>JBAMBK010000833.1:0-156623 GCA_037043435.1 Drosophila suboccidentalis | reverse complement strand
ATCTCAATACATCAAGGCATTTTTTGAAAATAAAATGAAAGTGGGCGTGGCGCTAAAAAGGGCGTAAATTAACGGTCAAATGCAAATTAATGATATATTCTTAAATTTTAATTATTTAAAACTTTTTTTTAAATGTATTAGAAATTTTAAAAATAAAATTTTAATTTTTTATTTTATATTTATATTTTTAAAAATTTATAATTTTCTTAAAAAAATGTTAAGTGAAACAATATATTTTTTATGCACTCGCTTAGGTATCTACGCGTGTTTAAAATGACAAAAAAATACGCAAAGTTTCTCGTTAAAAATCGGAAGCTCGAAAATGATTTTAGACCTATGGTTTCTTGGGCAAATCTTCTTAGAATTCACCGTAGATTACGATTTTGATAACCGCATTGGGTCGAAAAAAATTGACCCACCCTAATGTACATACATTTGTTTGGCAGGATACTTCATATACCGAATTAGTTTGGTTAAAATCTGAGTATTATATTATGTAGCTGTCATAGGAACGGTCATCCGGAACTTTAAATTTGACTCGTTTCATACTTAATTCCAGATCAATAGTACACAGCAATCTTAAAATTCAAAAAAAAAAAAAAAAAAACTGTCTAAACTCAAGTACAAACATAATTAATTTTAATGTCATTTTTTCCGAGTGTTCAGGAAGAATGAAAAATTTGCTGCGACTATCCGATAAGATCAAGTTACATAGAAATCGATCGAAAGGTATGGCTTTAACTAAGAAAAGTGTATACTAAAATACATGTAACTACAATAAAGTTTCGTAGCAGGCAGAGCTTGAGAGTATTTATGTTAAGCAGGTTATCTACAGGGAAACTTGATGGTCGAGATTGTTGTGTTCCACGAGAATTCGAATGGTGATGGCTGTATTCGAAACCAATTTTTGTGTTAGGCGGTTTGGTTCGATAAAAATTCAAATGTTTCCATCCTGCGTATGCTCCTACGAACGGGTTTGATATTGGATTCATTAATCAAGCCTTTATCGAATGCCTTGAAAATGAGCCTGCATGTGGTTAAATATAAGCGATGGGTACAGAGACAAGAATTTGCACAATAAATCGTTAGAAAATATGTTGTTTTTCTTGATCTTAGAGAGCATGTGTTGCCATTAAGGCCACGACTGTATTGCTTTTCACTTGCATTTTTAATATTTACTTCTTGAATTTGGTTTTCAAAATCATGTTCGACGAACACTTTCGACCAACCTTCTAACAAAGGTAAAATGTCAGAAGCATATTTAATAAACTCAAAAATATCTGATATTTAAAAAAAAAAAAAAACATCGTTACAACATAAAACTTTAGTGACAAAAGTATTTCCAGGCCCCTAAACTTCTAGATTTTAGTTTTGAGAAAACGTTACTGAATTTAATTTATTCTTAAAAAGAAATTTGTTAATAAATTTAGTTCCTTATTAAATTTCATAAAATACTTTCAAAGTTTTCGTTCCAAATGTTTTTGAAAAGCTCTCACTTATAATTTTAATATACGTCTTTTAATTTAGTTCCTTATATGTATATTTAATCGAGATTTATAAGTTAACATTAACAACAATTTCTTTACTTCGAGTTTTCAAAATCTATGTAAAACTAATTTTATTTAGTTTTAAATTTCTACCCTTGTGAGCCTTTGACCTGTTGTAATCTGCCTCAAAATCGCAACCTGTTTTAGAGTTCCCTTTCCCTACAGAAAATGCTGATTCCATTCAGAAATTCCCACGATCCCTAAGTATGTAACCACTTTCATGCTATTACCTTTCGTCCCTCCTATTTACATATTTATGTACATATTGTACACTGCAAATGGAGAAAAGCGTGAAATTTAACATACTAAGTATTCATGCTGTTTCTCAAGGATAGCCAAAACTACAAACTACCCTTAAGAGAAGGAAACACTCGGTCTACCTGGTGCCGATTCAAGCCAAACTATTCTTTATTTTTATAAAGTTACGATTCATTATATGATGAAAAAATCAATTTTAACTGGAAGATGGATATTTTTTTGAGTTAAGAAACATTTGCCCCTAATAAATCCAAGTTGTTGTAGAAAACCTTAGCAATTTTCTTGGATACGAACTTCTTATGGTATTGAATCTGATTTGAGATTTCATAACACTATATTAATTTTTTATCAAGCAGGAAATTCATCTCACATACATTTGTTAATCATTTTAACAACACTTTGTGACTATACTCGTATTGCATTATACTCTAACAAATATAAATTTGAATAAAGGTCCAATTTGTTCCTTAAACTACTCTTCTTAGTGATTATTATTAAATCCAATCCTTAGGATTACAGAAGAATCAAAATAATGGCCGTGTTCACCAGAACTAATCAATCAGTTATCATGTATCAGAAATCAAAAAATTGTTGATGGGCTTCTGGTGAACGCGTTGATTAAATTTAAAGGCAAAATCAAAGTTGTCATTTCTTTTTTTGTCAATACTTTTAATAATTATTTAGGAAATTCAAAACAATTTGGCGGAAAATGCTTAATGTAATGGCAATGAACACAGCAAAAGGCCAGATTTAAAATAATAGATGATATGTTTCATTATTCGACAATTAAGCCAATATTGTATTTATTTATTATTTGCAAATCTTGTGTTCTGAGTCAGTCAGAGTCAGTGTACTCTCTTATGAACTTGAATTAAAAATATCGGTTTTTTTTTCAAAATTCAAACGCTTTTTATTTAAGTTGTTAATTGTTATTGATATTTTAATTGTTACTGTTGTAAAGTGTTAGCTGCGTTCATTCAATGATAAGCCAAAATATGAAGAATTTGAATAGACATTTCGATAAGGTTTGATAGGGCTGTATTTTATTTGGCAAAGAAAATATTTTTGTAGTGATTTGTTAGGCATAAGTAGATCGAACTATTAATATTAAATCTATCCAAAATCGAGTAGATCGTAAATGCCAATTTTAATAAAGAAAAATTGAGTGCATCTTACTCATTAATGATTAATTTGGCAACCTAGCGAATTTCATATATAAATAAGCTTCCCCCAATTTCCATGGTCCGCACTCGGCAAAAACATATCTATAACAATGAAATGAACAGGGTTTGTGGGAGGCAAAAAAAAAAATGAGTAGAGCGTAAACAAAACCAACTTGATGGGGGGAAAAGAAGCTAGAGGAAGAAAGAAAAGCTGGCCTTCAGTCTGGGAATGGTCCATCGATTTTCGCGGTCTTTGCAGCAAGAAATGCTGGCACACAGGTTTATTGACCCCACACGGACTTAAGAGATATGTATTTGTATTCGTGTGTATGTGTGTGCGTATTTCGGGGGATGCTGTCGCTGCAGTTGTGTTAAACTTCTCTCGTTGTTCTTATTGTTGTCGTCTGGCAAATAGCGCCCCCGAGGGTTGATTAGCAACGCCCAACGCCCAACGACGACGACTGTGTTCCGTTTGTCCCCAACGTAAACTTTTGCTACGCCTTTCCACCTTTCCTTCCGTTTTGTCCGGGCATTAATATTATGGTTGACGTGACTATTTATTTATTTGCAAGACATTTCCCCCCTAATGCACATTTTTGGGGTGGCCAGACAGACGTCTGCACCAAAAAAAAAAAGAAAGCAAAATGAAAACCCAAAAGGATCAAAGCCAGTCGCTGAAATGTTATAACATTTTGCTGTGTGCCGGCTGCGAAATGCTTGTTGTCTAGAATTCGTTTTCCACCCCATGCCAAAAGCAAACAAAAACAACAGCATCAGAATAGCACGACGTGCGAAAGAACGGGCAAGCAACACACAAAATATGTTGAAAAGTCGACAGCTGTATTGGGTACAAAATAATCGTAGACAAGCGGCATGAAGCAGAACAAGGCATCGGTAGAAAAAACGATTTAATAAAATGAAACCGCAGGACCAAAGGCTGCTGTTGTGTACAGTTTCAGATATATACCCGATCTCATTCGATTACAGAATACTCAAAGTAGCACAGTAACTCTTAGTCGATCAATCTTTAATTGTTATTGATAACAAATTGATCGTTACATTTTTAAGTATAACATATTCCCATAATACAATATTAACAGCAAATACAGTCCACAACTGTGCAAACTCTTATATGCTCTTATACTTATGCTCTTATACAAGTACAAAAAATTCACACCACCACCTATTTGTGTGAGTCTGGTTGCTCTGTAGCGTCGACGTCTGGGCTGATCACTCGTCCAAGAACAGCGGCAGCGAAAACAGGATGTGAGAATGTTGCCAGACCGTAATTTTTGCTCTATGTCGGCCCTCTTTCGCATAGTCTTTGTTGTTGTTGCTGTTCTTATTTGAATTTGAAAAATGTCTTGCGATTAATTCAGTCCTATTATATTGGCATCTTTCAAAAAATTGCAACCGTCTGACAAAACAAGTAATACCGATTGTTTTGACAAAAAGTAATGCGATATTAAAAACTGATCAGATGTCAAGAAGTATGTAAACAAATGTATGAAAATTGTGCAAAGGTACTTTGGATAAGAATAAATATTATATTTATATTCATTTATCGTTTATGAACATACATAAATGTTCAGCATCTATCAACCACGATAGCGCAGCGCACAAACACATACATACATACAATGTAAATGTACATTTTACATATGTAAATGCACCCTTTTGCATGCTTGGCAATGCAACAACAATTTTTGTGGGGGAAACGAGATGAGAATGAAACGTACATTTGCAAATAAGGGAACGCATGGGATTCCGTGGAAAATGAACCAGCGCCTGGTTCAGAAACACCAACAATCACACAGAAGAAATAAAAAATCCAAAATATTACAGCACATGCATTAAGTGTGGGTGTGTGGGAAACGTTTTGAAATAACGGAACACGCTTTTGCGTTAGTCACCACCAAAGAGGCAGACTGGCTGCTTTAACAAACAACAGATGTGAGCAACGGTGACGACGACGGCGACGTTGACGCTGACGCCAGCACCAAACAAATGAACCGAGAGCAACACTTTATGCTAGAGAACGTACATACATACATACTTATGTACATATGTATAAAAGAGAGGAAGACAAGAAAAAACAAAACTTAGAGTCGCCGTAGGGGGAAAATTAATACACTAAGCAATACCCATGTATAAGTAATAATGCACGTATATATACACACACGCACATAAATATATATACATATATATGTTTGCAATAAACAACTAAAAGTACAAAAAAGAACACCAGCAGTTGGCGCTGACAGCGGCGAACTATTCCTCTAACATATGCACATACACATACACAAACATATAAATACATATATACATGCGCATGTATGGTTGTATGCATGTAGTGATGTACATACGCTTCCGCCTTTGCGCACGCTTGGTGTGTCGGCAACGCAACTACTGTGCATGAATTTGCATAATTTGGAATTGTGTTTTTACAAAAACATACACACCACTGTCAGTGGAAGTGTATGTATGTACAAATTGTAAATTTATTCTTTTTTTGTTCACAGTAAAAACTCATCAGATATTGGCAATTCTTTTGGTTACTAAATGTTTGTTAAATTATGTATGTATGTTCACCAAAAGTTGCTTATTTTTCTTTAATTTCTATTTTTGCTGTTTTTGCACAAACCTGTATTCCAATTGCTTCGCTGTGCTTTGTTTTTGTTGAATCGGTTGCAGTTTATTTTTGCCGTTTCTTTATTCCTGCTGTCTTCTGCATTGACGCACAAAACGAAGTGTTGCAAAAACAAAAAAACAACAGTTTTGTGCTCGTTCGCTTAGTGTGTTTGTGCTTGTTGTTGTAGTGTCGGTGTATTCGTGATGTTTGTTTTTTAGAGCAATGCACCGATGCCGAATCACGTTAAATGCATTGCACAAATTTATTTGTTTGCTGTTGCACTTTTTATTCGCCTTCTTTTACATATCTTACGGTTGTTGTTGTTGCTGTGTTTGCTTTTGCCGCCTTTTCTGCTGTATAAGACTTTTCGTTAATTTCAAACACACGCACACACGTGTGTACATACACACACTAGCAAACGCAAACAGAATCGCGGCACTTTACTGTACATAAATAAATTTTTGTATGTTGCTGTTTTGGTTTTGCTTAGCAACTTTTTAGCACAGGTATTGAATTTTAACACTATTAATATTTATGATTGTATTCTTGTGCTCTACATTGCACTAAATATAAATTATTTAACAATCAAACTTAGCTCTCTCGCCTGTTTGTTAGAGTTGGGTCGTTTAGTTCTGAAAAAGTTCAAATGAACGGGTCATTAAAATGAACTAATGAACTTATTCATGAACTAAATCTTTCATTTCGCAGCTGGTCAGAAAATTCTTAAAAAATATCTTAAATTTCTTAGAGAATTGTGACCCTCTTAAATATGGGAAAGAAAGAATTTCAAAATCTTAAGAGAAATATGTTCAGTTCAATACCATTTACAGATGAGATTTACAGATTTAAAAGTCGTGTTCAAAAAATTGTATGTGTTCGTTCGCAAACATTGAAGCACCGGGGACACGACACCCAACCAACATACACCTCTAATAAATCAGCTGATTTCATCGGCAAAAAAAAGGTGGCAGCCTTAGCCTTTGGCACAAACAAATAAAATTTGGCAACTGTATAATTTTTGACCATATTTAACACTTCAGAAAAGTTGTTAAATATAAACATTGCTTTTATGTAAATAAATGTTGAATCTAGAACTTTGAAACTTTCACAGAGTTTTGTTATATATTTTGCGATTTTATAATTTTTTTCTTTAGAATTTTTTTAATTTCTTCACCATGCCCCAAACCAATTTAAAAATAAACTTCATGATTTTAGAAAATTTATAGTCTTCTTAGTTTTTTGAATTGCTTTTGAAGAAATTTTTTTATTGAATTAATTTAAACTTATTAAACATCTAAAAAATTACAAAAAAAAAACACACAAAAAGTTGAAACTGTGTGGCAGCCTTGGCCCAACTTTGGCAAAACAAGGTAGCATCCCCTTGGTTGGGCTCCAAATTTGAAAATTTTCAAATTGTTTTCGATGTTTTCTTCGATGCTTTATTTTTAAACATCGATGGAGGGTAACATCCATCGATAATTCCCCACCTCTCTGCTTAGTGTTGGGTTGTTCACACGGCTGCCACTTAAAAAAAAAAAATCATGTGGCAGCCTTGACAAAAAAAAGTGGCAGCTATCATTGTTTGGTATGTATATTTATATATAACAAAAAATAAACAATCCTGATAATTACGAACCTTTAAATATTGGGAGATTAGAATTAGTTTTAAGAGAAATATATTTAATAACAATCTCTTTAAAAGATGAGCACTGATGCTTAAGCACATAGCTTTTGTTAGTTTTGCGATACTTTGGCGGATGCCGACATCTAACACGACTAGCTGCCTGTCTCTATCGATAAGCAAGCAAATAACTGTTGAACTCTGGAAAAAATATCGTTCATTAAATAATTAAAATTGAGTAATTTAATGAATTTGGGTTGGGAGGGGGATGGGCTGAATTTTATAAATTATTCGTATCAAATAAATAATATAATAACAAAGCTGTCAAAGAAAGCTTTAAACAAAACTTTACACACTTTATACGTTTCCACCTTCAAAATTAAACAAGCTTAATAAACGTTGCAGTATTACAGCGCCACCTTTTGGTAGTTTTCTGAAACATAAACTCGCCACCTATGGTTTTGTTTTAAAAGTCATTTAAATTGCCAGCATATTCAGCAATGTGATTTAGCCAAAGGAACGAAATGAGCGAACAAAACAACAAAGCTTGATAAGCGTTGTAGTACTAAAGCGCCACCTCTTGACTGTTTTATAAAACTTAAATTCGCCACCTATGGTTTCGGTTTAGCCAAAGAAACGAAATGAGCGAACAAAACCATATGACCTACAATCAGGAAAGTAGCCGATTCAATTTGGTGTTCAATTAAACTTGTTCTGAACGATTCAAAACAACTCTATTGTGCACGTTTTCGTTAAGCAACACAAATTAATTACCATTCAGCTATATTTAAATAATTATGGGCGCATTGGCAGAGGTAAATAGTGCAATCATAATTCAATTTAAAGTTAATAAACGTTAAAATGTCTCCAAGTTGGCAGGTGATGAAAAGAATGGCGATGGCTCCCGAACATTTGTTTTTACGAACGAAAGCCACACACTTGGCAATGCATTAAAAACGATAATTGCACGGTATCCAGAGGTGGATTTCTGCGGCTATACGATACCACATCCCACGGAGCAGAAGCTGCATTTCCGCATCCAGTCGCATCGCGAGCGTGCCGTAGATCTGCTAAAGCGTGGACTCGAGGATTTGGAGGCATTATGTGATCACACAATGGAGACGTTTGAGAAAGAGATAAATGGCTTTAATGACAAGGATGTAGAGATTAATTAACACAATAGACGCACAAATATACTAAGACTATACAACGCTGCGTGTCTTTTTAGGATCATAGTTTGGCTTTCGCAGATGATGATAATTGGGCAGGACCTTGCGCAAAAAGTCAATTTGTAGTGTCTGTGATCCTTGTTTATCGATAGCCTCGCGCTGCAGTGCCTGCTGTCCATAAACAATTGTATTCTCGGGCAGCCGCTGCACAGTGCGCATTTGTATGCCAGCTCCAATCACACAGCCGCTGGATACGACTACGCCTTGGCCCACAAACGATTTGCTCTCGAAAACATTCTTGTCACCAATGCGAGACGCTTTAACGGTGCAGCCCACTTCAAAGACATTGTGGCTGCCAATGCTTAATATGTTGTTGACGTCCCAACCGCTGTTGCCCTTCTCCAATTCGTGCGCAATTGTTGCATACTCCTCTATAATGCAGTTCTCGCCAATTATTATGGGGCCTGCCTCGGCAATGATTGTGGCACTCGGATGGACGACGCAGCCCGCTGAGAAAGTGATGTCACCGCTCAGCGTACTTTCCTCGCACACCACAGATTTGGGGAAAATTTTAATGCTATATGAAAGATACGGTTACGCTTGGATTGAATCAACTTGTCTGCTCATTTTATTTTCATATCACAAACTTACTTGTTTTCCACAGACATTGCAAAGTCGTCACAGCTGTTGTTTCATACAAAATATAAACAAAATATTAGAGCTGTGTCGTTTCGCTCCGAAAAAGTTCACATGAACGGGTCGTTAAGATGAACGAATGAACTTATTCGGTCAATCATGAACTGTATCGTTCATTTCGCAGTTGCACTATGGTAGTGATGTAAAAAAACATCGATGCATCGAGCATCGAGGTTTTTTCGTCGATTTTTCTCGATGCTTTCATGTTTTTGTAGATGTCGATGCATGGCGATGCATCGAGGTTATGCAAAACATCGGATGCCGCACTTTCAATACGCTCTATTCGACGCTATGACAGTGAGCTTATAGTAATTTGAGCAGTGTTTGCAATGCCTAAAAGAGTAAATTTATTAAAATCGGTCAGAGATAGTATAGCTTTAGAGGTGGAGAACTATCGATGGCACTATCGGCACTATCGATGGTCAAGCACTATCGAGTCGCCATCGATAGCAGACGTGCACTATCGATAGTGGACGATAGTTTTGTATGACGCTCAACTTGTCACAGAAAGGCTAGAATTTGGAATCTGCAGCTTCGGAAACATTTAAGTTTTGTATTTAATAATTATATATTTGTATGACAAGGATAAGTTCCTTACTATAGTCGAAATAGGTAAAGAAGAACGTAACGAAACTGAACCTAATACAAATTTTAATGTTTTATTACTTATTTATGTGTACCCACCACTTTAGTCGAGTCCGAGCGCATGTTCAGTAGGCTAGACAAAAAGTTTTAGATCGCGGAACTTTGGCTATTACAATAGCTTATAGCAAAACATTATTGTTGATAACGAATTTTATTTATTTTCAGTTTTATAATACCTAAATTAAAAATAATTTCAAATATTAGTAAGAATTTAATATAAAAATGTATAATTTAACACACTATCGAAAACTATCGATAGTTATCGATGGTTTGAAAAATAATATCACTGACTATCGATGGTGCCGACTATCGATAGTTCTCCACCTCTATATAGCTTACATATGTCTTTTTAAAGTTCCCATCAAAAAGTTTGTGTTTATACTTTCAAGATAAAAACTGTTTGAAACTTTAAGACTGCTATGAAAGCATACGTTTTAAGAGAAAATGAGCTTTATTAGACTAAGAAATTATATTTTTCTTCTACAAAAGGTATGGTTTTTAAGCATTTGACATACATCGATGCATCGATGTTACGACCCGATGTATCAAAAAACATCGATGTTGGTGTTGGTGCTAAAATATCAAGGTCTTTTTACCATAATGTAGTGATGTAAATTTGAGTGGAAACATCGATGTTTGGCATCTCTCTAAGCTCTAAATATAAAGATAGAGACTTAAAAGTTGGCATAAACTTTAGTTAGACTAATTTAGAATTTAGTATATTTTTTTTTTGATTTGGACCACGAATTCACCTCCCCCTTCGAAAAGTGTAAAATATTTACTCTGGTGTTTTCTTGTGCTATACTAATGTAAAGCTTAACAGAACATTAACACATCTGTTAGTTTTTAGCTAAAAATACACATAAACAACACATTGGACATCTGCACAATAAGCCACAAATATCACTGCGGACGGCAGTCCGCGCTAGTGACGAAAGCAGCACGAAGGGTGCGAAGGCGACTAGCATATATACACAGGAAGAATGGAAAATTTGCTATGACTGTCCGATCAGGTCAAGTTATATACCGATTGAAAGGTATCAACTTTACTTTCAAATGTGCATACTAAGACTTTTGAAAACTCACCTGGTTCGTGAGATAAACAGGTGTAAGTGGGAGAGGAAAAGTTTAAATTATTGGAGCTAATGGGGCCTGTGGAGCCTTTTTGAATTGTTTTTAAATTTTTTACGATTCTAATTAATAATACGCGTCAAAAAACACCTCATTCATCAAAATCCGACTACTCGTTCAAAAGATAATTAATTTTGAAATTTTTGGTGGCCTTCCAAAAATGAGATGAAAAGTCAGTCTGTTTGTTTGTTTGTTTGTTTGGATCAAATCGTTAATTTAGCTTAAATGTTTGAATGAGGACTTGTTCCTGCTAAAAAATCTAGAAACGTTTGTTCTACGACTTTTTCGAAAAATCGCTAGTTTAGCGGGAAATCGCTAAAAACCGCAAAACTTAAAACCGCCATAGCATCCAAACGATAGAAGCTACAGATGTGATCTATATATCGTTGAAAAGGTATTTCGAAGGGCTCTTAGGCATACCTTCAACGTTTTTTTTTTAGGTAAATAGGTAAACAGCTACAGGTGGTAAGGTATTTTTCTCCACATTTTGGCGGTTTTTGAGAAAACGCCGCTAACGATTTTTTTTAATTTTCAATATGTTATAGTTTGTACAATTTCGCGTTTTTTGATATATCATGCATAAATTGTAGTCGATTGGTTTGGAAGATATAATCAATTAACTAAATATATATATTTTACTTTGAATTGCAATAGGACGGCAGCAGCAATTACATTTGACTAACAGTCCAGTAACAATGAAATCTATAATTAGACGGTCGTTCTTAAAGTTCGCCAGTGGCGCAAAGTGTAGAGCGTTCGATTTTTATATGAATTCTCCGTTCGGGTTCCGGGTTCGAATTCTGGCACGAACAAAATTTTTTTTGTCTTTTTTAAATTTTTAAATGCAATTAATTTGTTAGTAGATGATTATCATTCATAAATTTTTGTTGATTGGTTTGGAAGATATAACCTATTAACTAAATATATGCATTTTACTTTGAATTGGAATAGGACGGCAGCAGCAATTACATTTGACTAACAGTCCAGTAACAATGAAATCTATAATTAGACGGTCGTTCTTAAAGATCGCCAGTGGCGCATAGTGTAGTGCGTCCGATTTTTGCATGAATTCTCAGTTCGGGTCTCCGGGTTCGAGTTCTGACACGACCAAAACTTTTTTTTTTTTTTAATTATTAAATGCAATTAATTTGTTAGTAGATGATCCGAATAGGTTTTTTTTAATGTTTTTCAATTTTAAAAGGGTGTTTGCAGAAATCTAAGCTGCAAAATAAAGAATCGCTGTAGTCAGATCTGTCTAAGGTGCTAAGTTTCCGTCAAGTTTGATATGTTCGGGAGACGCGGGTTCAACTCCCAGCGTGAGCAATTTTTCTAAAAATTGTTTTTTATTAGCAGACTGTATTCTATTTTCTATAAACACTAAATACCTTTTGACAAAGTAGTTTTGTCAAAAGCAGAGGCGATTGCAAAAATTTCTGATATACCCCAAAAAAACCTCTTCACGCGGTAAAAGTCTAGTGACGAAAACATTTCCATGCCACAAAATTTCTGATATCCAATTTTGTGACGAAATATATTTAATTTTTTATATATGTTAATTTATTATATACTAGGGGGCTCCGCCCCCTGCTCGCTTCGCTCGCCAACCCCCGCTCGTTTATTATATATGCCAAAAAAAAAAATTAATATACATACAAAGTAAAAAAAAAATTGGCATTCGGCACTTTGCGCAAAAAGCTTCAGCTTCCTTGCACCTAAAAAATAACTTTTTGCGCAGTGCCGAATCCCAATTTTTTTTTTACTTTGTATGTATATTAATTTTTTTTTTTGGCATATATAATAAACGAGCGGGGGTTGGCGAGCGAAGCGAGCAGGGGGCGGAGCCCCCTACTATATAATAAATTAACATATATAAAAAATTAAATATATTTCGTCACAAAATTGGATATCAGAAATTTTGTGGCATGGAAATGTTTTCGTCACTAGACTTTTACCGCGTGAAGAGGTTTTTTTGGGGGATTAATCTCTACTACTACTATTGTTTTTTAAATACCTTTATCAACTTTGTCCAAACTTACACTTTTTCTAGTGCTTAAGCTTAGTACGCAAGCTAGATAAATTTTACGCGGCGTAAAGTGCTCAATATTTAGCTGTCGACGAGCGTAGGCCCAGTGTTGCCAATGCAACACGGAAAAATAACAAAAAGTTGAGTGGTAACTCTATGCGTCAGCGGCGGTTTATTTTAATTTTGAACATGCAGAACTGATTTGGATAAAGAAGAGAGAATAGGCAATGAAAAATGCAAATTAAAGTTAATAGAGGAGAAATATGCGATGGCACGCAAGCACAGCGGGTATTGGGTGCACCCATCGCTTTTGAACTTGTTACGTGGATTCTCCCTCTATATTAATGAAAACAATGCAAAGTCTTTGATTTATGTCTATAGAAACAATTGTAGTTTTCGTTCTTGCTTATAATTCACCAATATTATCGTCGTTATTGTCAACGTCGCTGTTTTTCGTTAACGTTGCGTCAATTTTTTTGAATTTATGTGAGTGAGCGAGATAGATATACCCAGCGAAACTCTAAACAGTTCGATGTTTCGCGGGCCAGTCAGCTGTTTCAAACAGTGCTGTTAGCCCCGTTGGCTGCAGGAAATAAGGCCCCAATGAAATAAGGCCCTAAAACGGAAAATGAAATAAGGCCCTAAAATTTGGGGTGTTATTTCATATGAAATAACACCCCAATTTCAAATATGAAATAAGGCCCCAGTAATATGAAATAAGGCCCAAAAATAAAATTAAATAATGCCGCAAATTTGAAATGAAAATGAAATAACACCCCAATTTTTATTCATTATTTTTTTTATTTTTTTGCTTTTATATTAAATTGTTTGTTTTATTAAGAAAAGACTTGCACGAAACTATCCACAGGTTTTCTGTTATAAGGGCAGTTGTAATGGTCGAAGCTCTTTGCAATTGCATCTGCTTGTACATAGCTTTAAATTACATTCTGCACAAGTTTTAAAATGTTTGCATGGCTAAAAAAAATTTTAAGAGATAATGAAAATTTTATACAAAAAATCGCGCTGACGCGATTTTGCTGACGATATATTGTCAACCTCGCTATATAAAATATTAGGGCCCTGTTTCAGAATAAAAATGAAATAAGGCCCCAAAAATAGGTTTTGGGGTCTTATTTCATTTCTTCTTTTGGGGTCTTATTTCATATGAAATAAGGCCCTAATGAAATAAGGCCCCAAAAAATGAAATAACACCCCAAATTTGATTAGAAATCGTTGTTGTTGTTTCCTATACATTTTTTTGGGGCCTTATTTAATTTTTTTTTTGGGGCCTTTTTTCATTGGGGCCTTATTTCGCAGAGCCGCCCGTTCCTATATCTAACAGCTCTGTTATTTTCTTGAGTCTGCGAACACCCGAGCGTAGCTAAATGTCAAGTTCTTCTTCTTCACCTTACTCCAGCGTTTTTTTTTATATGGTGTTTGGGCTTAAAGCATAGTACTCAAACTTAAAAAAGGGCCTGGCGTAAACCCAAACTCCATATAAAAAAAACGCTGGCGTAAGAAGAAGAAGAAGAACTTGACATTTAGCTACGCTCGGGTGTCCGCAAACTAAATAAATTAACAGAGCTGTTAAGTAAAGGAACAGAATGGGCAGCACTGGTTGAAACAGCTGACTGGCCCAGCGAAACATCGAACTGTTTAGAGTTTCGCTGGGTATATCTATCTCGCTCACTCACATAAATTCAAAAAAATGGCTGGAACTTCGACGAAAAACAGCGACGTTGACAATAACGACGACAATATTAATGAATTATAAGCAAGAACGAAAACTAAAATTGTTTTTACAGACATAAACCAAACACTTTGCATTTTTTCATTAAAATAGAGGGAGAATCCACGTAAAAAGTTCAAAAGCGATGGGTGCACCCAATACCCGCTGTTCTTGCGTGCCATCGCATATTTCTCCTCTATTAACTTTAATTTACATTTTTCATTGCCTATTCTCTCCTCTTTTTATCCAAATCAGTTCTGCATGTTCAAATTTAAAATAAACCGCCGCTGACGCATAGAGTTACCACTTAACTTTTGGTTACTTGTCCGTGTTGCATTGGCAACACTGAGCTTACGCTCGTCGACAGCTAAATATTGAGCACTTTACGCCGCGTAAAATTTAGTTAGCTTGCGTACTAAGCTTTACATAGCACACACCATTCGCACTGAAAGTTGCGTTGGTTCAGTTGACATGGCAACGCTCAATCAGCTGACTTTGAGAGCGCTTGAAATATTAAGGGTAGTCCCGAAAAATCTAATGAAATTATTTTTGTTTGCTTTGGAGTTTTTCGATTTGGAAAATAAAATAATTTTTAAGTTACGAACAAAAAAAAATTTGAATTAATGCCAAAATATCGGACTTTTTTTCCATAGTTGGTCAGTTTTCTCTAAAAAATAATTTTAGCATTATTAGTTGTGCGTCAAGTTAGCAACGGTTCGCTAGCAACTAAAAACGGAACTTGGTTCATGAGTCAGAACCAGTTATGAATTTTCTCATTTTTAAAAAATGTGCGCCAAGATAAAGCATAGTACGCAAGCTCAAAAAAAGGCCTGGCGTAAGCTCAAACTCCATATAAAAAAAACGCTGGCGTAAGGGGAAGAAGAAGAACTTGACATTTAGCTACGCTCGGGTGTCCGCAGACTAAATAAAATAACAGAGCTGTTAAGTAAAGGAACGGAATGGGCAGCACTGTTTGAAACAGCTGACTGGCCCAGCGAAACATCGAACTGTTTAGAGTTTCGCTGGGTATATCTATCTCGCTCACTCACAAAAACTCAAAAAAATGGACGCAACGTTAACGAAAAACAGCGACGTTGACAATAACGATGATAATATTGGTGAATTATAAGCAAGAACGAAAACTACAATTGTTTCTATAGACATAAATCAAAGACTTTGCATTTTTTCATTAATATAGAGGGAGAATCCACGTAAAAAGTTCAAAAGCGATGGGTGCACCCAATACCCGCTGTGCTTGCGTGCCATCGCATATTTCTCCTCTATTAACTTTAATTTGCATTTTTCAATGCCTATTCTCTCCTCTTTTATTCAAATCAGTTCTGCATGTTCAAATTTAAAAAAAAGCCGCTGTTGACGCATAGAGTTACCACTCAACTTTTTGTTGTTTTCCGTGTTGCATTGGCAACACTGGGCCTACGCTCGTCGACAGCTAAATATTGAGCACTTTACGCCGCGTAAAATTTAGTTAGCTTGCGTAGTACCACTAAGCAAATAACCTATAGAGTAATCATCCCATACAAACGAATGTGTCAGCCAAAATGCTTTGCGGAGCGTCCACTGGGAAATTTTACCGATCTGGCAATATTATTCGAGTGGACGCTCAGAGCGAAGGGACTTTATTTTTGAGGCCGCTTCAGTCGACGGGCTGTGCTCGTTGCGTGCGTAACCAAAACATGCGAACTATGAATAACCCTCTACATTAAAAACTTTTTACCCACAATATATTATTAAAAAAAAAACACATTTTAATTTTATAAATTCATTAAGGTTGATGATCAAAGAAACGCAACAATATGTTTTATCAATCGAAAATATTTTATTTAACTTGAAAATTTAATATTAAAAATTTAACCTGTAAAGGGTATACGAGCTTACATATAAAATGTTAATTGCATCAACAAATAAGCAAAGCGTCGCTGCAAATTCCCTTCACAAAGCTCAAGCAACCCATACATATGCGCACATTTATTGTAAGATGCACACATACAAATATTTCCCTTGCTTGCTATCTCTGTCTGGGTCCGTATGTGCAAAGGGGATGGGAGATGAATATTCTTACTTCTCGACGCGCGACAGCGGAGTTTTGTTTTGAAGTACTTGTCACATACATACATACATACACATGCATCTGAATGTGTGCATGCGTGTATCAACCCTGCAGATATGAAATTCCTTTTCATTGATGTTGTTGTTATATTTTGACATTTTGTTGTTATTTTCTAATAATTCTGCCAGCGTCGACCGGCCGCTGCTCGAGCGTCGCAGGCAGAGGCTGTTTCTGTTCGCTTTTTCTGTTTCCGTCTCTGTCGAACAAACGTCGAACGTTGCAGCTGGCAGCGGGACAAAGTTGTTGCAACAAAACGCAGCAAGCGCACGTGTCAAAGAAAAAAGAAAAAATTTGACAATGTCGCTGCCGGCTGCTTCTACGGCTAAAACAAATTGTAAGTGTTTTATAATAAAATTTATTAATTTCTAAAATAAGAAAACTAATGCATTTTTTTTTTATATAGAGAACGAATTGAACTTGGAACCATGCAAGGAGCTTCGTCTGGGATTTCTCTGAGGGCAGTGGTCGATGGCATATGGTGGGAGCTGCATCTACTTGGCAAGATAAACTGCCCAATATAGCATTAAAAATTACTAATAAATTAACTCAAAAATGTAAAAAAAAAAATTTTAAATAAAAATATATGATTAAAAGAATAATTTTCTTAATTTTTTTAAATGTTTTTAATTTTTATTTATTTTTTTTTTATCGTTAGGGAATCATTGAGGAATTTTCCGCAAAATTCATGGGAGATTCCCTAATGAAAATGGCACAAGAATTGTTAGGGAATCATTGGGGATTTCTCGGCAGAGTTCCTCAAGGTTTCCCTCCCATGAAACGCAAGTGAATAATTTGGGAAAGTTCCCTTTTCATCGACTGTAGGACATCACAATGTTAAATTCACCGATGATTTTCATACAAATTCATCGATGATTCACCGAGCATAGGGAGACATTCACTAATGATTCACCAGACAATCTTTGATGATTGTGTCTGAAGGGTATGATATCATAGACGTTGTATTTTAACACACGACCTACCCCAATTATTTAAAAGAATTACATACTGCAAAAAAGGCACTTTTTGCATGAAAATGAGGAAAAATGGGTGAAAATTGTCAAAAATACTAGCAAAAATATTTTTGAGAATTTTTTTGCAGTTACTCTTAGAATTGTTCCAAGAATTTTTTTGCATAAAAATATTTTTTGGAAAAAATCGAGGAAAAAAGTTTTGAAAAGTGACTTTTACATAAGTTCGAAATTTTCGAAGGGTACTTAATGGGTTAAGGAAAGTTTTGTGTCATTCAATCGGAATTTAAACGACCTTTCCAAATATATATAATAAGCTAATATTTTCTTATTTAAAGTCAAAATATTACATTTTTAAGGGTGTGTAAAGTGTTTCTTGACAAACTGTATGTATGTAGGTTACGCAGAATTTATTCTTTGACGTGATATAAATAAAAAAACATTTTTGGTAGTATTTTTTATTCATTTTAATTTTGTTTATTGATGGATTCATTATATAAATACATGGTATATAATAATTTATAAATTGAAAATTTTCTCGATTCCCGCAAGCAAATTGTTCAAGTTGCTGTAGTTTTTTTTGTTTTCATTATGTAGTGTCGGTGTAGGAGCGAGAACGGAGCACGCGATTGCTTCCGGCTTTTTCTCTGGTCGGCACGGGTGGGGTGCAAAAAAAAAAAATTCCGCTGCTCTCTACGAGTTCTCAATTGTTAGATTTTAATTTTAAAATTCGCGTGCATTTTTGTTATGAGTTCCAGACAAGATAAGTTAGAAAAGGGAGATAGCGAAAATAAGAAGAAAACAAGGGGGCTCCGCCCCCTGCTCGCTTCGCTCCCCAGTAGAACCTAAAGTCATGTGGTGAACAAATTACACACAGCCTTTCGCCGTAAGACTTCAGGGGTAAAGCTACAGCCCAAAGTCTACTAAGGTTTCAGGGCGAGACCCCTGAAAGCGTACATAAGCTTTCCATCGTTTTTTCCGGGGTACATTTTGCTGCAAGAAAAAAAGTCCCTGCAGCTAACTTAACGTTGCCAACGCATGGCGATAAATATCGAAAACACTTGTTATGAGTTTTAAACCATACTTTTCTGTAATTCTGTATTGGTTATAGAATTCATAATAAATGTAATATATTAAAAAACTTGTTTTATTAATTAAGCATTTTTAAAATATGGAAATTTTGCTTTATTATTAAATATTATTATCGTGGCGGTCATCGATAAATACAAAGGGCTGGCAATGTTATTATCGGCTATCGAAGACATTGCAGCTCTTCGTTTGTGTATTTCGTCATTGTGCAGAAAGTGTCAAAATAAGGTAAGCTTTAACTATAAATATATGAATAAATGTTTATTTTCATTATAGATGTAGATGTTATTGATCGACTGCTCAAATTGCCCGATGATGAGGAACACAGCTGTTGCAAACAAGTCCAGGAGAGCACCACACGTAAGTAAATTAAAAATTTATTAAATTAAACCCCAAATTTGTTTTAATTATTGTATTTTCTTAGAACCGACTTCAAAATGGAAAGTAAGAAGATTGGCAAATCGCCCAACAATTGGTAAGAATTAATCAATTAATGCTCTTCCAACAAACAATAAATTTATTCTAAATTACAGATAAACCCTTCAAGCGAATGCTGTGGCCAGGAGGAATATAATAATATTTAAAGCTATTTTTAAGTTTTTTTTTTTATAAGTTTACTTCAATTGAGTTTAAAATAAAGCGCATTAAAATAAAAAAATAAACAAACATATTGTGTGCATAATTTTTTGCCGCCGATTCGGCACAATTTTCTAATGGCATACAGCAAGGGAAATTCAGGGCAAAAATTCCCACCCCTGAAAAGACGATATAAAAATTTCAGCGGTGGCGGCCTGAAACCTTGGCGGAAGCTTCCGCCAAATCTTCCGCCAGCGTATACCGCCAGCGTATACCGTATACAGCGAATTATAACTTTACATAAAGTGGCTGCACAGCTCCCCTGAACGTTCAGCTGTCATTCTTAACGTTTTTCGCTACAAAAGAGCCACTGGGTCGCCTACCACCGGCTCGCTTCGCTCGCGGGGAGGTGCGGCTACAGTCGAGTTTGCTCGACTGTAAGATACCCTGTGCCAGTCTCCATAAAATAGAATATTGGCTTAAATAAAATTAGTAATATTTATGTTAGCATATAAAACATAAATATTTAACGCCGCTCGAATTAGCTTCCGATTTCATAAAATCGTTACCCAGGGAACACCACGGGGAGGCCATTACAATTGTAATAGGGTCATTTTCCAAATATTAATTTGGAGACCTACGAGTCGACTTGAGCTTTCTAAAAGCCCCTAAGTTCCCCAAAAAAAAACTTAATATATTCTGCAAAATTCAGGAGCAGATATTCTAAAGAATATAACAGATAATATAAGAAATACGTAAATAATAATTTCTGCATGCTTCAATAGCAGATAATATAATAAATGAAATATATGAATAATATATGAAATATAATAATTAAAGACGTAAAATTTAAATCGTAATAAAATATAAAAATGTATACATACATACATACTTATTGAATACTAATAATTAATCTGTACTATCCTTGACACTAACTGAAAGACCATTGTGATAACTATAAACAGTCTCAAAAGTTCGGGCGCTGATATTATTTGCAGAGATATTTGAAAATGCCCAATCAATATGTGTATCCACATTGGTAGTGGATGTATTCAATTCTAATAAGCTCCTAAATCCTTTTCTCTGCAAATTATTATATACTTCCCTAGTTGAGCCTTCAAGCTTTTTTAAGCATAAATTAAAATCTCCTAATATAATAGTGTCCCCCTCTAAAATTGGATATTGCCCAAATAGACCTTCTAATTCAGTTTTAAATGTTGATGGAGGGTAATTTGGACTTTTATACACAATCAGAAAAGCTATAGATTTGTATCGAAATACGCAATACTCAAAGACATACGAATCAATTTCTTTCCTAAAGCTAACTTTAAATGAAATCCTATTAGCTACTTCATTTTTGGCATATACTAAAATACCTGTTAAAGGTCGCGATGACTCAAGGCGTTCCACAACACTAAACCCTGGAATTTCTATATTTTGTGTCGAATTGGTGGCTTCCACGAAACACAGAATAGATGACAGAAGCATTAATTGATCTGATCGAATATCAGCAATATGACAATTTAGGCTTTGGGTGTTGTGATAGAAAATCTCTAAGGCGGAACTGTTAAGCAAGTGATCATAATGTGTTCGAAGTTGTTTAGCTGTTTTCAAATTCTCTAATTCAATTTTGACGTCATCATTTATTTTGGGAGGCTGAGGAGGAACAAAATCTCCTATTATAAACAATCCTGAAGCTGCAGTTGCCCTACTACAGCCAACATATATGTGAGCACGTTGCATTCCTTTATTTGTGTGGACCACCACTTTGCTATACGTAGCTCCCTGACTTTTGTAAATAGTTATACCTTCTGCAGGAACAACTGGAAACTGCCTACGGTCAATAGTAACTTGCTCATTGCGCCCGTAATTGAAACTTCTCACCAGTTTCTGAATAGGGGTCCATAGAGGTTCAGATCGGTGTGCATATTTTGAGCGAGCAATTTGTCCTACCGTTTCCTCTGAAAATTGTATCCATAAAATAGTTGGAGTGTTGGATGTATCAAAATCTATTTGCATCAAAATGCCGGATGCTCCATTAACTAACCCATCCCCTGTATCTACATTGACCGTTATCATATATTTGGCAGTGGTTTTTAAAAGAAGAGACATACAAAGTGCTTGCGTTTCGGACGTTTTAAAACTCTTGACAGCTTCTAAAATATTATTTTTTTGTGCCGGACTCAAATGGGCGCCTTTAATGACATCTTTAGCGGTAGAATAGAACTGTTCTGTTGGAATTAAATTTAATTTTGTGGTGTTGTAATTATCCACCTCTTTATTGCTATAAAAGAGATGGATTGCATCATCGGGCACGTCCGATGGCTGACACATTCTTGATCGGATAAGCTGAATATCATCAGCAGTCATGCAACCCGATGCCATATTATTCAGGGCAGAAGCGAATGGTTGATCATCCCGTTGTCGCATGATTTCAGTGAGCTCAAAATATCTAAAGAGGTTCCACAGAGGTGAGCCAACAAGGGGTAAATAGGGATCATTGCGATTGGGCTCAAAAATCCAACTACCAGCTACTGGTCGTAATTGTCTCAGATCACCGAAAACTATGACAGAAATTAGAGATGGGCATGGGCCTCCTTTTTGAGGCACGGCACGGCCCAAGCACGGCTGGTAAAAACTGAGGCCCAACACGGCCCAACACGGAATTTTTTTAAATAGGCACGGCACGGGCACGGCACGGCCCATGCCCATCTCTATTTTTGTCACTTCGTGGCGTCCCTTTTTTATTATAATGGCATCAATCGTGCTATCGATGTTGTAAGTGTTCGCAAATTGTGTGATACATCGATGAATCCTACAGCTCAAGCTGACAAACAAGCTATAAAACAACGCCAACTTATCGATACTACCATATTTAAATTCAAAATCTGTAACGTGCTTTCCGTGCTTTCCGTGCCTACCGTGCCTACCGACTTTGGCACGGTAAAACACGGCAATTTTTTATAAGGGGCCCAACACGGCCCAACACGGATTTTTTGTATATAGGCACGGCACGGCACGGGCACGGCACGGCCCATGCCCATCTCTAACAGAAATATTACCAAAGGAAGCGGTACTTTTGAAAATTTGTTTTAATCGGGAATCTAAATATGAAAACATTAATGCGCTAACCATTGAAATTTCATCAATTATAATTAGTTTAAGGTCTATCAACCTTGAATGCAAAGTATTTACTAAATCATGACTTAATCCTTTCAAATGAGCAGTGCATTGGTTGAGTGGATAAGCAAACATGGAATGCAGAGTTGATTCACCGATTCCGAAAGCGGCTTTGCCGGTTGGTGCACACAATACTATTTTAATGGAGTCCTGGTTACCTGGCTTCCGAATGTACATATCGGACAGGGATTGGAAAATTGCTGAGATAAGTCGGCTCTTTCCGACACCAGCACCGCCTCCAACGAATTCATGATAAACTGAATCGTTTTTAGCGTTATGCAAGACATGTGTCAAATAGGTTTTCTGTTTTAAATTTAGGGACCTAACAATATCGGCTAAGTTTTCTTCGGAAACTAAGGGAGGGAGCTTAATCAAGCGAATATTATTATCAATTACGTTGTTATCATCTCCATTGACATTTAAAACATTTATCTGAGGATCTATTTCTGGCAATCCTAAAACTCTAAAAGTACTATCCTCCTGATTTTCTGAATCATCCTGATCTTCCTCCTGAATTGCATTGTCCAGTGCTTCCTCAAGGTAACTATCATCTAATGCATTGTATTTCTTACGATTGCTTTCAACTAAAATATGGTTATGGCTACAAAACGCTTCGCAATCCCCCTCTACTAACTCAACTTGCTCGTTCCGCCATGGAGCATAGAGCATAACTAACTCCCTAAAATAGTCGCGTCTGTCAGTATTTATATTGAACCTTGTAAATCTAATGATGCATGGTGTGAGCCGTTTTTTAACAAAGCCACTACCATCATCAAGAGCATAAACTACCAGGGACCGTAATCATTATGAGTTTTATTATAAAAATTACATAGTAATGATTATTTAAAGATTGTTAAGGATTTTCTTCAATTATAATGATTAAATTTGAGCGAAATAAATAAAACTCACAAGTAATCATTATTTGTGATTTTTATTCTTTCGTTCAAAATAAAACTCACTTTTAAAAAAGAATACGTAATCATTTTAAAGATTTGTTTTTGTGTTTTATGGGTCCTCTGGGTTTCTTTTAAAGCGATATGCAAAAGTACTTAGTGAAAATCCTACACAAAAGCCATGAATTTAAAGTGAGTTTTATTTTGAGCGAAAAAAATAAAAATCATAAATAATGAATATCTGTGAGTTTTATTTTTTCGCTCAAATTAAATCATTATCATTATTTTTTTTGTATATGTATTCTAGTCACTAATTTTTTGATGTGAAAAAATTACAATAATCATTATTTTCGGTCCCTGTAAACTACTGATTCGGAAGCCCTAGGCTCTTCGTTTTCATCTTGGTCTTCCAAGTCTCTTTGGCGAGTATTATTTGTTTTGCTGAAACTATAAAACGCAGCAAAATCGGCTAGGCATAAGCTCTCAAGAGCTTGTGGACGATGAATGTAGTGCTCAATAAGTCCTATTACGAAAAAATCCTCACTGTTTTCGGGAAGATTTTGCAGCTGTTCTCTTGATTTGAGCATTTTAACCCTTTTTTCGGGCAACGAAGTATTTATAAATACTGTAGCACTACTGCTGCCGGACAGAGGCATACCTAAACAGCAGTAAACGGCTTCCTGAGCAGAAATCTCAGTGCCACAAATAAATTTGTTTCCTATGTGTTGTAACTTTTGTTTGATTGAGACATTACCTCGACTACATTCACTAACTGCTTCTCGCATTAATTTGGAGATTCCGCGCTGGGACTTGTTAATATAATTAACAACATAGGAACAGCAAGCATAGGGATCTAAGATGAGCTGAATATCTATATTTGCTCGCTGCATCAAGAGAAGGAGTTTATTGTAATTATTTACCTTAATAGCTGAAAAAGATCGCTTTAAAAAAATTTTTGGTTTCTTTAAACTCGATCTGAGGGCACTTTTATAGCTTTCATAGGACATATTAATTTGCTCGTGGGACAAGAAGCTGTCAAAATCTTCAAAGA
Organism: Drosophila suboccidentalis; assembly: GCA_037043435.1. Classification (NCBI taxonomy): domain Eukaryota; kingdom Metazoa; phylum Arthropoda; class Insecta; order Diptera; family Drosophilidae; genus Drosophila; species Drosophila suboccidentalis. The sequence goes on along the minus strand of JBAMBK010000833.1, from coordinate 132,124 downwards.
GCTCTTTGCATTCATCATTAAAAGGATATTCTAGCATTGTTTGAATTTTTTCAAAATTTCTTTTGTGCTCCTCTATATTTTGAGTGTTCTCTCCAAATGGGAATAACATCTCAGTTTGAGGCATAGGAGGGTATGGAATACCGAATCTACAAATTTGCTTTCCTCTGAATTCTCGCTTGCAAGAATGTCCGTGGTTGTGAGTTTGATACTCTAAATATGGATGAACTTCAGGACAATGAGCATCAGTTGTGATAAACTGATCAACAAAAGACTTGACTGATGAAATGCTAGAATCATCACTTATATCGAGCTTGGGGGCATCTTTCAGCCAAAAAATGCCATGTACATGTGGGAAGCCTCTCTGCTGAAACTCTACTCGCCAATAAAACTGAATGACCCTATGTCTACCGAAAACACCGCCTTCCTTCTTCATTAGTCTTAAAAGCTGCCTATATCGAAATTCGAAGTACCTAGCACATGTCACCGGATCTGCTCTAATTAGACGGGCTTTGTTATTAAAATTCAAATTGGATGCAGCTTCTTCTGTTATTTCTTGCTTATCCACATTTTTAGACAGCAAGACTAAAAGCTCCGTCCACCTGGTCTCAGCTGCCGACAATGTTATGAAAAAGGTCGGTAGACCAATCTGCCTAATCATAGCCATAACCTTCTTCTTTTCAGCTTCCCAATGAGCAGGAGAGGTGCGAATACCCTTTAAAACCCTATAGCCTTCGTCATGGCGTACTAAATTGTCTATGTGATCCTCACTGAGGGCGTTTGCAGCCGAAATGCCACGAGCGGCGCTGTGATTACGCAAGCAAATAAAAGTATTATTCCTAATATTAATCATTTCTAACTTTTTATAGTTAAGAAATAATTTGTCAGTTCTAGAACCTCTCCTATCATAATTTCTAAGTTCTGACCTAACTATGGTTGTAAAACTTTCCTCACACTTTCTTTTAATTCCTGCATATATAGTTGGAAAGGCCAACTCCTCAGAATCGCTATCTTCAATCATATCTAACGGACGCTGTCCCTCTCCAGGAGCAATGATAATTCTTTGCATGGCAATCTTTTCAATCGGAATATTCTCTAATAATGTTTCCTGACCTCCTGGGTTAATACTTTCCTCCTCTATTATATTCTGATCGTTTGGAGTAACTTGAGCTTGTAGATGCTCTGAAACAAAATCCCTATCTTCATCAGATGCAACAAAAGGAACAGCCGTATCATTAGGTGGAAACGAAGACAACCACTGTTCGTTTACAGTGACCTGGTGTTTCCTATACAGCTCTGTGTTTACTAGAAACTGAATTGCATCAGCAATTTTGGAAGGCCTGACGGTTTCTGCCATGAAATCTTGGTTGTATTCCATTTTACGTTTCAAGTGTATTTGAATTACCTCAGCTTCATTAAACGCCCTTGGAAGTGACGTTATAACATTGGCAACTGGAATAGGAACATTGACAACCGCTCCTTTAATAGCATTTTGCCGACCATATCCAAGGGACTTTATTATCATAAAAGGAAGGCGGGGAGAAATAAGCCTTTCCTCTAAAGGCGTTAAGCCCTTCAAGCATTCTGGAAGCTCTGGAAAATCTAGGCCATTTGTTATTGAAGTTTTTGGTTTGTTGCCTAATTTGATTTTTGAACCGCAAGTTCTACAAAAAGTATAAACATTATTATCTGAGGGAAATTCAGATGAAAGATATAAAATATCTGAACTAGCTTCAACACTACACTTTTCTTCAATTATCTGACGAGATATTTTCATCAATTGATTTGGAAACCACAAGCCTTTGCAGCAAATGCATATCTGATTGGGTCCTTGCTTGACGACTTTATTGAAGGTGGCTAACATTTTATTTAAACTATTGCTCCTACTTTGAGATTGTCTCTCTTCTAAAAGGATATTCGCACGCTCTTGCCTGATTCGGGTCGCATTTCTCCTATTCTCATCTGCTCTATTTTGACTATTGCTTCTATACTGACTAACTCTTTGTGATAAACTCCTATTGGCGTCAAGAAGTCGCTGTCTTACGCATACGAGAGAGAGAGCTTCGTCTTGCAGGAGTATTATTTCCTTGCTCAATTAACCTACGAATACGACTACCTCTAGCCCTAGCTCTTTGACTTCTATCTATTTCTCTCTCTAAAATTCTTCTACTAAGGTCTTGACGCTGTGATGCTCGTCGAACTCTGTCTTCTTCTCGTTCTCTTTCCCGAAATTCTTGGTCTTCTCTATGCTCTTGGTGTTGCAGTGTATTGGCTGCTTGCTCTAATGCTCTAACTAAAGGATCAGTTCGTCGGTCAGCGTGTTGTAGTCTGTCCCGTTCTCGTTCCCCTTCCCGAAATTCTTGGTCCTCTCTATGCTCCTGGTGCTGTAAAGTATTGGCTGCTTGCTCGAATGCTCTAACTAAAGGATCAGTTCGTCGGTCAGCGTGTTGTAGTCTGTCCCGTTCTCGTTCCCCTTCCCGAAATTCTTGGTCCTCTCTATGCTCCTGGTGCTGTAAAGTATTGGCTGCTTGCTCGAATGCTCTAACTAAAGGATCAGTTCGTCGGTCAGCGTGTTGTAGTCTGTCCCGTTCTCGTTCCCCTTCCCGAAATTCTTGGTCCTCTCTATGCTCCTGGTGCTGTAAAGTATTGGCTGCTTGCTCGAATGCTCTAACTAAAGGATCAGTTCGTCGGTCAGCGTGTTGTAGTCTGTCCCGTTCTCGTTCCCCTTCCCGAAATTCTTGGTCCTCTCTATGCTCCTGGTGCTGTAAAGTATTGGCTGCTTGCTCGAATGCTCTAACTAAAGGATCAGTTCGTCGGTCAGCGTGTTGTACTCTGTCCCGTTCTCGTTCCTCTTCCCGAAATACTTGGTCTTCTCTATGCTCCTGGTGCTGTAAAGTATTGGCTGCTTGTTCTAATGCTCTAACTAAAGGATCAGCACGTCGATCGGCGTGCTGCGAAGTATTGACTGCTTGCTCTAATGCTCTAACTAAAGGATCAGTTCGTCGGTCAGCGTGTTGTACTCTGTCCCGTTCTCGTTCCCCTTCCCGAAATTCTTGGTTTTCTCTATGCTCCTGGCGCTGTAAGGTATTGGCTGCTTGCTCTAATGCTCTAACTAAAGGATCAGCACGTCGATCGGCGTGCTCCGAAGTATTGACTGCTTGCTCTGTATTTCTAAGTCTTCTGCTACTTCTTCTAACTTGATGTCTTTCACTGTCCGCTATTCTTTCAGCATGTCTATATTCTTCATCTTCCCTACGCTGTCTTTGAGATATAGCATCGCCTATCTCGCGAAGCAAATTCTGGATCAGACCTATTCGAATTGTTCCTATTTTGTTGTCTCCTAGCCTGACTAGCAGCTGACAATCTTTTCTGCCTCGGCATTTTTATAAAGAAATGTTTATTTAAGATTATTAGTATATATCGTATGTATGTATGTATGTATATATATTTAAATATACTATGTTTGTTAACAAAATTTGTTATTATTATATTAAAAGAAATTATAAAAAATATATATAATAAGAAATATGAGAATATAAATATAAATATAATTAGAGAATTATATTGATCAAATAAAATAAAAAAGTTTGAATTTATAAGCAACTTGCGATTTGCAGCAATAGTATCGAGAAGCCGAACCGAGCCGATACCGATACCGATACCGCAATCAATCGTTCGTACTCAATGTATGTACGTACAATGCGTAACGGACAACAACAAATTCCCGCGCGCACTCTACATCTACATATACATATGTGCACACACATGTACATGCACTGCAGGAGAATCACTAACACACGCGCAAATAAGAAAAATTGTCCACTTCACATTTATAATAGCATACAACACTGCAAACAATGAATTAAAGCACCACTGACTTGATTAAACTACTCTAAATTGAATTAATTGTATTTGATTAACTTAATTAAAATAGTAAATCGGAAATCGTAATCGTAATCGCTGAAGTCGATGTTGCTCACGCCAAGGCACACTGGGCCGGATTGCCGAATAAGTGGCATAAAGTCGAAAATTGCATATATCGAGCTGAAACTTGGCATATTTATTGAATATACCACTCTAAATATTTAAGCAATATTTTGAGTCAGCTTGACCACGCCTACCCCGACTGCCCATATAAGACAACATGACGTATACGTGATTTAAATTATATTTACATACAAACAAGCACATCTAGAAAATTAAGCCATCGGAAAAGCCGCAAAAAGCCGCAAACCGGATTGTTATTATATTTTTATGAATAGGTTCTACTTTTTTTCAACATACATTACACATCGCAGAAATACGCAGAAGACTTTTTTTTTCTCTACAGAAGACGAACACTTTGGTTACATTTTTTCTTATTGAACAACACAAAACAATACACATATTATCACATATAACAAGTTTTGACACAAAATCTTTTCATTCAACTCCAATTTACATACCTCGGTCTTCAAAATCCATTTTTAATAATAACCAATTTGCTTATCGTGTGGAATTGCCAAGCGCACAAAGTCGACAAAAGTTTGCCGCCAATTTTGTCACAATAGTCAGCTGTTTAATCGGCTGACTTTGGAGCTTGATAAAAAATGCCAGGGTTGCATTTTTAACAAAAATATTTATTGATGCTTTCTACAGAGGGAATCTAGTATATATATGTTAAATAAAAATGTAGATTTGCTTCAATTAAATTTTCGACTTTATGCCACTTATTTGTCAATTTGTTAGAGGCTGCTGCAGTGCGCGCGACATTTAAAATTAAATGCAATGCCTTAGATTTAGTGATTCTTTTATCGGAAATTGTTAAGCATTAAAATACAATAATACTAACTAAAATCTTATTGAGTATATGTGAGAGCTAACGCTCTGCATTCTTCTGCAGGAGAGACGACAGATCGTTTCACAGCACTGAAAGAGTCAGTTTTGGATCATTTACAGAAAAGGACCCATTTTCAGTTTTAGGTCACTTTCAGTGCTGTCTAGTGCTATGGTCTAGGTGGACTTAAAATAAACATAAAGTGCCATCATTTGGCATTTTGCAATGCATTCAAATATCTGCATACATATATTCTAGCTTAACCTATGTTAATATATTGTAAAAGAATATAGTACCCAGATGATATCGATAATTTTATTTGCCTATCGCTCGTTTTTGCGTTCGCACTCTTCGTACACGTGCTCACTGCTATGTTTTTTGCAGAAGACAATTTACACATGCTATCTCGCTCGCACTCAAAATGTCTATAGCTTTGAATTATATGAATTAAAAGCAAAATCGAAATATCTTCTTTATTTATAGGTCAATCGCTTTAAAACTTTCAGAGTCATTTAATAGGCTAACTTCTCAACTACCGGTTCAATTAAGAAGTGTTTTTATTAAAAATTGCGACTTCAAATCGTTTTTTGCGATTTGTGGGCGAATTAGGTGTGGCATTTAAAATTTAAAACAAACTTGATCTGCGTCCGGTATCCAGCAACCTACATACCAAATTTGAAGTCTCTAGCTACTATAGTCACTGAGATTGACGCGTTCAAACAGACGGACGGACAGACGGACGGACAGACGGACAGACAGACGGACATGGCTCAATCGACTCGGCTGTTGATTCTGATCAAGAATATATATACTTTATGGGGTCGAAGATGCTTCCTTCTGCCTGTTACATACATCACACAAATCTAATATACCCTTTTGACCATTTTCAATGGGCACAGGGTATAAAAAAAACATTAGACTAAACGAAAGAAGAAGGAAAAGGCCAGAGCACCACCGAATTATTGTCCAGCGCGATCAGCTGTTGTAACGCGCAGACTCCCCTCCCTACCATGGTCGCTGATAATGCAAACAAAAGTTCAACGACCCCGTTTATCAACCGATGCTCAATCCATTGGCACACGCAGGGTATGCACGACTTCCATTTATAAGACGTTTAGTTCGACTTCATGTTAATTCTATTTATTCACAAATAGTCGTAATCCTAGCATTCAATTTACAATTTTTAATTATGTTTAACATTCGTAGTTTGTAATATCTTTTTTTTTTTTACTTTGTTTTAACTTTGACTTTAACTTGATTTAATTTGTGAACGTGAACGCGGCTGAAAAAAAAACAAAAATTACAGGGTGCAAAATATATAGAATAGTAAATGTAATATTTTAATTATTAAATGGACAGGTGCAATAAGAATGAAAAAATATATAGGTAAATTGTACTAGGTAGCTTTTGTGTTGCGCATATAGCTTCATTTTTATTTTTCTTGGTGCTTAAGGCATGATCTTTCTTTATCTTTTTTTTTTTCAATTATTTTTCATTAATCCAATTCCGTTACGTTAAGTTTAGTCTAGTTTCTTTCATTCTGTTCTCGTATGTTTCGAATTAGAGGAAAACGGTGAATTTGCATATCGGACGAAAACTATGCCCAAAACAAATCAATATATAATAACCGTAATCGGTGCACTTACCTACGCTGAAAGATCTTTCTGCTGGTTGTGTATAGACTTTTTGTTTTTATGCACTGAAAAAAAATTCATGATCTGGGCACAATCATTAGTCAATATTTTAATTCACCAGTTTTGTTTGTTTTTGTATTAATTTAGCACCATTATTAATTTATTTTTTTTTTCTTGTTGCACCAAAAATAAATTCTTTTTTTTTATTTTTAACTTAATTTTTTTCTTTACTTATTTTTTTTTTCTTCATTTCATTTTGGACTTTGATTAATTTAATTTTTCTTTTAGCACTCCATTCGGTATATAAAAATAATTTTCCACTCGTCGCTCACGTTCACGTCACAAATCAAAGAAACAATAATGCCAAATTAGAGAAAATCAAGAGTAAGGAACAACAGAGAAAATTTATGTTAGCATATTGCTATTTTGCCAAATTCAAAAAAAAACTTTAAGCTGCTGCGCTGGCCGCCTTCACTCTATTTGGCTGCCTCGCACTGCACGTGCTCCATTGGTGGACTTCGGAGCTCCTCTAGAAAAATTATGTTATTTCAACCAGGTCAGAGAAAAAAGAAACGTCTAATGTGTGCCAAAATTCACGAACAAGCGCTGGAAGAGAGCTCTCTGCTCGATCTACAGCGTCTGTCACTGACCACTGTCCAGGTTGCGGTTATGTCCGCTTGCTCGCTCCCCCTTATTCTGGAAACGAGACTGCCTAGGTTTGATTTCTGGGAGTGGAAGCTCCACAGAGAAAATTTTATCATTCAAAAAAAAAATGATCCAAAGAAAAATTTTCCGTTTGATTTGTTAGTTTTTTTTTTTGTTTCTTTTCCGTGCCGTATATTACCGAAATAATTGAGATCGAAGTAAACTTTTCGCCCGTTTAATTTTATATGGGGTTTGAAATACTTATAAACGATTCCCGATGACGGATTGAAGAGTCGTGCCCGGGAGACGTGTTCTCTGTTAGACGGTTAAAACGGAAAAGACCGGATGCTGCTACCAAGAAGAAGGCCTTAAGTCATGGCACGCGCTTCGCAGATGACACTAGAGTAATCTACCATCCAACTATCGAAAGCCTGCTCTCACGACCCTGTAACCCCATACAATTTCCTATCGATATCCTAATTTTGAGGTTAATAATAAGTAATAGCAAATAATTCAGTGTGCAATATATAATATTTTTATAAATCTTATACTTTATTTTATGATTACTATTTATTTATTACAGGAATTCATACTTCATCGGTTATTTTACTTTATGTTACCCCCAAAAAAACCTCTTTACGCGGTAAAAGTCTAGTGACGAAAACATTTCCATGCCACAAAATTTCTGATATCCAATTTTGTGACGAAATATAATTAATTTTTTATATATGTTAATTTATTATATACTAGGGGGCTCCGCCCCCTGCTCGCTTCGCTCGCCAACCAACGCTCGTTTATTATATATGCCAAAAAAAAATTAATATACATACAAAGTAAAAAAAAAATTGGCATTCGGCACTGCGCAAAAAGTTATTTTTTAGGTGCAAGGAAGCTGAAGCTTTTTGCGCAAAGTGCCGAATGCCAATTTTTTTTTTACTTTGTATGTATATTAATTTTTTTTTTGGCATATATAATAAACGAGCGGGTGTTGGCGAGCGAAGCGAGCAGGGGGCGGAGCCCCCTAGTATATAATAAATTAACATATATAAAAAATTAATTATATTTCGTCACAAAATTGGATATCAGAAATTTTGTGGCATGGAAATGTTTTCGTCACTAGACTTTTACCGCGTAAAGAGGTTTTTTTGGGGGATATCAGAAATTTTTGCAATCGCCTCTGCTTTTGACAAAACTACTTTGTCAAAAGGAATTTAGTGTTTATAGAAAATAGAATACAGTCTGCTAATAAAAAACAATTTTTAGAAAAATTGCTCACGCTGGGAGTTGAACCCGCGTCTCCCGAACATATCAAACTTGACGGAAACTTAGCACCTTAGACAGATCTGACTACAGCGATTCTTTATTTTGCAGCTTAGATTTCTGCCAACACCCTTTTAAAATTGAAAAACATTAAAAAAAAACCTATTCGGATCATCTACTAACAAATTAATTGCATTTAAAAATTAAAAAAAAAAAAAAGTTTTGGCCGTGTCAGAACTCGAACCCGGAGACCCGAACTGAGAATTCATGCAAAAATCGGACGCACTACACTATGCGCCACTGGCGATCTTTAAGAACGACCGTCTAATTATAGATTTCATTGTTACTGGACTGTTAGTCAAATGTAATTGCTGCTGCCGTCCTATTCCAATTCAAAGTAAAATGTATAAATAAAATTAATTTACAGAGAGACTCTAATGCTTAACTCATTTGAATAAATTAAAGTCGCGTTGTCACATAACAAAACTAAACTGTCTGGCAGCACTGGTTATTTTTGCATCACATAAATATAACATATGCTTCTGGCATTGTTACTTTGCTGGGAAATTTTCAATATGCGCACCCAAAATTTTTAAAAACAAATAATATTTATATCAAAATCAGTTTACGCAAATATAATATAATTGCATTTAAAAATTTAAAAAAAATGTTTTGTCCGTGCCAGAATTCGAACCCCGACCCCAAGCTGAATCGGACGCATGCAAAAATCGGACGCTCTACACCATGCGCCACTGGCGATCTCTACGAACGACTGTCAAATTATAGATTTCATTGTTACTGGACTGTTAGTCAAATGTAATTGCTGCTGCCGTCCTATTGCAATTCAAAGTAAAATATATATTTAGTTAATTGGTTATATCTTCCAAACCAATCAACAAAAATTTATTCATGATAATCATCTACTAACAAATGAATTGCATTTAAGAAATAAAAAAAAAAAGTTTAGTCCGTGCCAGAATTCGAACCCGGATCCCGAGCTGAGAATTCACGCAAAAATCGGACGCTCTACACTATGCGCCACTGGCGATCTTTAAGAACGACTGTCAAATTATAGATTTCATTGTTACTGGACTGTTAGTCAAATGTAATTGCTGCTGCCTTCCTATTGCAATTCAAAGTAAAATGTATATATTTAGTTATTGGTTATATCTTCCAAACCAATCGACTACAATTTATGCATGATACATCAAAAAACGCGAAATTGTACAAACTATAACATATTGAAAATTAAAAAAAATCGTTAGCGGCGTTTTCTCAAAAACCGCCAAAATGTGGAGAAAAATACCTTATTTCACCTGTAGCTGTTTACCTATTTACCTATGCCTAAGAGCCCTTCAAAATACCTTTTCAACGTTATATAGATCACATCTGTAGCTTCTATCGTTTGGATTCTATGGCGGTTTTAAGTTTGGCGGTTTTTCGCGATTTCCCGCTAATTTAGCGATTTTTCGAAAAAGTCGCAGAACAAACGTTTCTAGATTTTTTAGCAGGAACAAGTCCTCATTCAAACATTTAAGCTAAATTAACGATTTGATCCAAACAAACAAACAAACAAACAAACAAACAGACATACTGACTTTTCATCTCATTTTTGGAAGGCCACCAAAAATTTCAAAATTAATTATCTTTTGAACGAGTAGTCGGATTTTTATGAATAAGGTGTTATTCGACGCGTATTTTTGAGTAAAATATTAAAAAATTTAAAAAAAAATTCAAAAAGGCTCCAACGGCCCCATTAGCACCAATAATTTAAATTTTTCCCCTCCCACTTACACCTGTTTATCTCACGAACCAGGTAAGTTTCCAAAAGTCTTGGTATGCACATTTGTAAGTTAAGTTGATACCTTTCGGTCGGTATATAACTTGACCTGATCGGACAGTCATAGCAAATTTTCCATTCTTCCTGTGTATATATGCTAGTCGCCTTCGCACCCTTCGTGCTGCTTTCGTCACTAGCGCGGACTGCCGTCCGCAGTGATTTATTTATTAGTTTTACGTATTTATTCTAATACATTCATTTAATTTTTTTATTTATTTAATTATTACTTTTAGGTATTTATATTTAATAATATAATATTTAATATTTATTTTCTTCGAGTTTTTTACTTAAGGGGGTCTTCTCATTGAGCAACTTTTTTTTTTCGATTTTTTTTTTGCATTTATTTATAGCTTGGGTAGTTGTGAATATGCCCCTAAAAGGATTTTTAGAAATTCGAAATACTTAAGGAGATATGGCCATTTTTATCCAGCAATGTTAATGTTAATGCAAGTGAAGTCAAAACTTTAAACGCGTTTATCTCGAAACCACGTTTTTCGAACTGGCGGCCATGATATCTCCAGTTCAACTGAACTGATTTTCATGAAACAAAGTGGAATCGACGCAGAATTGTCACCATTCTCGGGTGAATGTCGACCATTGTAGCATGTTACATGCAAATAAGCATATGCCCACCATATTGTAGTGTATACAATATGTAAAGTGGTCATATGCTCAATCTCAAAGTTAGAGTATCAAGCGCATTGTATACATAATACAACTACCGCCAAGTGCCGTAATATGATCAGCCACTTATATGTGGACTGGCCTGCAGCGTGAGATCTGCAGCGTAAGCACTATGACGTTTTGACCGTTCGGTCCCAAGCGCATTCCAATGTATATGCCTTCTGCATGTACATATAACAACATATATACAAATACATATGGCATGCTATGTACTCCCGTTCTGCCGCTGCTTTGAGCGACAGAACTCCAAACTCTATTATGTACATTAGGCTAAGTTGATATTAAAAGAACTTCATATATTAATTGAATAAAGATACTTCAAACAGATAGGACGTGTTTTCTATCGGGTATAAACATAAGTCATTACATGGCGACCGTGACCTGGGTCCTAAAGGACCTAGGACAAGAACGGCAACAAAATCAAAAAAAAAAAAATTAAAAATAAAATAATTAAATAACAACAATAACAGACGCTTCGCGGAAATATACAATTTAAAGTGAATTATTATTTTAATAATAATGTCAAGAACAACCAAATATTAAACAAAGTTTGAAGTGCATAATGGCATAATGCCAAGTAAAAAAAAAAAACGAAAAAATTGTTGAAGTATTGCAGCCACGCGGTAAAACAGAAGTGACACACGACCCAACAAACAAACAAAACCATGTCGGAAAAGAAACGAACAAAATTTGCACAAACAACAACCCGTGTTTGCAATAATTGTTGCATCTAATACTTACGCATTTGCATGTGTGTGAAGCAACAAAACACAAACACACACATGCTTGGTTGCAACCAAAGAAGAATAACAAAAGCCGAAAGACATTCGTGCATGTTCGATGGCAGAACAGTGTGAGCTAAAACAGCGCCCCATTACCAACCTACGTTCAAACAACTGGAGAAAACATCGATTACGAATCAATGAAACAAAATAAGAAGTAAAAGAATCTGGAATTAACTACATTCTATAAAAAGAATAACATCAAATAATAATAACAACAAGAACAACTGCTACGACTACAACAACAAACAACAACTAGCAAAAAAAGAAAAACAACTTAAAGGCATATCATAGCAGAAATTTCAATTTCACGAATCCCAACAAAATTTTTTTTTTTTGCTGTGAAATCGGAATCAAAGACATGAGTGACGAAAGTGAGGTGTGCAGGCCGCCCACCTCACCGCCGCTGGAAAACAAATACCTAATGCGGGGTTGGCAGGCCGCCCACTCCGCCGTCGTTGGAATTTCTAAGCCCCAGTAAGACAGAAAGAAGACGCCCCACCAGACAAACAGCAACAACAACAACAAAACTAAAACACAGCAGCCGATAGTAAAAGTGTGAGAGGCAGTCCGCCCTTTGCACCAACGAGGGAACTATATGAGCAACGTTGGACTGGGAGACAGCTTCGCCAATGTGCGAAGAAACGCAAACGGGCTGCATAATTGCGAATGCCCCAATTTGCTTTACCAATTAAGTTCTAATTTTAAGCCTATGCGGGAAACCGCTGCTTGAAAAACACTAACCTCTGTTAGGCTTTCATACTAACAACATATGGCCGATATTGAATTATATAGAGCGAAACATTGTAAATCGGTCATATGTAAACTAACAAATTTTTTTTTTCTTCACTTATATTTTCATTGCGCGAATATAGACACGCGAATTGGCCCTAGAGGCAACAATATACAAAAATAATAATCGTTTAAAAAAAAAAATAATTGTTAATCTAAACAAAAAAAAAAATTGAAATATTAAGATGTCTAAACGATAGTTTCATATATGCATGCTTAATTATGGCCATACACAAAATCTAAAATTTTAAACCATTTTCATATTTCATAAAATAATGCTTTTAATGCATTTCACTACCAAATACCAAAATTTTTATAATTTCTAAATCAAGACCCTGAACAGGATCCTATAATCTTTAAATTAAAAAAAAAATTTTTTTTCTCCTCCCGTGAATTTTTGAATTTCCAATCACATTCAAATGTAAATAATTAAATTAATAGTTCAACATCTTCTGATGATTATATCAAGAACTACCAAAATGATAGAAGAAATTTCAAATAAAAAGAAAAAATTTTTTTAAAACCATTTTAATATTTCGTTAAGTAATGAATTCCAATGAATATCGAAAATTAAACAATAAAAAAAAAAAAACAAGCAATGATTTTAATGCATACTAATGCATTACCAAAAATTTCAAAAAAAAAAAACCCAAACATGTCAAAAAAAAAAAAGTCACTACCATAAATACAAGTAGACAAAAGTCCTGCGCAGGAAATAAATTAATAAGAAGAATTGCTTAGGCAATATCTCTAAAAGCTTCTAAGCCCAACGTACATGAACTCATGTCAAATGATAAAGTACGAAATGTAGTGACCTTGCAAACAACAAAAAATAAATGTTTGAGAACATTGAAATAAAGTTATTGCAAGAATTGATGTTAGCGATCTGTGCACCAATGGAATTCTCGACTTAGGTCAGTTCTTCCAAAGGCTTGAAACGCAAGCCGGTACACTTGGGATCAGCCAACACAAAGAGGCACCGAGCAAAAGATCTTTGAAGCAATTTCAATAGAATCTTATAAATAATTGGGCAAATATATTATGAATATATAAAGAGTAGCGCTACTCAGCCGGTGACCCATATAAAGAGAAGCAATTTTGTCTACAACACTTGATTTACAAATACAAGGAGTACAGGCATTAAAACGAAGTAAAAAGACACTTTTATTGAAACAATATGACATTTCATATTATTCTTACATAAATAGATGTCCGAAAAGCCTGACGTCGTAAACGACAATATATTAAAAAAAAAAACTCCTAATATTCCATCTTGAATCTTTGAATTTTTCATATTGTATCTCTGTCCAATGAAGACGTTCATTTCGGACATGGGATCTGAATATAAAAATTTTATAATTAATGACTTGAACAATGTATATAATATATGCATATTGTAAAACAAGCAACTTGCTAAAACATTTTAATAGTGTATAAAATAATTGAGAAAGAGATAACATCATAATCTCAAATACAAAAAAAAAAAATGGACATACTTAAGCAAAAGCATAATTACAGAAGGACAATAATACAAAAGAATATTTAAAAAAAAAAAAAAAAAAATTATTTTAAACATACTTAAGCAAAAGCATAATTAAAGAAGGACAATAATAAAAAAAAAGAATGAAAAAAAAAAGTTTCTTAAACATACTTACAGATAAACAAAATATAAAAGCATGTTTAGTAAAAAAAAAAAAAATTAGAATTTTTTTTTAAATATACATATACACAGAAAAAAACAAAATAATAACAAATAATATTTCATTACATGTTAGGCCTGATCAGCCAAAATATATAATTATCAAAAAAAAAAAATATATATATATATACATATTTGTAGTGTATGCAAACATTTTTATATTCTTCATATTACCTAATCGTATAAAAAAAAAAAAAAAACAGACAAAAAAAAAATATTAAATAAATTACAACTAACTATATTAAATAAAAAAAAAAAAAAAAAAAAAATTACAACAAAAATACAAAAAAAAATATTAATAATAATAATTAATAAAATAACTACATATATTACGTTATTTCTCTAAAAAGGGAGGTGTAGCATGTTACATGCAAATAAGCATATGCCCACCATATTGTAGTGTATACAATATGTAAAGTGGTCATATGCTCAATCTCAAAGTTAGAGTATCAAGCGCATTGTATACATAATACAACTACCGCCAAGTGCCGTAATATGATCAGCCACTTATATGTGGACTGGCCTGCAGCGTGAGATCTGCAGCGTAAGCACTATGACGTTTTGACCGTTCGGTCCCAAGCGCATTCCAATGTATATGCCTTCTGCATGTACATATAACAACATATATACAAATACATATGGCATGCTATGTACTCCCGTTCTGCCGCTGCTTTGAGCGACAGAACTCCAAACTCTATTATGTACATTAGGCTAAGTTGATATTAAAAGAACTTCATATATTAATTGAATAAAGATACTTCAAACAGATAGGACGTGTTTTCTATCGGGTATAAACATAAGTCATTACACCATAATTTTAAAAAATTTTTTACTATTTTTTTTTACACTAAACTACAAAAAAAAATTTCAAAATTGAAATTTTTTTTTTAATGGCCGCCATTTTGTCAAAAAAAATCACAAAATTATGGTCGACATTCACCCGAGAATTACATCTATACTGATTATAACCCCGTTTTTTTTTCATTTCGGACGCTCCGGAGACCCGGAATCGTGGCCGCCGTGACGACACCTTTTTTTTTCACCACCAACTTTGAAGTCTCATTACTTTTTGAACAGCCCTCGTATCGAGGCAAAAAAAATTTTTTTATTTACTTTGAACCTTTTGTAATACAATAAATAAAAAAAGTTTTCAATTATTCTTTGCGTTTTCAAATAAGAATTTTTTTAAAAAGGGTCCAAAAAACGGGTTTTGAATGAGAAGACCCCCTTAATTCATTTATTACTACTTTTCTTGCAATTGCAAATCTACTACTAAAACTAAAACGAGCTGCATTCGTCATAAAAGTGCTGCCTACTTTTATTCGGACTGTTTATTTCCTGTTTTGTCTATGCGAACAAGAAAGTGCTGCCTACTTTTATCTGGTTGTTTATTTCCTGCGTTAGATCTCAAGCTGCGTACAAAAAAAAATGTTGCCTACTTTTACGCTGAGTTATTATTTTCTTCTCGTTTTATTTAACCAAGCGCCACTACAATTATTAGTTGGTTACTCAACCTTCTTAACTTCAATTATTAATCACTGCGGACGGCAGTCCGCGCTAGTGACGAAAGCAGCACGAAGGGTGCGAAGGCGACTAGCATATATACACAGGAAGAATGGAAAATTTGCTATGACTGTCCGATCAGGTCAAGTTATATACCGACCGAAAGGTATCAACTTAACTTACAAATGTGCATACCAAGACTTTTGGAAACTTACCTGGTTCGTGAGATAAACAGGTGTAAGTGGGAGGGGAAAAATTTAAATTATTGGTGCTAATGGGGCCGTTGGAGCCTTTTTGAATTTTTTTTAAATTTTTTAATATTTTACTCAAAAATACGCGTCGAATAACACCTTATTCATAAAAATCCGACTACTCGTTCAAAAGATAATTAATTTTGAAATTTTTGGTGGCCTTCCAAAAATGAGATGAAAAGTCAGTATGTCTGTTTGTTTGTTTGTTTGTTTGTTTGTTTGGAACAAATCGTTAATTTAGCTTAAATGTTTGAATGAGGACTTGTTCCTGCTAAAAAATCTAGAAACGTTTGTTCTACGACTTTTTCGAAAAATCGCTAGTTTAGCGGGAAATCGCTAAAAACCGCCAAACTTAAAACCGCCATAGCATCCAAACGATAGAAGCTACAGATGTGATCTATATAACGTTGAAAAGGTATTTTGAAGGGCTCTTAGGCATACCTTCAAAGTTTTTTTTTTAGGTAAATAGGTAAACAGCTACAGGTGAAATAAGGTATTTTTCTCCACATTTTGGCGGTTTTTGAGAAAACGCCGCTAACGATTTTTTTTAATTTTCAATATGTTATAGTTTGTACAATTTCGCGTTTTTTGATGTATCATGCATAAATTGTAGTCGATTGGTTTGGAAGATATAACCAATAACTAAATATATACATTTTACTTTGAATTGCAATAGGAAGGCAGCAGCAATTACATTTGACTAACAGTCCAGTAACAATGAAATCTATAATTTGACAGTCGTTCTTAAAGATCGCCAGTGGCGCATAGTGTAGAGCGTCCGATTTTTGCGTGAATTCTCAGCTCGGGATCCGGATTCGAATTCTGGCACGGACTAAACTTTTTTTTTTTATTTCTTAAATGCAATTCATTTGTTAGTAGATGATTATCATGCATAAATTTTTGTTGATTGGTTTGGAAGATATAACCAATTAACTAAATATATATTTTACTTTGAATTGCAATAGGACGGCAGCAGCAATTACATTTGACTAACAGTCCAGTAACAATGAAATCTATAATTTGACAGTCGTTCGTAGAGATCGCCAGTGGCGCATGGTGTAGAGCGTCCGATTTTTGCATGCGTCCGATTCAGCTTGGGGTCGGGGTTCGAATTCTGGCACGGACAAAACATTTTTTTTAAATTTTTAAATGCAATTATATTATATTTGCGTAAACTGATTTTGATATAAATATTATTTGTTTTTAAAAATTTTGGGTGCGCATATTGAAAATTTCCCAGCAAAGTAACAATGCCAGAAGCATATGTTATATTTATGTGATGCAAAAATAACCAGTGCTGCCAGACAGTTTAGTTTTGTTATGTGACAACGCGACTTTAATTTATTCAAATGAGTTAAGCATTAGAGTCTCTCTGTAAATTAATTTTATTTATACATTTTACTTTGAATTGGAATAGGACGGCAGCAGCAATTACATTTGACTAACAGTCCAGTAACAATAAAATCTATAATTAGACGGTCGTTCTTAAAGATCGCCAGTGGCGCATAGTGTAGTGCGTCCGATTTTTGCATGAATTCTCAGTTCGGGTCTCCGGGTTCGAGTTCTGACACGGCCAAAACTTTTTTTTTTTTTTTAATTTTTAAATGCAATTAATTTGTTAGTAGATGATCCGAATAGGTTTTTTTTTAATGTTTTTCAATTTTAAAAGGGTGTTGGCAGAAATCTAAGCTGCAAAATAAAGAATCGCTGTAGTCAGATCTGTCTAAGGTGCTAAGTTTCCGTCAAGTTTGATATGTTCGGGAGACGCGGGTTCAACTCCCAGCGTGAGCAATTTTTCTAAAAATTGTTTTTTATTAGCAGACTGTATTCTATTTTCTATAAACACTAAATTCCTTTTGACAAAGTAGTTTTGTCAAAAGCAGAGGCGATTGCAAAAATTTCTGATATCCCCCAAAAAAACCTCTTTACGCGGTAAAAGTCTAGTGACGAAAACATTTCCGTGCCACAAAATTTCTGATATCCAATTTTGTGACGAAATATAATTAATTTTTTATATATGTTAATTTATTATATACTAGGGGGCTCCGCCCCCTGCTCGCTTCGCTCGCCAACACCCGCTCGTTTATTATATATGCCAAAAAAAAAATTAATATACATACAAAGTAAAAAAAAAATTGGCATTCGGCACTTTGCGCAAAAAGCTTCAGCTTCCTTGCACCTAAAAAATAACTTTTTGCGCAGTGCCGAATGCCAATTTTTTTTTTACTTTGTATGTATATTAATTTTTTTTTGGCATATATAATAAACGAGCGTTGGTTGGCGAGCGAAGCGAGCAGGGGGCGGAGCCCCCTAGTCTATATATATAAAATTCTTTGTCCTGACTGACTCACTGACTGACTGACTGACTGACTGACTGAGAATCAACGTGTAGCCCAAACGGTAAAAGATAGAAAGCTGAAATTTGCACACAACATAGATGAGATAATTTCATCGTGCAATAAGACGGCGTTTTGCGAAATTCGACCTCCAAGTGGGTTAAATCGGGGTCAAAGGTCACGGAATTGCTTAGTATGAAAAACTTTTTTGTTTCTATAGATATCTCAACCAACCTCAATGATTGTATGTTTGGAACTGTCTCCTACATTCTGACCAACTTTGGTCCAATTTGGATCACTATATCATATAGCTGCCATAGGAACAATCGGATGCAGAATAACCTTTAGTATGAAAAACTTTTTTGTTTCTTAAGATATCTCAACCAAACTCACAGATTGTATGTTTGGGGCTGTCTCAAACATTCTGGCCAAATTTGGTCAAAGTCGGATGACTATATCATATAGCTGCCATAGGAACAATCGGATGCAGAATAACCTTTAGTATGAAAAACTTTTTTGTTTCTTAAGATATCTCATCCAAACTCACAGATTCTATGTTTTGGGCTGTCTCTAACATTCTGGCCAAATTTGGACAAAGTCGGGTTACTATATCATATAGCTGCCATAGGAACAATCGGATGCAAAATAACCTTTAGTATGAACAACTTTTTTGTTTCTTAAGATACCTCAACCAAACTCAATGATTGTATGTTTGGGGCTGTCTCTAACATTCTGTCCAAATTTGGTCAAAGTCGAGTTACTTTATCATATAAAGCTGCCATAGGAACAATCGGATGCAAATTAACCTTTAGAATCAAAAACTCTGTTGTTGCAAGAGATATTCTTAGAAAAGTCACACATTAACTCTTCTTGCAAAATTTTGAATTTTTCCTTAAATTTAGATTTTTTTTTCGCCAAATTTAGCTTTTTCCCGCTAAATCTGGATTATTCCCGCCAAATCACAAAATCTGACTTTTAGCCAAAGTTCAATTGCAAGGAGGAAACATTAAAACCGCGGACAGCGGAAGTTTAATATTTCCGTTTTTTTTACAAAAAATGATATATTATATAAATTTGTTAAAGCGGACTACTAAGGACCATCTTTTCAATTTTGCGAGCGAAGCGAGCTGGGGTTGGCGAGCGAAGCGAGCAGGGGGCGGAGCCCCCTATATTATATAAATTTGTTAAAGCGGACTACTAAGGACCTACTTTCAATTTTGCGAGCGAAGCGAGCAGGGGCCGGACCCCCTTATATTGTATTAATTTGTTAAACCGGTCAACTAGAGAAGTTTTTTTTAAATTTTTGCGAGCGAAGCGAGCTGCGGGTTGGCGAGCGAAGCGAGCAGTTTAAGTTTGTTAAGCTGGACAACAAAAGACCTTCTTTTCAATTTTGCGAGCGAAGCGAGCGGGGGTTGGCGAGCGAAGCGAGCAGGGGGCGGAGCCCCCTAGTATATAATAAATTAACATATATAAAAAATTAATTATATTTCGTCACAAAATTGGATATCAGAAATTTTGTGGCATGGAAATGTTTTCGTCACTAGACTTTTACCGCGTAAAGAGGTTTTTTTGGGGGATTTATTTTACATTACAATTAATAACTGACAATAACAAGTATTTTAAATCTTTAATCATTGTAACTTGCTTATGTAACCATACATTTTATATATAATTCAAGCTGTAATTTGAATAACAAAGTTTATTTAATTTTTGAGCCATTTTTCTTTTAATTTAACAATCTTTCAAGCTGATTTTGGCCCAATTCGTGCAAACTTCATATAGAGAGTTAGTTATCTTTTGGGTTTTACATATTAGGATGTCTAATATAGACAAGGATATAAAGCTGGGTCAAAACTATATATACATACTAGGGGGCTCCGCCCCCTGCTCGCTTCGCTCGCCAACCCCCGCTCGCTTCGCTCGCAAAATTTAAAAGAAAGTCTTTTGTAGTCCAGCTTAACAAACTTATACTATACTGCTCGCTTCGCTCGCTTACCCCCAGCTCGCTTCGCTAGCAAAAATTTTAAAGAACTTCTTTAGTTGTCCGGCTTATCAAATTAATACAATATAAGGGGGTCCGTCCCCTGCTCGCTTCGCTCGCAAAATTGAAAAGAAGGTCCTTAGTAGTCCGATTTAACAAATTTATATAATTTAGCATTTTTAGTTAAAAATCGGAAATATTTAACTTCCGCTGTCCGCGGTTTTAATGTTTCTTCCTTGCAATTGAACTTTGGCTAAAAGTCAGATTTAGTGATTTGGCGGGAAAATTCCAGATTTGGCGGGAAAAAGCTAAATTTGAAAATAAATTCAAAATTTAGCAAGAAGAGTTAATGTGTGAGTTTTCTAAGAATATCTCATACAACAACAGAGTTCTTGATTCTAAAGGTTAATTTGCTTCCGATTGTGCCTATGGCAAATATGATATAGTAACCCGACTTTGACCAAATTTGGCCAGAATGTTAGAGACAGCCCCAAACATACAATCATTGAGTTTGGTTGAGATATCTTAAGAAACAAAAAAGTTTTTCATACTAAATGTTATTTTGCATCCGATTGTTCCTATGGCAGCTATATGATATAGTAACCCGACTTTGACCAAATTTGGCCAGAATGTTAGAGACAGCCGCAAACATACAATCATTGAGTTTGGTTGAGATATCTTTAGAAACAAAAAAGTTTTTCATACTAAAGGTTATTTTCATCCGATTGTTCCTATGGCAGCTATATGATATAGTCTCCCGACTTTAGACCAAATTTAGAATGTTAGAGAGAGCCCCAAACATAGAATCTTTGAGTTTGGTGGAGATATCTTAAGAAACAAAAAAGTTGTTATACTAAAGGTTATCTTGCATCCGATTGTTCCTATGTCAGCTATATGATATAGTCTCCCGACTTTGACCAAATTCAGTCAGAATGTAAGAGACAGCCGCAAACATACAATCTGTGAATTTGGTTGAGATATTTTAAGAGTAAAAAAGTTTTTCATACTAAAGGTTATTCTGCATCCGATTGTTCCTATGGCAGCTATATGATATGGTGATCCAAAGTGGACCAAAGTTGGTCAGAATGTAGGAGACAGCCCCAAACATAGAATATTTGAGTTTGGTGGAGATATCTTAAGAAACAAAAAGGTTGTTATACTAAAGGTTATCTTGCATCCGATTGTTCCTATGGCAGCTATATGATATAGTCTCCCGACTTTGACCAAATTTAGTCAGAATGTAAGAGACAGTACCAAACATATAATCTGTGAGTTTGGTTGAGATATCTTAAGAAACAAAAAAGTTTTTCATACTAAAGGTTATTCTGCATCCGATTGCTCCTATGGCAGCTATATGATATGGTGATCCAAATTGGACCAAAGTTGGTCAGAATGTAGGAGACAGTTCCAAACATACAATCATTGAGTTTTTTTGAGATATCTTAAGAAACAAAAAAGTTTTTCATACTAAGCAATTCCGTGACCTTTGACCCCGATTTAACCCACTTAGAGGTCGAATTTCGCAAAACGCCGTCTTATTGCACGATGAAATTATCTCATCTATGGTGTGTGCAAATTTCAGCTTTCTATCTTTTACCGTTTGGGCTACACGTTGATTCTCAGTCAGTCAGTCAGTCAGTGAGTCAGGACAAAGAGTTTTATATATATAGATAGCATTTTTTGTAAAAAAAACGGAAATATTAAACTTCCGCTGTCCGCGGTTTTAATGTTTCCTCCTTGCAATTGAACTTTGGCTAAAAGTCAGATTTAGTGATTTGGCGGGAAAAATCCAGATTTGGCGGGAAAAAGCTAAATTTGGCGAAAAAAAGCTAAATTTGAGGAACAATTCAAAATTTAGCAAGAAGAGTTAATGTGTGACTTTTCTAAGAATAACAGAGTTTTTGATTCTAAAGGTTATTTTGCATCCGATTGTTCCTATGGCAGCTATATGATATAGTCACGCGACCTTGACCAAATTTAGTCAGAATGTAAGAGACAGTACCAAACAAGTAATCTGTGAGTTTGGTTGAGATATCTTAAGAAACAAAAAAGTTTTTCATACTAAGCAATTCTGTGACCTTTGACTTTGATTTTGACCCACTTACAGGTCGAATTTCGCAAAACGCCGTCTTATTTCACGATGAAATTATCTCATCTATGTTGTGTGCAAATTTCAGCTTTCTATCTTTTGCCGTTTGGGCTGCACGTTGATTCTCAGTCAGTCAGTCAGTCAGTCAGTCAGGACAAAGAATTTTATATATATAGATAGCTAAACACACAAATATAAGAAGAAAATTCTTAAATATTATTATTTGTTTGGCGCCAATAGAGCATTTTAAACGATTTACTTTTTTTTTAATATATAAATTTCCTGTAAATAATGTTCAATTTACCCAATTAATATTAAGAGGAGAAACTGATATCAATTCTTTTTGTATTAAAACCAAAAAAAAACATTTGCTTCAATCATAAATGTTTTACTGCAATTTAATCAGTCTCGTACGCAAAATAGAAAAATATTTCTGGCTTTTCTGGCAATTTTGTAATATAAATAATAAAAATTAAGTTATTAATTATATTAAAAGACGCCGCTCGTATTAGCTCCCGACATAGTATACATATGTATGCACATAGCATACTTATGTATATATTCGGAAGCCAGGGAACACCACGTGGATGCCATCACACAAGTGCAACTGTGTCATAAATCATATATCCTTCGAGTCGATATGATATGTTTAATCGAATTTTTTTGATCCTTTAGCAAATCAAAGGCTGGCTTGACTTTATTGCTTGTTTATACTTCTACTTCCTAAGAATTTTAAGTTTTCTTTCTTTCTTTATGTTTCTAGTTAAAGATTTGCTAGATATCTTATCTGTCAACCACTTACAATTTTTTCTTATTAATATTAAAATAAACTGACTAAGCAAATGTGTCCTGTGATCGTAACATGTATTAGAAAGGGGAAAACCAATCAGAATAGATGTAAGTATATTCTTTTCGGTAGACAAAATGCAATTTTGCATGATATTCTTCTTTAATTTAAACATATGCGGCTTTTTATCAAAAAATTTCTTAAAAATTCCAAAGTGAATTTTTATTAGATTAAAAAAATAATCTGATGGAGCCTTAAGCATTAAGTTTTGGTTTACATAGCCAAAATTTTTATTTAAAATATGAAATTCAGAAGAGCAATCAACTTCTTCGGCCGATTTCACAAGTCCGGCACATATTTCACAGTCATTCTTTTGAAGTAACTTATGTAATAAGTACCCAGCATAATACCGCAGAGCATTATCATTAGAAGCATCTTCAATACTTAAAATTTTTGCTTCTACTAGTAGTTCTAATTCTGTGTCCTCATCGGACGAAATCGTTTCATCGAGATACACATTATTACTCCCAGTAGATTTTGATATATTTGAAGCTTCTTCAATAATATTGCACAACATCGTATTTTCATCGGGTGCACAGTTCCCAGATACTGACGTTGAAGTCAAAATTTTCATTGATAGCATCTTAGACATAATAATATTAAATTCAAACATGGACGGGTTGGTGTTTGTAGCACCTCGAGCTCTTATTAAATAGAATAAGTTCTCCAAAGGGTCTTGGTTAAGCCTTGAGGTACAAATAAAGGAGACTTCTAAGCTCTCACTCCAAACAGTATCCGCTAAAGAAAGGATTGATGAAATGGTAAGAATCATACCATAAATACATTGCACTTCTTGTGGATAAATAAATTTTGTAAAATATCCTTTCATTTCCAATAAGGTATCTTTAACAACATTGTTTTGTTGCAATGCACTCCAGTGGAATGGATTCGTCATCAGTGCAAGACTGCCAAAGCATTCCACTAGAGCTTGGGCATTCGTCATCAATGCAAGGCTGCGCATGCTCTTGACGAGTGTCAGAGGGTACTTCGAACAATTTGGCCCTTTTATAAACATTATGGGATTCAATGGGCTGACAGGCGTCTACAAATTTATATGGGTCATCGCTAACAGCATTAGACAATGTCAAAGGAATTTCGCATAAATGTCTAGTGGGAACATCGTCAGCCTTGAGTCTTTTTTTCCCTAAATATTTGCTCTTAAAATGCCGATCACAAATAAAAGTACTCTTTCTTTTTAATTTTCCATCTAATTGACAATTCATAATCCATTTATTAAAATAGAAATCATTAGACGGAAAAGAAAACAATCTAACAGGGAAATCTTTAGAGCTATTTCTGTAGCTCCGAATTCATGAACTAATAATGCACTTGTGGCCATTTAATTTATTTAAGTTCTTTGAAGTCATTTTTTTTTCTATTATTATTAATATTGAAAGTTAAATCAAGTCTTAATGAAGAATTCTTACTAAAAGTCGAATCAAAAATCGAAAATATCAAAATTTAGTTTGAGAAACTTTAAGCACCTTACAATCAAATGTAATTATAATTGTAGGTTCACAATTCTTTTCAATACAATAACGTTGCTGTAGCAAAATTAAGCTTTCAATTAACTTTGCCAATTCGCTATCTCCTCTCATTAAAAGTTTCGCACGCTTTTCTCTAGCTTACATATGTACATTCATATCTGAACATGCGTACATACATACATATGTATGTATGTATGCACATGTACCGAAACTGCTTAAAGCGAGCGTAATTAGCTACATACATATGTATGTATGTTAAAAATGCAAAGGCATTAAACAAATTATTTTGTCCTAACACCTAGTAAAATAAAAGAAAAATATTGAGCTTAAGCTTTATTGAATGTTCATAAATATGCTAGTCCATTGGGCAGTTATAACATTGGCCTACATATTTAAATAAAAATTGTTTTCAAAGCTAAAGCTTGGTACTGACGTCAGATTAAAGGCCTAGCGTAAGCCCAAACTCCATATAAAAAAAACGCTGGCGTAAGGTGAATAAGAAGAAGACGACATTTATCTCCGCTTGTCGGTCCGGACGTAAGCTAAACTGAAACTAAAAACGGCGTTGCCAGATAAGGAACGGGCGTTTTCCAGCACTGTTTGCAGGCCTCGCGGAACATCGAACTGTTTAGAGTTTCGCTAGGTATATAGCAGATAAATGTCTGGCACAGAAGTGAAAACGATGAAGACTAATTGAATTTGGTCAAAAACGACGATAATAATGGTAGATTATAATCTAGAACGAAAGCTTAAATGGTTTTTATAGACATAAATTAGATAATTTTGTATTTTTTCATTAATATAAAAGGAGAATCCTCGCAAAAAGTTGAAAAGCGATGGGTGCACCCAAATCCGCGCTGTGCTTGTGCGTTATCGCATATTTCTCCTCTTTAAACTTAAATTTCAATTTTTCATTGCCTTTTCCCTCCTCCTTTTATCAAAATAAGTTCTGCATGTTTAAATTTGAAATAAACCGCTGTTGACGCATAGAGTTACCATTAAATTTTTTGTTATTTTTTCGTGTTACGTTGACAACACTGTCTTTACGCTCGTCGACAGCGAAAGATTGAGCACTTTACGCCGCTAAAAATTTATCTGACGTCAGTACCTAGCTTTAGGTAGGTCGTGCACGTTGGTATACATGTGTGCAAAAATCTAATGAACACGCATGGAAAGATATCAGTGTATGTATGTGTGTACAAAGGGAATGAGAAAGAAGGAAGCTTGCAAAAAAGGAGCGCGCGTCTCCCATCCGTCTCCGTCTCCCATCCTCTTTGCACATACGGACCCAGATATAGCCAGACAGAGATAGCAAGCAAGGGAAATATTTGTATGTGTGCATCTTACAATAAATGTGCGCATATGTATGGGTTGCTTGAGCTTTGTGAAGGGAATTTGCAGCGACGCTTTGCTTATTTGTTGATGCAATTAACATTTTATATGTAAGCTCGTATACCCTTTACAAATTAAATATTTAATATTAAAATTTCAAGTTAAATAAAATATTTACGAATGATAAAACATATCGTTGCGTTTCTTTGATCATCAACCTTATTGAATTTATAAAATTAAAATGTGTTTTTTTTTTTAATAATATATTGTGGGTAAAAAGTTTTAAAGGTAGAGGGTATTTCATAGTTCGCATGTTTTGGTTACGCACGCAACGAGCACAGCCCGTCGACTGAAGCGGCTTCAAAAATAAAGTCCCTTCGCTCTGAGCGTCCACTCGAATAATATTGCCAGATCGGTAAAATTTCCCAGTGGACGCTCCGCAAAGCATTTTGGCTGACACATTCGTTTGTATGGGATGGGTACTCTATAGGTTATTTGCTTAGTGGTAGTACGCAATGTGCGTCCAGTGCTGCCAACTCTTTCGGGCAATAAAATGCTAAAGTAACCTTCCAAACCTGCTAGAAACGGTTAGATCAAATTCAAAAATAGCCAGAGCCAGAAAGAAAGCCATTTTAGTTTATATGAATATTTTTGAATATATTGTTATTTGAAAATTGATAGACAATTATCGAGCTCAATGAAATCGATATTCTCCTCAGCAGTGTACGAGTCGTTTGTACCAATCATTTTTAAATACTTTTGAGGCACTTCGAAGTTGTGCCAACATTTTCATAACTGTGAATATAAATTAATTTATGTTTAATAAGAAGTTAAAGCTTTTAATATTGTGTTAAAATTATTAATTACTCAGGTTCGATTTTACAATGTTCATCTGACTAAACACTCGTTCGACTTCCGCGTTTGATCACGGCAGCGATAGTAAGTTAAAGACAAAAGAAGCTAACGATTTAAATCGGTGATTACCGGCCGAATCCACATAACTGTTTGCTTCAGCCCAAAATTTTACGGTGCAATCCATATTTTCCCATTGTAAAATATGTATATTGTTGTACTGCAGAAGGAGCTGTTCAATCTGAGGGACAGGCAGTTTGAAATGCTCTAGGATTTTAATAACAGAGCCCTTTTTAGCTTTCAAAATAAAAGGCCAGTTTTTATTTTCAAAAATGCCAAATTTCCCGCCAGCAGCTATCTTACAATTTTTCCTGCATTTCACAGTTGAAAAATGCCAGATCTGGCCGGTAAAAGGCTAAGTTGGCAGCACTGTGTGCGTCAAGATAGCAACGGTTCTTTAGCAACGAAAAACGGAACTTGGTTCATGAGTCGGAACCGTTATGAACTTTCTCATTTTTAAACGTTTTTCGACCTTTAAGGCCTGTCTCCAGCACCGCGAAATTTTTATGCTAGGAATTTGCTATTTATTTCGTGTGTGTGGAACATAAATGAAACAGTGTGCCCATGTACATAAAACAAGTGACGATGTAGCCAAAACGTACATGGTCACTCTGTCGAATCAGCTGTGATTTGTAAACAGCGCCAAATTTGAAAGTTCAACTTATTAAAAATAATGGAAAAAATTAACTCGGTCGATGAAGTAATTGTGTTGGTGGCTGCATATATTGTTGCAAAAACAGTTTCATCTCACTTTTTGGTTTTGCGCACAGTTTATTTTTTTCCATTTTTTCAATCGACACTCGCGAAATAATTGTCGACGATATATTCCTGAGCTGTGCATCAGCTGTTCTCTCAGTCCACACAAGCTGTCGATAGGCCTATTATCGGTATTTATTTGTGGATTTCGTTCAAGTTGCTGGATACTCAAGCAACGAAATCGTAAACGAAAAGTTTCTGCCCCAGTTTTTTTTATATGAAGTTTGGCAGGAATTTTTATTTTCCGCAGTGCTGGATACCCGGCTTTAAGCATAGTACTCAAACTCAAAAAAAGGCCTGGCGTAAACCCAAACTCCATATAAAAAAAACGCTGGCGTAAGGGGAAGAAGAAGAACTTGACATTTAGCTACGCTCGGGTGTCCGCAAACTAAATAAATTAACAGAGCTGTTACAGAAAGCTGTTACAGCTGACAGGCCCAGCGAAACATCAAACTGTTTAGAGTTTCGCTGGGTATATCTATCTCGCTCACTCACATAAATTAAAAAAAATGGCTGGAACTTCGACGAAAAACAGCGACGTTGACAATAACGACGACAATATTAATGAATTATAAGCAAGAACGAAAACTAAAATTGTTTTTATAGACATAAACCAAAGACTTTGCATTTTTTCATTAATATAGAGCAGCTATCGGCACGGCCCTATCTCGATCTCATAGGAAATTTTCGTGGCGACTGCGCTGCCGCTCATGTACACTCACGTACGACACACTGCTACGATTTGCTTCTGTTAACGTCGCTGTTATTCCGCTGTTAGGCGAACAAAAATGCACACTAACGCAATGCAAACATATGACTGTGTTGGTGCCGACCACTGATATAGAGGGAGAATCCACGTAAAAAGTTCAAAAGCGATGGGTGCACCCAATACCCGCTGTGCTTGCGTACCATCGCATATTTCTCCTCTATTAACTTTAATTTACATTTTTCATTGCCTATTCTCCCCTCTTTTATCCAAATCAGTTCATATTTAAAATCAACCGCTTTTGACGCATAGAGTTACCACTCAACTTTTTGTTATTTTCCGTGTTGCACTGGCAACACTGGGCTTACGCTCGTCGACAGCTAAATATTGAGCACTTTACGCCGCGTAAAATTTAGTTAGCTTGAGTACTAAGCTTTAATCAATAAAATAATGATGCAGAATGGTAGAAAATTAATGAATCTATAGTTTAAAGCAGTGGTCGGCACCTACACATTCATAAGTTTGCATTGCGTTAGTGTGCATTTTTGTTCGTCTAACAGCGGAATAACAGCGACGCGTCGCGACGTAACAGAAACAAATCGTAGCAGCGACGTGTACGTGAGTGTACGTGAGCGGCAGCGCAGTCGCCACGAAAATTTCCTATGAGATCGAGATAGGGCCGTGCCGATAGCTGGTTTAAAGCAATGTTTTGGCACTTTCAGCTTTTCAAATGGGTGTAACAAGTGAATAAAGAGAACATTTCCACCATTTCTTAAAAAGCCAAGCTAAAGGGGGACGGCGTAGAAAACCGCTAATGCACGATTATAGCGTGTAATTTTACCTTTCTAATGGTACCATTTTCAGAAAAAGTATTCAATACGTTTTTGAGTTTTTTTTTTTTTTTCTTTGTGGTTTTGTGTTGCCACTGTACCCTGCGGATAGGTGGACTTATTTGGCCGCCCAGTAATCTGTAAATCGCCAAGACAAGCTTAAATATCAGTAGTCGTATATTATAAATTATAGGTTAATCCGCGCTTCATTTATTTCTTTATAGTTTTGTATGTTTTCTCGAGCGAAAAAGACGTAGATATCGTGGTATTTTAGAAGTGTTGGGTATTGACTGCGAATTGTGCTATGCTTGTGACAGCTGAATATGATGTGGGATGCGTTATCGATAGTTTTACATACATCGCATGTATTATCGTTTACAACACTCATTTTAGCCAGTGTGAAATTATCGAATGCGTTGCCGCTAAGAAGTCTGCTTAAAATTTTTATACTTTTTGGGTCCATTTTTAAATTTTTGTTAGCGAACCATGGTTGGTTGAGTGTATAAGGAAAAATGTCGCAGAATCCTCTGCTTTTTGCTGCCGAAAACTCAGCGTAATCTCTGTCCCAGTTTTGTTTAATGCATCTGTACATGGCCGCAGTGGCGTCCTTTAGTGTCCAATTGAGTGCTGTAAGCGTGCCTTCCCTCGGAGCATTCCTGGCGCCTGCGTCTACCGTATGATTTTGTGGTATGTTTGCGTGTCCTGGTATGTAGAGGAACTCTGCTGCTCTAATTTGTGTGTTTCTGTTAATTTTTTCTATTATGCGTCTTGCAATGTAGTTGTCATGAAGGCATTTTTTTTAGCAATTGAACCCCGCTCTTGCTGTCCGTCAAAAAAGCGACTCGAGTTACGCCTTCAGATAGGGTACGGAACAACGCCTCTCTGGTTTATCTGTGCTAGTTTTTCGTTGAATATTAGTATTATACTCTTTTCGTCTATTAAATGCTTGTTTCTGGCGCTTCCCTTGAAAAAGTCTACGTCAACTGCTAATTTGTCACATCTTATAGGCCGATCATCCACTTGCACTATGTTTTCTAGAATGTGCGAAAATTCCGTGAAGACCTTTGCGTAGCCTGTGTTGAACTGACAACCTTCCCTCAGCGTCTCGCATACTGGTAGGTTGTGTGCAAAGGCCTTGGCTAATAAAGGTCTGCATGAATGCATTCATTTTTACTGTACAGTACTGTACTCATTATTTACTGAACTCATTTTTTTTGTACAGTAAATTCAATAACTCACTGGGAGTGAGTGACAGCTAAAGTTGTTCTCATTAAAACATTGTACAACAAACAAAATAATAAGTACACCTTGAGTGGCCTGTCACACTACTGTACAAATGAGTATAAGGAGAGAATATGGGTTCAGTAGTTTTCAAAACAATTACATTATCCATGATATCAAATAAAATTCATGCTTATAAAAATGTAAATATACCATGTGGTGAAGACTTTGCCGAGCATTGTCGAAGGGGACTTTAAAAATTTCCATAAGATAGCCCTATTCCTTTTTCCACCCACAAATAATTTGTCACAGTTTACAGAACTTGAAAAAAAACAAACCATCAAAGATTGTGAGGAAATTATGATGGCTATTCATTTAAAAACCTTTAAATAGATCAAAGCCACAAATGGATTCTATTTTTGCAGATTATTGTCAACCAACTCAAGACAATAGTATTTCTTCCATTATATCAGGCGAAATTGAGGCATATAAGAACAGCTGTACAAGCAGGGGGCGGGGCCAAAATATGTTTTTGCACGTTTTCACATTCATTTTGAATGGATTTCGGAAGCTACATAATGAAAGCTATGAATGTAGGGGGGGCAATGGCCCCCACCTGCCCCCGCCTGCCGGCGCCCTTGTATAAGAATGTTAACATCCAATACAGTGAAGATTTTAATGTCCTGAATTGGTGGACCAATAATAAGGACCAATTTCCTTTTCTGTTCAAATTTAGCTGCATCCGAAAGGTGTTTTTCAATAGCAAAAACTTTAATTTCTGAAAAACGTAGTAAAATAGCCTCCAGTAAGGTCATGGTTAACAATATAATGTTCTTAAATTCAAATATAGAAGAACTTAACGAGTCTTGTGTTTCATAAAATATGAACAATAAATGTTTTTTCTTGCATGTTGAATCTATAATGTTTTATTATTTTTTTCATTTTGATACACTCTAGCTGTCAAATGTTGCTCTCAAAAATAACTCAGTGTACAGTGAATGTACTGTACTCAAATATACTGTACTCATTTTTACTGTACAACGTATATAGTGTACTCATACTCACTGTCAATACAGGAACTAGAACAACATTATCTGACATTCATTTCAAAGCTGTTCAGTATAAAGTGTACCCATTTTAGAGTGAATGATTCATTTGCCCTTTTGAATGCATTCATGCAGGCCTATATTGGCTAACTCCTTAGCAGTGGCGAACTTGTGTCTGTACTCTGGTGGCAGCTCAGCCGCTAGATGGTAAATAATTGGCACAGGCGTGCATTTATTTAGACCCAAGGCTCTTCTCAAAAATCCGTTCACGTGAGTTACGTCCCAACCAACGACTACCGATAAGGATATCGATAATATACGTAACAAAGAGTCATATAACCAAGACGGTATAAGCGTAGTTTGGTGATAAACTCTAACCTAACCAAATAGAAACTCCGATAAGATAATTAAAGTACATTTGTAAAACTGACCTAAACAAATAAGATAACCTTTAAGCAGATACCAATTCGAATACCTTTACAAACATATAAGATAAGTAAATCCGACCTAATCAAACAAGATAAATGTAATGTCGGAACAGATGTAAACTCTATGGATAAGAATATCGATAAGACTCATTTGTAAGGTTATAAAAACCCAAATTCCTCTAAATAAAGTAATTATTACATTCTTGACACTCTTAAGAGACGGTCGTGTTTTAATTCGAACGTAATTGGCGCAGTCGGGAAAAGTCTACTAAAATCTTAAGATATTCGTATTCAAATTCGCTCAGTATATATCCGAAGATATATTGTACTTAAAGTATTTGTGAAAATATTTTAATAACAACAAAAATCATAAGATTTTGTTGCTTAAATATATGTGTTAAAACTGATAAACAACGAAAACAAAAAATTAAAAGGAAAAGCCTAAAATCCTTAAAAAGTGAAAGTAATTCAGTAACAATAAAAATCATAAGATTTTGTTACTTAACTATATGTGCTAAAATCTGCAAATAATAATAACAATCATAAAATTTTGTTGTTCAGAATTGTTCAGGATTTATCCGTAGATATCCTTTAAATACAATCAACTCAAAATCAACTAAAAATAAAGAAAAATAATAATAACAAGTGCAATAACAGCAAAAAATAAATACTATACCCAAACTAAATAAGTATTATAAAACGAACGATATATAAGAAAGCTGTCAACGAATCTACATATATGCCCAAAGGAGAAAAAATCAAAACATACCAATCACCGTACTCAAAAGTGAGCAGTTCTGACGACGAAATGGTGACTCCTGGAAATATAACTGTCACTGGATCTGATCTTCTAAAAGAGGCATCGAGGATCAGAGGATTTTCCGGAAGAGATGACTACGATCTGTCATCATTTCTAAGAGAAGTGGACACTGTATGTGTTGGAATATGTGTCCAACAAACAGATCGCAGTTGTGCAAGGAAGTAAATAGTCTTTGTTTCTTGGAAATAATACAGAGATCTTTATTCAAAATTTTAACTCAGCGTTTGTTCTTCACGACGCAACGATACGATTCGAACTGCGTTAGTATTACATAATTCAACTTATGGTGAAATACTAATGGGGGTGCCAGATCAATTTATAATAAGCTTAAAGTTACCAGATTGTTACTTTGTAAGCAAACAGAAATACGTTAATTTCGAACACACCCCCTCAAAGTGACAATCTTAAATATATGTGACTCCTAACGATAAACTACATTCATTGTGTTTATTGCCGCTTAGGCCCTTCGTTAGAACGTCTGCTGGCATTCGCTCCGTCTGCATATATTGTACGGAGATCTCGCCGCTCTTTTGCTTCTGCTGGATGAAGTGGTGACGCACGTCAATGTGTTTTGTGCGAGGATGGAATCCAAAACCTTTGACCAAGTGTTGTGCGCTTTGGTTGTCATTGAAAATGCGAACAGATTCACAATCTGTACCGATCCTCTTCAAAAGGGCTTTTAGGTACAAAGCCTCTTTCACGGCCTCTGACATTGCCAAGTACTCCGATTCTGTACTCGATAATGCGACAGTACGCTGCTTACGCGCCTCCCAGCTGATGGCGGCGCCTGCCAGTAGAAACGCTTGACCAGAGTAGGAACGACGATCTGTCAAGTTTCCACCCCAATCTGCATCGACCACGCCATAGAGATCATCCCCAGTTTGCTTGAAGAGGAGACCATTCATCTTCGTACCGCTTAGATACCGTAGGATGCGCTTCGATGCCTTCCAGTGTTCAGCCGTGTAGTTTGAGTTGAACTGACTCATAAAATTTACTGCGTACGCAATGTCTGGACGTGTTGTGACTGAAAGAAACATTAAGGAACCAATTAAGTTTTGATAAGGATACTTTCGCATTTCGTCTTCGTTTGGTTCATCTGGGCGTCGCAGTACTGATTTGGATTCTATTGGTGTCATCGCCGGTTTGCAATCAGTCATGCCAAATCTCTTCAATATGGCATTGATGTATTTCTCTTGAGATAGAAATACTTGATGCTTCTCTTTGTTCTGCTCGAACTCGATACCCAAGCACGTCTTCACTGCGCCGAAATCCTTCATCTTGAAAGCCTGGCTCAGGTGCGTCTTCGTCTGCTGCAACCATTCCGGGTGATTTGACGCAAGTAGCAAATCGTCCACGTATATAGTGACAATCAAAAGTTTTCCTTTCTGTCGTTTCACAAACAGACACGGATCCTGCTCGGTGGGTACCAATCCGATTTCCTGCAGCTTCGCTGTGAGTTTCCAGTACCAACGTAATCCAGACTGGCGCAGTCCGTACAATGCTCTCTTTATAAGGCACACGGGATCTCTCATTTCCTTCATAGCTTTTCGCCATTGATTTGCCGCACTGATATACTCTGAAGCAGGACGCTGTTGACTCGATCCGATTTTAGCTCCAGACTCCAGTTTTTTCATGAACTCGTTAAAGTTTTCCGGTATGTTCATGAAGACCTTTTCTTCCAATTCGCCGTTAAGGTATGCTGTGACCACATCCATTTGATGGATTTCCATGTCAAATTCTGCAGATAGTGCTGCTAGCAATCTGACCGACGTAAATCGTGCCACAGGTGAATACGTTTCGTGGAAGTCCTCTCCGGGCTTCTGCGCATAACCCTTTGCGACCAAGCGAGCCTTCTTTTTGCCTGTTGAGCTGCCGTCATCTTTGGTTTGGAACACCATCTTGTTTCCAATCACCTTGCGGTCGCTGGGTCTCTCAACAATTTGCCAAGTCTTGTTGAGTACCTGTGCCATGAACTCGTTTTCCATAGCTTTTGTCCAGTTTTCAGCATCGTCACTGCTTTGGGCCTCCTTGATGGTTAAGGGATCATTTGTGGCTGCAATGAATGCCATCTCGCATTCTTCAAATGCATCCTCTAGTGGTGATTCACTGTCTTCATGGTCGTCTTGGTGGCTTTCTGGAACAACTTCTCTTGGTGGCTGATACACTTTTCGTGGTCTTCCACGCTGACCTGTCCTCTGGATTTTTGGACGTCCTCTGCCATGTCTTATTGGCTGGCTTGCCTCTTCGGTTACACTCTCGTCGCTTGATGAACTATTTTCTGGTTCGTCTACGTTGTCGTTCAGCTGGATATCGATGCCATCTTCTGGCTCGTCGAAGAATTCTGTAAATGTCCCTTTAAATCCGGAAACATTCATGAATTTAACGTCATTGCTGGTTATAATTGTACGTTTCTTTGGTGAATACAATCGATAGGCTTTCGATTCTGAGGCATATCCCAGCAGTACACATTCTTCCGACCTTGACTCAAACTTGCCCTTGTTTGTGCCCTTTGTCAATGCAAATGCTTTGGTTCCGAATGTGCGTATATATCCCACTGTAGGCACTTTTGATGTCCAGTACGTGTATGGCAAGTCTCCAGATAACGCTTTAGTGGGACATCTGTTTCTTATGTAGGACGCCGTGTTGATCGCTTCTGCCCAGAATGAAGGTGGAGCAGCAGATTGTTTCATCATACACCTAGCCATTTCGACTAGTGTACGGTTTTGCCTCTCAGCTATGCCGTTTTGTTGTGGCGTGTATGGGGCAGTCAAACGGCGGCCAATACCATGCTTTCGAAGAAACTCGTCAAACTCTTTGTTTCGGAACTCCGTGCCGTTGTCGGTCTGCAACATCTTGATCTTGTGGCCTGTAATATTCTCAACAGAAGACTTATATGTTTTAAATGCTTCAAACACTTCTGATTTTTGCTTCAGAAAGTAGATTGAACAATAACGAGAATAATCATCAATAAAGGTGACAAAATACTTGCAGCCGCTCATTGATTGGGTTCGCATCGGTCCACACACATCGCTGTGAACGATTTCCAATGTCTGCTTCGATCTCTTTTCGGTTGCACTTTTGTAGTGATTTGCTGCCTGCTTTTCGCTGATGCAAATTTCACACTGCGATAACTTTGCACTCTCGTTAATGTTCATGCCATATACTTTTCCCTTCTTAGCCATACTTTTCAGGTCACTTTCATTTAAATGGCCCATACGGCAGTGCCACAGATCTATTTCACTTTCCTTGTCATTCACGTTGTTGGCTTGATGCTCTTCAGCATTCAGATAGTACAAGTTCCCAAATCGTTTTGCTCGAAGCCACACTTCTTTATTATTTTTCATAATAACTGCTTCATTCCGACGGAAATGCACTTTATACCCTTTATCGGTAATTCTCGAAACAGACAGCAGATTTTGTCGTAGATCTGATACATACAACACTTCTTTCAGTGTAATTTCGTTCTTCTGCTGCTTTTCTTTAATTTCGATATTTACTTCGCCGACGCCATTTACCTTTGCGGTATTATTGTTAGCTAAGTGTAATGTCTTTTCAACTTCTTCCACTTGCTCGAACGCATTTTTATTTGAGCTCATGTGTGCCGTACAACCACTGTCGAGGCACCACATATTGTTTTTTCCTTCCGTGTTATATGCCTGTTCGCATATGTTCAGAGCTTCCTTCTTACTTTGCCCTTTATCTGCGTTCGTCTCACTTTGCCCGTTCTTTCCATTCGCTTTTGCCTTGCTTCTACAGTCACGAGCGAGATGGCCTATTTTGTCGCATGTATAACATTTTCGAGTTTCTTTTCTTCCTTTGTCCTCTTTGCCTTTGCCTTTTCGGCGGTTTGTATATAGCGCACTCTCTTCCTCGCGTTCAGTTTTCGCTTTGCGCGCTTCGGACTAATCTAATATTTTCACACGCAGAATATCAGGGTTTGGCAACTCATCACGTGTTTCTATTGCGCATCGGAATGTTTCGTAGGAATCGGGCAAGCTATACAATAAAAGTATTGCAAGCAGATCGTCGCCGATGGCTACACCGATTTCTTTCAACTTCTTGACAGCGTCGAAAAAATCGTTTATGTGCTGGCGCGCATCACTTCCTTCACTCATCCGGGATAGCGCAACACGTTTCAACAGACTAGCTTTTCGCACGGGTCCCTTTGATTGAAACGTTTCTTGCAACTTTAGCCAGTACTCTCTTGCCGATTCACAGTTCTCAATTAACGCCAACTCCGACGTGCTGATCGACAATAGAATGTCCGCACGGGCTTTCTCGTCTTGCTTTTGCCACAGTGCCCGATCAGGCTCCGCATCAGGGCAACTTTTCGTACCGTTTACATATGGCCATAATTCGCTTTTCACAAGAATGGCACACATTTGCAGTTTCCAAGTATCGTAATTGTCCGCGTTTAGCGGCTCAATTTTAATGAACGCATTTGCCATTTTTCACAGCTAATGTTCACTTTACTTATTGTCTTTCCACTTGCACAAGTGTGTCTGGGCCCATAACCTGTTGGAATATGTGTCCAACAAACAGATCGCAGTTGTGCAAGGAAGTAAATAGTCTTTGTTTCTTGGAAATAATACAGAGATCTTTATTCAATATTTTAACTCAGCGTTTGTTTTTCACGACGCAACGATACGATTCGAACTGCGTTAGTATTACATAATTCAACTTATGGTGAAATACTAATGGGGGTGCCAGATCAATTTATAATAAGCTTAAAGTTACCAGATTGTTACTTTGTAAGCAAACAGAAATACGTTAATTTCGAACAGTATGGAACTCTTCAGGGAGAACGCAAATACAAGGCAATTTGTGATTCAACGCTACGTGGTGACGAAAATCCACGGCGAAGCGTTGAACGTCATCAGACCCTTAGGAGGGAACTCGACGTGGGAAGCAATAAAAGCTGAACTCATAAGGAACTTCGGAGTCAAGGAAAGCTACCATCATCTTTATCATCGGGCAATTAGCATAAGAAACACAAATGTAAGTGACTATTTTTATAAACTTAAAAATGTATTAGATAAGGTAAATATTAAGTACGAATTTGATTTGCTAAAGCCAGTTGCTTTTTCGCCAGAAGCAAACGAGGAATTTTTTTTAAAAACTTTTTTGGACGGAATCAGTCCTCATCTATCTTCAATTATATTAAGTAGGAATATAATAAAATTAAGAGAAGCATTTTATACGCTAGACGATTTAGGGATGTTAAGGCAGTATAGGCAGAACAGAAATAATGACGGATACAGACAACAACAACAACAACAACAAATAAATACAGCCCCTAATGATCACCGACAGCGGCAAAACGATAGGCAGCATTCAGGCTATTCTAGATATCAACAACAGAATACAGCCCCTAATTATTACCCAAGTGATAATAATCCTCAACAATGGCAGAACAATAGGCAGGGTGCAGGTTTTTCTAGGCAACCATCGCAACAAACAAGAAATAGTAGCCAGTCAAGATTTAATAGAACAGTGCCGATGGAGGTAGATCACATTAGACAGGATACTGAAGAAAATTTTCAGTCGAAAGCCTTAATGCAACCTTACCGATAATAGAAGTAACGATAGGAAGTAGTAAAATTAAATGTCTCGTTGATACAGGGTCAACTACATCAATTTTAAATAGTAATTCATTGCCAGAATATAAGAGAATAAAAATGGAAAGGGCAATAAAACTAAGAACACTAAACAACGAATTTTTTATAACAGAGGAAATAGTAACTCCTTTGCCGAGTGAATTTAACGAAAATAACTTTATATATTGGAAACTCAGTCCATTTATAAATAAACAGTTCGATGGAATAATCGGGCAGAATTTATTAGTGCCCATTGGTGCCATAATAAATTTAGAAGATAATTTTGTAGAAATTAATGGAAACAAAATATGTTTCCTAAATTCACTTCCTTTTAATATTAATGACATTCATTCAATCGAAACAGTAGATTCAGATGTTTTGTCTAAATTAGAAAGAGAAGAAATGAACGAGTTGGAAAAAGAAATGTTAAGAGAAATAGTGAATAAAAATAGCGATCTTTTCTTTTTTGAAAGCCAACAGCTTACTCACACTCATGAAGTGCAACACGAAATTATTACAACATTAGAAAAGCCAGTATATTCAAAAATATACAGATACCCCCAAGTACACGAGGAAGAAATAAATAGCCAAATAAATGAGATGCTAAACCAAGGGATAATAAAGGAAAGCTGTTCTCCATATAATTCACCACTTTGGATTGTAAAGAAAAAATCCGATGCCTCGGGTGTAAAGAAATGGAGAATAGTTATCGATTATAGGGCGTTAAATGAAGTTACTATATCCGATAAATTTCCTATTCCAAACACTGATAGTATATCAGGAAAACTTGGCCAAGCAACTTATTTTACAACACTAGATCTTGCCAAGGGCTTTCATCAGATTCTTATCAGAGAATGTGATAGAAAGAAGACGGCATTTTCCACACCATTAGGCCACTATGAATTCATAAGAATGCCATTTGGTTTAAAAAACGGCCCTGCCACTTTCCAAAAATTTATGAATTCTGTCTTAAGGGATTACATCAATAAAATTTGCGTGGTGTACTTAGATGATATCCTCATCTTCAGCTCGTCTTTGCAAGAGCATAAGGATAACATTGAAAAAGTATTACAAAGGCTTAGGGATCATTGTCTAAAGATACAAATAGATAAATGCAAATTTTTCGCTAAAACAACAGAATATTTGGGACACGTTCTTACTACAGATGGCTTTAAGCCAAATCCTGATAAAATCGAAGCGATTCAGAAATTAAAATTACCAGAATCTCAGAAACAAATAAAATCATTTCTTGGAGCAACTGGTTATTATAGGAAATTTATTAAAGACTACGCTAAAATAGCTTTCGGGATGACAAAATATTTAAAAAAAGGCGCTAAAATTAACGCAGGAGATTCACAATTCAAATCCGCATTCCATACACTGAAGCGTCTTCTTGTAAATGATCCAATTTTAAAATATCCAAATTTCAGTAAAAAGTTCAAAGTAACTACGGATGCAAGTAATTTTGCAATAGGTGCAGTACTTATGCAGGATGAACACCCCATTTGCTATGCTAGTCGAACCTTAAATGAACACGAAAAGAAATACTGTACTACAGAAAAAGAACTTTTAGCTATCGTATGGGCAGTTAACTATTTTAGGCCATATGTGTATGGTAGGCAATTTGATCTTCTTACAGATCATTTACCTTTAAAATGGCTGCATACAAAGCATAAAGGGAAGGACATTAATCCACGACTCCAAAGGTGGCTTCTCAAACTGGGTGAATACGATATAAATATACAGTACATAAAAGGAAAGGAAAATACTTTAGCCGACTTTTTGAGCAGGTTGAACGTGGATTCTGGGGAAATTTGTCTAGTAAATTATGCTTCCGAAGAAGACGATGATAAACTCAGTACAACAGCAACAATTCCCTTTCAAGTAGAAGAATTAAATGATCACTTTCCCATACTAGAATCAGTTGTTAACCGCTTTCGAATACAAATTATTTTATGCGAACATAAAGTTAAGGAAAGCGGGAAAATAGGCGGTAGCTTGAAAGTCTATATAAGTCAGGACGATATTGATAGTGGATATGTAGTAGATATCTTTAGAAAATATTTAAAGGAAAGTTGTAAGACGGGTATTTATTCTGATTTAGCAGAAACCGAATACAATAAAGTACAACTAAAACTTATTGAGATTTTCGGGAAAAGTATAAAGTTTATTAAATGTATGCATCATGCATATGTTGCAAAATATCACAAAAACGAAACCGGACATGCAGGAATTAATGAAAATTACCATGGTTTAAAATACCTTATTTATATAAAAAATCTTAAGATACTTATTCACAAATATATCAACAATTGTGATGTGTGCAATAGAGTTAAATACGATAGGAAACCTTTAAAGCCCAAGTTCCATCTTACAGAAACCCCTAGTGACATAAATCATATTGTTCACATAGATACATTTACATTTTTAAAAAACAATTTCTTAACAATAATAGATAAATTCTCAAAATTCGCCATAGCTTTACCATTAGAAAATAGAAATAGCATAACCCTCGTAGAAAAATTGAGGCAATTTATTTCAATAAAAGGCCCCCCACGGAAAATAATAGCAGATAATGAGTTTAATTGTGTGAATGTCAAAGAATTCCTTAGAAGAGAAAACATTGAGGTACATTTTACTAAGCCTAATAGTCATACGGGTAACTCAGACATAGAACGCTTTCATAATACATTATGTGAAAGACTAAGAGTAGCTGAACTCGAGAGCAAAGCATTATCAAACCAGGAAAAAATGTTCAAATGCGTATAATATTATAATAAATCTTTTCACTCAACAATAAATGAGAAACCAATAGATATAGATAACAGAAAAGTAAAGGTAGAAATTGTTCAGGATCGCTTAAATAACATAAAATTTAAAAATATTGCCAAAAGAAATGAAAATAGAGAGAATGTCCCTATAGAACACGATGAAGGCTACGTGAAAAATTATGTAGCAGTACGCCATAAAAACGCTCCCAAATATAGAAAGTTAAAATTAGAAAATATTCACAAATCAAATATTAAAAGAAGAAATAAATTTGCAGAGCAATTGGATATTACTACTTTTGATGACAACAATCATACTACAGGGAACAACGGCAACTCTAACAATTCAACCAATACATGAAAGAAACGGTTACGTCGATATAAGTACTCAATCTGTGGATATTGTAACAACATCAAATTTCATTATTCATACAATAGATCCTAGGGAAATCCTATATTTAATTAATAATATGACTTATAATGCTAATATTTTAAGTAAAACGCAACGTGAATTGATTAGTAATGAACTGATAATACTTAAAACAAAAATAAGAACGCTAATTCCCAAATCTTCCAAAAGATCGAAAAGAGGGTTAATCAACGAAATGGGTACAGTGTATAAATATTTGTTTGGGACAATGGACGACAATGATAGGAAAGATATTGAGGACCATTTGAAGATAATTGATAGCAACGTTCATAACACTATCACAACATTAAATCAGCAAGTTAAAGTAAACGACTATTTTTCGAAGACATTCTTGTATTTAAAAACAACAATTGAACAAGATAGGCATTTAATACTAGCATATCAAAACGCAAGTGATAAAGCAATAAAAACAGAAATATCCAATAGCATGTTTAATGAACAGATTTTAAGATTACAGATTTTAAAGGA
The DNA here is from genome assembly GCA_037043435.1 of Drosophila suboccidentalis. NCBI lineage: Eukaryota > Metazoa > Arthropoda > Insecta > Diptera > Drosophilidae > Drosophila > Drosophila suboccidentalis. The sequence goes on along the minus strand of JBAMBK010000833.1, from coordinate 90,167 downwards.
AAAAATAGATCATATTCAAGATAGCATTGTATCCGCAAGAAACGGATTATTGCATCCAGGAATATTAACCAACGAAGAAGTTGATACTTATGATATAGATCTTAATAAACTAAAACATCTTAAAATGTGTGCCATTGAGTTTGCAGAAAGATTACTATTATTAATAATAAAAATACCAAAAGACTTCACGAAAGTACAGCTTAGAGTTATACAACCAATTTCTGATGGACAGATGAGAGGAATAGATTTCGCTCCAGAAACAGTTTTTAAATATCAAAATAAAATTTATACATACGAAAATGAAAAAACATTAAATGAACTTCGAATTTCCAACCATTGTATTTTTACGAAATCTTGTTCATTAGTTACTAATAAAATGACGGAAATTATAGAAATTGACGATCAAACACTGTTACTAAAAAATTTTAAAAATATTAAGTTATCTCAAAATTGTGATAAGAGAGAGATTATATTAAACGGTAACTATCTTATACATTATCAAAATTGTACATTAAAATTATTTCAACAATCATTTTCAAACGTAAAACATATTTTTCAACAAAGATTTTATTACCCTGTAAACGAACATGTCAACTTCGATCATAAGATTTCATTTAACGATATTAAACTACAACATATTAATAATATTAAGGAAATAGAGGAACTTAAATATCATAAAAATGTAAATCAAACAATTTCCTCAACAGTTATAATAATTACACTTATTGTTATAGTTTTAATTATATATCTTTGGAGAAAACAAAAGAATATGAATATTCAAATTTTAAACAAAACCCAGGAGTATTTTGTATCTCAGCGGGGAGGAGTTACGTCCCAACCAACGACTACCGATAAGGATATCGATAATAACAAAGAGTCATATAACCAAGACGGTATAAGCGTAGTTTGGTGATAAACTCTAACCTAACCAAATAGAAACTCCGATAAGATAATTAAAGTACATTTGTAAAACTGACCTAAACAAATAAGATAACCTTTAAGCAGATACCAATTCGAATACCTTTACAAACATATAAGATAAGTAAATCCGACCTAATCAAACAAGATAAATGTAATGTCGGAACAGATGTAAACTCTATGGATAAGAATATCGATAAGACTCATTTGTAAGGTTATAAAAACCCAAATTCCTCTAAATAAAGTAATTATTACATTCTTGACACTCTTAAGAGACGGTCGTGTTTTAATTCGAACGTAATTCGTGCGCCCCAATTTTGCTCAAAGCTGTCCTACCCAGATTGCAAAAGGATGAGCACGCGTATTCGAGCTTACTCCGTACAAAGGCCCTGTAAAGTACCATGGCCCTCTTTGGGTTTACCCCGAATCGACATCCGCTTAACAAGTTAAGGAATGTGCAGGTTTTATTGGAGTCTGAGATTACCCTATTAATGTGTGCACAAGCTGATCCGCTAGCTGCAATGGTTCTTCCCAGATACGTAATCTGACTTACTTCCGTAAGCTGTTCCCCCCCATGTCGTACGTTTAGTTCGCGTCTTTGTAGGTTGAAGTGAATAAGCTTAGATTTAACCGGGTTAAAGGTAAGATTAATCTCGGCGCAGTCAATTTCAAAGTCGGCGATTTTGTCCCTAAGCAAATCTCTGGCTACCTGAAAGTCTCTATGAAAGCAATCTAGAAAGAAATCGTCTGCATACTGAAAAAGCAGACAATTGGGGTAGTTTATCTGGTGTAGGTCAGCAGTGTACAGATTAAACAGTGTGGGGCTCAGACAACTGCCCTGACAGACACCCCTGTCCACCTCCACCTGACTTCTCCCTTTAACCAGCACCCTTCTGTTAAGAAACGAAGTTATCCATTCGATTTGAGCCCCGTTGAAATTCATGCATTTCAGCTTGGATTCCAGTATCTTAACTTCCACACAGTCGAATGCTTTCTTTAAATCCAAGCATGCTGCCATGACCTGATTACCCCTTGCCTTTAACGCCTGTACCTTGTTCACTAAGTCGTTTATGCATTGTGTCATTGACCTGTGTTTTCTAAAAGCGTATGATCTTTCTGGCAGTAATCCATTTTCAGCTATATGAGAGTCAAAACTGACTTTTATAAGCCCTTCCACAGTCTTAAAGAGAATGCTTAGAAGGCATATTGGTCTGTGCAAGGCTGGTGTCCGTGTTTTTCTTGGGCACTGGTACCATCCTTATACGCCTCCAGCTATCTGGAATAGACCCTGAAAGCCAGATCTTGTTAATAAGTTTAAATAACTCTAGTTTTTTCGTAGGTGGCAGTAGCTGGATCATCTTGTACGATATACCATCCAGTCCCCTAGCAGAGTTTGGGTTTCTTGTGGCAATGAAATGCGAGAAATCCTCAAAATCAAACTTATCCCTTGTGAGTGTACTATTCTCTGGAATGGTCATAGGAATCTGCATGGCAATTATGCTGGGTTCATTTTTGACTCCCTGCAGAAATGCTACATCGTCTTCCTCTGACCACGTGTTACCCGTTCTTTTGACCTGCTTGTATAGCTTTAGATTTTTAACTTTATCCCACATGTTTGGAGACGCGGAGATTTCATTTACGAATTTTTCAAAGTTTAGCTTTCTTTGATTGGATATGTACTTTTGGAATTTACTGTTGGCTTCAAATGCCCTCCTTATGTCTACGAACGCTTTGGTTTTGTAAAATTTCTGTCTGGTCTGATTTCTTAATCTAAAAAGCTTATCTGCCTCTTCATCCCACCATTTTTTTGGTTTATATTGGTTTCCTTTCTGTATTGTCAGTGTGTTTTGCTTCGTTATTTTCTTTACAGTTCGCTGGCAACGCAAAAAAGAAACGGAAGAGCGAAGAGCGGGAGTACTTATTGTTTTTTATTTTTTGCGCCACACGCTAAATTCACCAGCACAAGAAAATTGAAACAATAAGTTGCAAAAAAAACAAAAACAAAACAGAATTTTTTAAAGTGCTAATAGAAAGCGAGTGATAGTGTGAAATGACAACGTCTTCAATTAAACGACGTCGTTCCCCTCACGACGCACGGGCATCGCACGATGGCGATGGCCTCCAGGAGGAGAACGACAATGAAACGGGCAACAATAGCACCAGCGTGTTGGCCACTGACGCCATCAATGGCATTACCATCCATAACAACCTTGGCAAGCGTGACTCCGAGGAGGATAGCTGGGCATCCAAGGGCTATAGCTACATTAATCCGTTTGTGCATCGCATACAAATCGACAGTCACATTGATGTGGCCAAGATCTACGTGTTGAGTGTGCTACTGCTGCCGATACGCGTTGTGGGATGTGTCCTCTCGCTGCTCTCGGCCTGGATGTTCGCCTACATCGGATTATATGGAGTATCCCTGGAGCAGTTACAGGCAAAACCTCTCACCGGATGGCGCAGGAATTTTCAGTACTTGACAGCGCGTGCCATGCGTATGGTGTACACAGCTGGATCGTTCCACTATATCAATTTCAAAGGCACTCCCGCTACTCCAAAGGAGGCACCCATTTTGGTTGTGGCCCCGCACTCTTCGTACGTTGATTCCATATTTGTTGTATCCGGATATCCGCCATCGATTGTGGCCAAACGTGAGACGGCCGACATTCCTCTGCTGGGACGCATCATTAACTATGCCCAGCCCATCTATGTGCAGCGTGAGGATCCCAATTCGAGGCAGAATACCATTCGGCAAATTGTTGATCGCACACGTTCCACCGACGATTGGCAACAGGTTGTTATCTTTGCCGAGGGCACTTGCACCAATCGCACCGCATTGATCAAATTCAAGCCCGGCGCCTTCTATCCCGGCGTTCCCGTACAGCCGGTGCTGCTCCGCTATCCCAACAAGTATGACACCTTCACCTGGACATGGGATGGACCAGGAGTACTGCGTCTGCTCTGGCTGACAATGACACAGTTCTATAACCGATGCGAGGTTGAATATCTGCCCGTTTATACACCCTCGCCAGCTGAGGTGGCCGATGCCAATCTCTATGCTAACAATGTCCGCCAAGTGATGGCCCAGGCTCTGGATGTGCCCACATCGGACTATTCATTTGAGGATGTCATCGTTATGAGTCGAGCACGCGAGATGAAAATCCCCTTTCCCGGTGACATTGTGGAAATTGAGCATACGCTCGATTCTCTGGGACTTTTTGACTCGAACCGTGACATGGAACTATGCGATAGCTTCCTTTCGTTGTCCAATACAGACACCGTGGACATTCTAACATTTGCCGAGCTGCTTCAGGTTGATCTCCAGAATCCCGAATTGCACAAATTGTTTGCGCTGTTGGACCATCGTGGCAAGGGTACAGTGAGTCTGAAGAGTTTTCTGCTCTGTTCGCTATTTTGCAAATTGAAGAATTCCGATATTATAACATTTTTGCGATCTTTAATCAAGCTGTACAGTCCGAGCAGTCAACAGATTGAGAGGAAGAATTTCGTACGATTGCTGCGACATGCCGGAGGCAAGTTGAACCAACAAAAAGCACAGACGCTTTTCTATGCGTTGGACACCCAAAATCTTGGCCACGTTTCATTCGATGCTTTTGCGAAGTATACGGAATGGCAAACGAGCTACAAGTTTCTCTATCACAAGTCGGAGCACATAAGAAGACCGAAGAACAGTGCCGCAAAGACAACATCCGACACAACATCCAACTGAGCAAGAAAATAGGAAATGCATTTTGGAGGCTGCAACAAACACATTTAATCTGTTCTATAGTTATTCGAGAGCTGTGCCATAGGCAAAAAAGCGACATGTGCGGCAACTGGCAGCATAAATGAGGCAGAGAGAGATTTTAAGAAAGAAAGGGCGAAAGATAGAGAGGGGCCAAGTAAGAGAGAGAGGGTAGATTGACGTAGCACGTTGGATATGAAAGCAGAGTCAACATCAACCTAAGCTAAAAGTTCAATTGTAAACTATATACATAAACATATAAATATATTTTGTAATATTTAAGTTATTTATTGTGAACGTGTTTGTTGCCAACTGTAATTAGATTTGTTAAGCTTATTAAGGCAGGTCGAAATATGCTGGATGTGTGCTATGAAATTGAATTTCACCTGTCGGCTATCTCTGACTGCCAAGGTGCGGCTGTTTAAAGCCATAATTTCTCCTACCCTCACATGGGGCCTCAATATTTGGGGCACGGCCTGCAACTCCTCCATTAAAAAAATAGAAAGTTGCCAAAGCAAGATTCTTCGGCGTATTGTGGGCTCGCCCTGGTACGTAAGAGATGTGACGATTTACCGGGATCTTGGTGTTCCCTCATTGTGCACGACAGTTAACAAATTCGCTGAGAGATACAGAGCGCGGCTCGTAGCCCACTCAAATTGCCTTGCCTTAGGTCTTGCTAGGCCTTTCCGGAGAAGGAGGCTGGCCAGGAGGCACATCTCCGATAACTGGATTTTTAACCGGACCCCTGCTGGCAGGCTGTTGCCAGAAACAACCTAAAATTTGTAAACCCTGTTACAGGCTTAGCCCTTTCTTTCTTGCTCCTCCTGCGGCTCCTCATGATCTTCTGCGCTTTATTTTAATTTTCAACACCACTCTGCAAGTTCCTGTTTTTTCTTTTTTACCTGACCAGACACATGCTACGAAAGTGCTTTAATTAGCTCGAGCGTGCTTAACAAATAAACAATTTATTAATTTATCAAAAAAAAAAAAAAAAAAATGAAATTGAATTTCACCTGTCGGCACATAATTTTTAAACAATTAACCCTTATTTGTACTTGTACTTTAACACTTAACACAAGTCATTTCATTATTGTGATTCTAAGTATATATGTACATATATACATCTATCTATCTATCTTAATATCTATATATGTATGTATGTATGTATCATTAGCCAAGAGCAAATACCAAACAGACTTGTATTCCATGCCGACAGCAACAACACTTTTTGTATTCTTATTAAAGCCATACCAACGTTATACTTACCATAGACAGTGAATAGAAAGAATGAAAGAAAAACCCTTTAGCAAAATGATGAATACCAAAAAGAACCTCCTATGAATACACTCTCTCAGAGCCGAATCGAAAATTAGAAAAGTGTCAGCCTTAAGTTAGTCCATTTAATCGGTTTAACAGCCTCTCCCTTATGGTATTTCTAATTGCCATATTATATATATTTATACATATATGAATACAATACTTATTGTGCATTTGTAACTTACTCACGAACATAGACTTTCGGGCACGACTTGAGCACCCCTCGGCAATCCCGAATTCAATCAGTCTTAGGAAACTAGCTGTACTTAAGCAACCCATAGACTTATGCCTAGAGACAGAAACTAGTTAGCAACAGCAGCAGCAAAAAGCAGCAACAACGAGCAACAGTTGAAAAACACACACACACACACACACACACATGCATAGATACATTATGTTTCACTAATTGGCAGAAAGTTTTGTTTTTTCCCCGTGCATATAATATTATATTGTAACTAATATATTTGTATTTCATTATTATCTTATTTTTTCTTCAAAACTTGTGCAATTATGTTAATATTCAACTTTTTGCTGAGTACTATGAAATGTATTTTTGTAAATATTTACGTCTAACTACATATATAAAGATTGAGTTTTCATTGAATGATAAGTCTATAATTGTCAGATCCTTAGCGAATTTACATAGATGCAGGCGTTGTTTCATTGGACTGGCGATTTCAAGATTGTATCTCGTGACGCAGTTCTAATAGTTTAACATTTACATTTGAACTTAAAATAAGGAAAATACATATATTTATATATAGTATATGTATATGTATCTATATTACACACCCTTAATGTGTACATGATACACTCTTACAATGTATGTGCTATTATTTATACCAGATATTATTATTGTTAGCAACAGCTACAGCCGGTTGAAAGATCTGCTCAAATAAATAATAAATAATTGTTAATCTTATTTAAGTCCGTAAAGGACATATCACAGAAATCCTTGGCTACCTTATTATGTAAAATTTTTCTAACTGTAGTATCGGAACTTACGTGGCTAATTTTTATCTAAATAGGTAGGTGATTGCTGTTTGACAGCTTTGATTTGCGAATGTGAGATCAAGTATTGAAAACTGTGACGGACTGAGCGAGAACGTCGGCTCCCCATTGTTAAGGCACACAAAGCCATGGTCAAGTATCGTTCTCTCAATAATTTGTCCTTTATTGTCATTTGAAGCGCTACACCAGCTAGTTGCTTTAGCATTTAAATCGCCACCCACTATGCTTATGTTGCTTAGGGAAGCGGCTAGCCTAAAAACACTTTTTATTCCTGCCTTGAAGGCAGAAATAGTGCTCGAGGGTGGTGAGAATACGCTAAATATATTAATATTCTTTTGCAGATTTAATGTTTGAATTCCTATACTTTCTATTGTGCTATCCATATTGATTATTTTAAATTTTATACTTTTGCTAATATAAATTCCTACCCCCCCATATCCGTCCGATCTAGGTTTACAGTAAAAATTATACCCTAGCATACTACAGTCTGCGTTGTCCCTGACCCATATTCCTGAAAGTATAGCTACATCAACGTTATTATTCATAAGGAACATGTTAAGGATTTGTTTGTTATTATTTTGGTTCAAGCTTTGAATATTAATTTGAAGAATTATCATTATAGTGTATTGTTAAGGTTGTTAATAGAGCTTGAAATTAGAAGCGCATCTGTATCGGCGTTAGTAGCGTTGGTAAATTCCCTTAACCCAAAAAGAAAGCTTTTTGTGTCCGTGTCTATGCTTGTGTTGTTGTTTTGGTCTGTCAGAAAGGCAGTTAGCTTTGCATTAAGAGTATTGAGTCTCTTTTGTGCGAGCTCAAGAGCCTCCAATGCATTGCCCACCTGCCTACCTTTGCTATCCTTTGGCTTTACCGTTTGCTTAATCATACTAGCGTATGAACAAATGCTGTGGACTCCCTTGGCTGCTTCTGTGCTGTTGTTAACTAAAGAGGGACTATTTTGCCTGCTCCTGCCCAGGCTTGGGAAAGCTTCTTCATCTCCCATATTTGGCACTTGTTTTTCAAACAGAGACGGGTACCTTCTTTTCCCCTCAACTTTCGTGAGGTTCTCGAGTGTCATACACTTTTGGATTGCGTACGCTTTTACACGTGCAGGACACTCTCTGAAAATTGGCGCGTGCTCACCTCCGCAATTTGTGCACGACATAGCACGTCTTTTCCGTGCTGTTGGCCACATCCGAAACAGACATCCTTGCTCTTGCAGTGTTGTGCCATATGACCAAACTTATAGCATCTAAAACATTGTACAAAATGGATGTAGGGCTGAACTGCCACTCTTGAGTACATAAACCTAATCTCGTTCGGCAATTGCTGACCCGCGGAAATGATTTTTATCCTGCTGGTGGGTACTAAAACCTGTCTGTCTGTCTTGCTACGCTTAAGTATTCTTGTCACTTGCAAAATTTTGTATTGTGATTGTATATGGTCATGTACCTGCTCATTTGATAAATGCACCGGAATGTTAAACAAAATTGCTGCCTTTGATATTAAATGCTTAAATATTTTTGGATTAAATCCACACTCTATTAATTTATTATTCAACGCTAGTGCGTTTGCACTGCTTGCCGAGCTGCAGACCACCTTGCACCGACCATAACCTACTCTGTCGACTTCTTCAATGCCACTAATTTTTAGGTTAAACAAACATTTCGCGAGCTCAAATTGGTTAATACACAGAAAAAAAAATCCGGGATATTTAGCCCGAATTCAATCCGAAACGATGTCAGAATTTCAGGCTTATAAATTTTAATCCCATAAATTCTTTAATTTAATCCCGTATATTCTTTAATTTTAATCCTGAATATTCTTAATTTCAGTCTAAATATCCTAAAATATAATAAAAATGTTTTTTGATATATTTAAACTTTCTTTTGAAAGAATTTTTTTTTTTATTCTTTTAACCTCTTAGTCTTATTGATAAATTTTTAATACATTTAGTTATATAAATTTTGGTCTTACATAAGTTTTTCCATTATTCAAAGGATATAAATGTAAAGGGGTTGTATTAAATAAGCCAATTTTTCTTAAAAGCATCTGTCTGGTTATGCAGCGAAGAGTCGACCGTCCAGCTGATTTACTTTAAGTAGATAACATAGCATGCTCTCTTAAATTTGTTACATTACATGGCAATACTCTTTGTTATCTATTATCACTTTCGTTGTAATCGCTGTAATCACACTCTCGCTTATGCCCTTAGCCTTTTGCTTCGGCGCACTTACAATTAGTCTAGATTCGCATACTATTGTCGTCGGTCAGATAATCGCTGGACCAACGTTCGTCTCGTTTTTCGATCGCTTGGCACTTGCTAATTCGAGCTAGCTGCCATACATATAAACATATAAACATACAAACAAACATTGTGTTAACCCAAAGCAAAAGCGGCAACTTCGTGCCTGCCTTTTGCTTAAACTACAAATTTGTTAATATTAATTAAATTGCCCTGCGTGGCTTAATATATATTTTAAAACGAAATTTCGAGTGTTTTTTAATAATCGCAAAATCTTAGCAACTTACAGCTAATGAAAAAGCTCATTGGCTCAACATTTTGGTGACCCCGACGTGATTTCGTTCTTAACTTTACTTGTGGTTATTCATTTATTTGCTCCGCTGTAAATAAAGTTTAATAATTGCTAAAAACAGTTTGGTTAAAAGGTGCATAATTGGCTGTACATATTCGGTCGGTTCGTGGTTGCTGTTGCGTTTTGTATTGCTATCCGTACTTGCATACAAACGCATGTGTGTGTGTATATGTATGTAACGACATATATACATTCTTGCAGTTGTCGTCGCGTTCGTCGCCCACTATTCGCTAGCGGTTACATACATATGTACAGTGCTAATTTCTTGTACCAATTGCGCCAAAACGACATCGGTTATTGACCCAATATTGAACAGTTGATTTTTATTCCTCTTCACTCATTTTGTGCCGTTCAATTGCTTTTGACACTCCTTTTGTGACATTTATTTCTGAGTGCAATTACACACATACAGTGGCTCACAGATAATTTCGTGCCAGTTTTTCGAAATATAAAAACTTCTTTTTTGAGCTGTGATTATTTGTGTGTGTGTAACCAAGGGTCATGGCAACGGACACCACAGTGGTAACCTTTGAAAATAAGGTAGCTTTCTTAAAGCTTAAAGTGAAGTCATTGTTTGACAACGCTCTAAAGACTGAAAGAGATCTGAGCGTGGGAAATCTTCGCCAAATGACTGACGAGCAGTTGGATGTGCGTATGGATTTCGTAAATAAAACTGAATCCACCTTTACTCTCACTCATGACAGTCTTGAGGAGCTGGACTACGATGAAATCGGTAGCCAGCTTCGTCAAGATTTCGAGGAGTTGATAATAAATATAAAGTCGGTAGTATCGCGGGAAATCAGAAAACGCCAAACACAAATTGGACCAAGCTCTACAAGCACCATGAGGCGGGAACCAAACATCGAAGGCTCGACAACAATAATTCATCAAAGGAAATCAAATGTACCAGAGCTCAAGTTGCCAGAGTTCAGTGGCGGCTACACTGAGTATGCTAATTTCTTTTCGTTGTTTTCGACAATTATAGATCATGATCCAGATTTAACTGAAATCGAAAAGCTTCAGCATTTGATGACATGCTTGAAGGGACCCGCTTTGGATGCCATTCGGTCTTTGGAGATCACCAGTGATAATTATGCAGTGGCTAAAGATTTACTTAAAAAACGGTTTAATAACAAACGTTCAATTTTTCAGGCACACATCGTTAAAATTCTGGGTCTTCAGAGAGTAGAGTCACCTTCGGCAGCAAGGCTGCGTGAGATGTCGGATATCGTCAACGCAAACTTTCGTTCATTGCAGTCCTTAGGAAACAAGGATCAAATTGCAGACGCCATAATCGTTCATGTGTTGCTGCAGAAAGTGGACAGTGCGACGCGAGCAAAGTGGGAGGAATCAGCATCTGTGGACGAGATCCCATCGTGTGGACAATTTACAACGTTTCTAGAGAACCGATGTCTCAAATTGGAAAATGTGGAACGTTCCGCTGCAGCATACGCAGTTGGCTCTCAGGTGGGAAAGAACAACAAAACTAACAACAGTAGAAGTTCGCTGATTGCCACTAACACATTGCCCAATGGTTGCGTCTGTTGCAACGCAACAAATCATCAGATTTACAGCTGTCCTCAATTCGCCAACTTATCGCCTCAGCTTCGGTTTAAAGAAGCTAAGAGATTGGGCTTATGCTTGAACTGTCTCAAGAAGGGACATCAGCTGAGAAATTGCAACTCGGGCGCCTGCCGATCATGTGGCAGCAAGCATCATAGCCTTTTGCATCTAAGCCAGCAGTCTACTGTGCCCCAATCGCAAGTCGCTTCGTCGCAGGCTGCACAACCGTCAAGCAGCTCTTCTTCTTCGAACTCTACTTCTCTGTTGGCTCAGAATTCGTGCTCTGATTTTGTTTTTCTTGCCACTGCATTAGTTAATGTGCGAGATCGTTCTGGTCAATGGATTCCATGCCGTGCTCTGCTTGATTCTGGGTCGCAGTTGCACATAATTACTTCGTTTCTCGCTCATCAATTACAACTTCCTCGAAACAAATCGGCTGCTGTGGTTTCTGGCCTTGGAGATAGCCGATTCCGCTCTGAAGGATTCTCCGTTAATGTCAGTCTTATGTCTCGCACTTCTGAATTCTCTACAAACATTACTGCGTTGGTAGCTCCTGCCATAACTGAAAATCAACCCAATTTAACCGTTAGCTCAGAAGGCTGGAATATACCCGGAAATATTCGTTTAGCAGATCCAGAATTCTACCGGTCTGGCAAAATAGATTTGTTGATTGGAGCTGGATTATTTTTTGACCTGCTTTGCGTTGGCCAAATTAAGTTGGCTGGAGGTTTGCCACTTCTGCAAAAGACTCGCTTAGGATGGATTGTCACGGGGGGAGCAAAAACACCCCACAATGCAGTGGCATTGGGAGTCCAGTCCAATGAGAGCGAAAATTCTGAAGCTGAGATTAGGATGGATGAGATTGTGCGTCGATTTTGGGAGCTCGAGAGCTTTGATGATTCCGGCTCTAAATCAACCAAGGAGGAGCTTGAATGTGAAGCGCATTTCGTCAATAACTATTCGCGTTTACCGACAGGCGAATATTCGGTTCGTCTGCCAATGAAGGCAAGTCTTGAAATGCTTGGAGATTCGTACCAGCAAGCACATCGTCGTTTTCTAAATCTGGAAAATAAATTAGAGCGTCGTCCACAGTTAAAATCAAAATACTCAGCATTTATTCATGAATATTTAGCATTGAATCACATGTCTCTTATTGGCGCAGACTCGACAAGTCTATGCAAATATTTTTTGCCTCATCACTGCGTGTTTAAGGAGGATAGCACATCAACAAAATTGCGTGTGGTCTTCGATGGATCAGCCAGCTCGTCCTCAGGATATTCATTGAACGAATTACTCATGGCAGGCCCCACAATACAGCCTAAGTTGTTTAGCACGTTGCTTCAATTTAGAACATTTCCTGTAGCATTGACTGGAGATATATGCAAGATGTATCGCTGCGTTAGAATGAACGAGTCGGATAGTTTCTTGCAGTGTATTTTATGGCGTGATTCTCCGCAGCAAAAGATACAAATCTACAAGCTAGATACTGTCACCTATGGCACAAAACCAGCATCATTTCTTTCCGTTCGCGCCATGCAGCAACTTGCATCAGATGAGAAATCTTCGTTTCCAATCGGATCGAAAATTCTAATGCGCGATTTCTACGTAGATGACCTGATTTCTGGCGGTGACTCAACGCAAGAGGCTTTGGAAATTATGCGCCAAGTAACGAGTCTTTTGGATCGTGGGCAGTTTAAATTAAGAAAATGGTGCTCGAATGATCCAGCTGTGCTGCAACAAATTCCCGATTCGGAAAAGGAGACGTTTCTTAAATTTGATGATGGGAGCGACATTACAAAGACACTCGGCCTGGCTTGGGATCCAGTTTCGGATGACTTGCTCTTTTCTTTTTCGCCATTACAGTCTCCGTCCAAGCCCAGCAAGCGCACTGTTCTTTCAACAATTGCGCGATTTTATGATCCTCTTGGTCTCATTTGTCCTGCCATTACTAAAGCAAAAATCTTTTTGCAGCAGCTCTGGAGAGAAAAGCTGGATTGGGATGAGAGTCTTCCCTCATCGCTCAACTCATCCTGGCTCATCTTGTCAGCCGACCTTGGACGTACTCAGCAATTGCGATTCCCACGACGCGCACACTTACCGAAGAGTGCAGTGGAAATTCATGGATTCTGTGACGCTTCTATTGATGCCTTCGGAGGATGTATTTATGTTGTTTCATTGGCGGAAGGAAGACGTACAGCTCAGCTTCTCTGTGCCAAGTCTCGAGTGGCCCCGTTAAAGACGCTCACGGTGCCAAAATTGGAGTTATGTGGAGCAGTGCTGCTTGCCCGACTTATGCGAGAGCTGCGTGAAATGAATCTTTTTCGATGTCCCTTTTATTGCTGGTCTGACTCATCAGTAGTTCTCTCATGGATACGAGATGAGCCCTCTCGATTTCAAATATTCACTTCTAATCGAATCTCTCTTATTCAAGATCTGACCAGTGAAATGGAATGGCGTTATGTACCCACTGCGGTCAACCCAGCTGACATCTTGTCGAGAGGAGCACTACCGAGTGAACTAATTGAATCGTCACTTTGGGCTCATGGACCTACATTTTTAGGAATGACCAAGCTTGAGTGGCCAGAATCCTGTCTTGCTGTGAAGACGTTGCCAGAGCTGAGGAAACATGTTCTGATTGGAATCCATGAGAGAGAGGACTTGACACTCAAGTCAAAATTCATCAACTCTTGGGAGAAGCAACGGCATGTCTTTGCATACGTCTACAAATTTTGTCATGGAATCCGAGAAACAGGAATCACCACCAAGTGCTTGCATTCTGGCACACAGCTTCTCATCCGCGTTATTCAGATGTCACACTTACTGGACGACTACCAGAGGCTAAAGAAAGGACTCCAAGTAGCATCTTCTAGCTCACTGGCTTCTCTTGCACCGTTCATCGATGATTTTGGACTCATTCGTGTCGGCGGACGTCTGAGAAATTCGGCATTAAGCTTCGAGGCTCAGCATCCAGTAATACTGCCAAGGCAGCATCCAGTGACGCGGGCAATGATAATGCATTTTCATCGTCGCACCTTGCACTCTGGACCTCGTTCTCTACTGGCTCACATTCGGCTCCAATACTGGCCTATTGGCGGACGCAAGACAGTTTCTGCAGCTGTGAACAAATGTATAATTTGCTTTCGAGCCAAGCCTCGCTTGGCTGAGCACATCATGGCGGATCTTCCCAAGGATCGAGTTTTTGGATCTCACGCATTCATGGTCACAGGATTGGATTTTTGTGGACCATTTTTCTACAAGAGTGACGTCCGGAACAGGCAGCCAGTTAAATGCTATGTTTGCATTTTCATTTGCTTTGCGACAAAAGCTGTTCACCTCGAGCTCGTCCAGGATTTATCCACATCAGCATTTCTCAGTGCATTGAAGCGGTTTATATTGACTCGTGGCAAGCCGTCTCGCATTTGGTCGGACAATGCAACTAATTTTGTCGGCGCTAAGAACGAGTTGGAGGAGCTGCGACGTTTGTTTTTAAACAGCAAACATCAGGAGACTGTGCAGGAGTTTTGTTTGGCGGACAGCATTGAGTGGCGATTCATTCCTCCAAGGTCGCCGCATTTTGGCGGCATCTGGGAAGCAGCCGTCAAGACAGCGAAGCATCATTTTTACCGAGCGGTTGGCCCGTCCTTGTTGCCTTTTGATGACTTGCGCACTTTAGTGTGTCACATTGCGGCGATCATTAATTCAAGACCTTTAGTTCCTCTTTCAGAAAATCCTGCCGATCTTGATGTTTTGACTCCAGCGCATTTTTTGGGCACCGCTCCACTGGCCTTGTTTCCCGAGCCTGACATCACAGGACTCAACTTCAGTCGCCTGGATCGCTGGCAGAGGGTCTCATACTACCAGCAGATATTCTGGAGCCGTTGGCGAGAGGAGTATTTAACTCTTTTAAATCAGCGCTCAAAATGGCGCACTCCCGAGCCTGGTGTTTGCGTCAACGATGTCGTTCTTGTCAAAAACGAGAACATTCCACCGCTAAAGTGGCCATTAGCTCGAGTGGTCGAACTGATCCATGGAGATGACGGTGTTGCACGAGTCGCCGTTCTCAAGACTGCCACTGGAACAACTAAGCGTGCTGTGCGAAAGCTGTGCGTTCTACCCACTCAGGATGATGTTGGAATCCCTCGTCTTCCAACGGGGGGAGAATGTCTGGTTATGCAGCGAAGAGTCGACCGTCCAGCTGATTTACTTTAAGTAGATAACATAGCATGCTCTCTTAAATTTGTTACATTACATGGCAATACTCTTTGTTATCTATTATCACTTTCGTTGTAATCGCTGTAATCACACTCTCGCTTATGCCCTTAGCCTTTTGCTTCGGCGCACTTACAATTAGTCTAGATTCGCATACTATTGTCGTCGGTCAGATAATCGCTGGACCAACGTTCGTCTCGTTTTTCGATCGCTTGGCACTTGCTAATTCGAGCTAGCTGCCATACATATAAACATATAAACATACAAACAAACATTGTGTTAACCCAAAGCAAAAGCGGCAACTTCGTGCCTGCCTTTTGCTTAAACTACAAATTTGTTAATATTAATTAAATTGCCCTGCGTGGCTTAATATATATTTTAAAACGAAATTTCGAGTGTTTTTTAATAATCGCAAAATCTTAGCAACTTACAGCTAATGAAAAAGCTCATTGGCTCAACAGCATCTTATCAACTAATGATCCAACTTCATATTTTCTTTACAAATTATAAAAATCTTTTCATTTTTCCAAACTACTAAATTCACTATTTTAAACAATGTGAATGACTTTGATTTAATTGCAATATAATATTTGGATTTATATCGAGTACCCTTATATGTTATATCGTTAAATATTTTGCAATCTTCGAAATTAATATCAGTTATGTCAGCAATTTCATCAAAGTCATTTTTTGTCATTACATTTTCTAATGCCAAAGAATTACAAATAAATATTGGGCTTAAGGTTTCCATATTATTAAATATAAAATTTGCGAACTTAATAGCGTTCTTAATAGCTATTGAAATAGGAGGATTTTTTCTTGATGTTATGCTGTTAAAATAAATTTTGGCATCCTTATGCTTTGCTTCAAAGCGCATGCACCATAAGTATTTCAATGGGCCACATTTTTTTATTGCCGTTGCGTAATGAACAAGAAAATGATGTTTTGGCTTTAATGCGCCAAATAATTTAACGTACATAGAATGATGCTTACATACTAATGACTGCAAGTGATCTAATTCGTTATCCGAGTATTCGGATTTAAATAACAAGCTTATTATATCAAGTAATACTAATAAAATTTCCCAATACTCATTACCGACCGGTATAAGGTCTCCGATCATAAGTGGCAAGAAATGAATAAAGGACGATGATTCACTTGCAGTCATTTTTAAATTATTTGATTTTAAGCGATTAATGCTTAAAGGTACAGATAAATTAGCCATTTCTGTTTCACCGAACGTAAATAGTTTTTTTCTGTGAAAGAAATTACTTTGCTGTCTATTAAGGAAACTAAAACATTACATGCGTCATAAATGCAAACGCCTTCATATATATCGTGCATTAAATCAAATGAAAATACTTGAGTCGAATTAAAATATTTTAAGTCATTGAATATACAAGCATTCTTCACACCAGTTTCCGTATAATCATTTTCCAAAAGATCATCTTGATAAGTGGTTTCATTTCTAAGGCTATCGGTGATTTCGGCAACATCAAACTGCATTTGTGACTTAACCCTTTTACAAGCGCGACAATATCGCTTTGCATTAAAGGATTGCACAAAGCCTAATATACTGTTAACTGCCAAATTGTCGCCTACTATCACCCCTAAAATGAAATGAACTTTACGTATGGCACCAGCTGTTTTTATTTCAATGCCTTCTTCTAATAACTTTAGCTGGTTTACTAGGTGGTAAAATGATCGCTCATTTCCGTATTCGTGTAAATTGGATGAGGATATAAAAGCTGCAGAAAAAATAAAGTCTAAATTAGACAGGAGATGCTTGGGCATCAATGGGAAATTAATATAGCAACCACATATTGAATATGTGTGACTGCCAAGAGCGTTATTAATTTGAAAGTCATCGATGCTGGAATATCCCTATTCAAACTATCAAAAATAACATTATACAACACTACATTCAGTATTATTGTGTGATATATGTTTGGTCACACTTAAATTTATGTTCCTTCTTCTTCGTTGAAACTTGGTGAATTGTGCATGTGGTGTTGGTGTTGCGGATATTGAAAAGAGCTAAATAAACTTAAATACTATATAAATAATATAAAACCGAACAGTCTTTCTTATTGACAATATTAGTTTACAGTTTCCAACAATCGAAGTACAACGAATATGGAATAACTAGATCTGTTTTAAATTGTCTGATTATATTCTTAAATATCTCTCCGTTAGCAAAATTAATAAGGCTATTGCTACGCAAACTGTTCTTTATATTTTCAAATGTATAGTCCAAGAGTTTTGGAATTTCAAAAATAGATTTAAATGTAAAGCTTAATGGCATAATAATTATACTAAATGATTTACTGCCTAATGTAGGATTTCCGTGAGATGTTATTTCCGTAATTTTTTCATCAATTATAAAAGACTTTGGATCTTCGTATAAATTTAAACTTTTCAATTATTTTATAAGTTTATATTCGGTGGATATTTCATCAAACGGATTCCTACAAAAGTTTAAAATAGAATTCTAGATCATTGCTTATATCATCTTCGCTCAACCGGCTTTCTATTAAGGTTGCAACGCAAGAAAAAAAGGATGATACAGAATTTTGCAATTCAACTGCATAATTTCTTGGCATTGAACTTTTGCCATATAAATTTAATGAAATTTTAATTGTATCAAATTTTAATTGAGTTAAACTTATTGGAACAGATTGCGTTACAGTAGGACTAGCTAATGGAGGTTGAACTAGTGACTCTTCACGAGTATAAAAAGAAGTAGCTTTTTCAATAACAGCTGGAAAATCATACGTTTCCTTATCATCTATGTGTATCTTTTCTAAGTGATCTTTAAAATAACGAAAATTGGTGAAAGTTTGATTGCAATTATTTTGCTTACATATTAATTTTAAGGATTTTCTTGGAGTCTTAATACCTTTCTTGCAACGAAAACAAATAAGCAATACGTAACTGAACCAAGTAAAAAAAAAAGTTACGTATTGCTGTATCAGATGTTACTACTAAGCGGTTAACAAGGACACGGAAAATACCTGATCGGTATCAAGCTGGAAATTAAGAAGTGGGCATTTATTACGAGGAAACTAATCCAAGATTAAAAAAAAAAAAAGAGGGAGTAATGTAGTATCGTGCAGTAGGCGTTGCTTTTCGTGTGCTTAATATATACATGTTGTATTCAATAAAAAGGCAGTCAGTTCCAAACAGTCGAACGAGAACTATAAAATGTATTCCGGAAGAGGACGCGACAACGTAAGTATTTTTCTTTCATTTTTTTTACAATAAATTATATTTTAAATATTAATGTATAAAACTCTTATTTTTATTTCACAAGTTCGTTCCACAGCAGCAGTGGAGTGGCCGTGGGCGCGGCCGTGAGCGCGGTCGTCGATTTCGCCAGTTTGGGCCGTACCCGTCATATTTTTTCTTCTGTGCGTGCCGCTGCCACACAGTGTGCAGGAGGTGTTGTGTGGGGTGGGAGGCCGCTCCACCAGCGGCTTCACCAGCTCCAGCAGCGGCCCCACCGGCAGCGGCCCCACCGGCAGCGGCTCCACCGGCAGCGGCTCCACCGGCAGCGGCCCCACCGGCAGCGGCCAGAATTGAGGAGCTGAGGGCCCAAGCGGCAATTGAGCAGACAAAATGGGCCCAATGGCCCCGCCAGTAAAGGCTTCCATCTTTGGCTTAATTATAAAGGCTTATCATACAAGAAAAAAAGTGTTTTATTTATATATGTATGTTTAGGTTTTTTTTCAGCATGTACACACATATATTTAAAGATCGCATGTGTGTATGCACATATGTACATATGGCTGTAAACTAGTGCTATTATTCTTATATTCCATTTACAGAACAACATGAATGAGTGGGATATAGAGAGAGAAAGAAAGATGAACAGATAGAGGCAGAAGGACGGAAAGGCTTGGAGATAGTGGAAGAGAGAAGGCGAAGAGAGAAGGCAAACAGCGAGAAGCAGAGAGGGAGGCAGGATGAGAGAATCAGACAAATTGAAGAAGAAACAGCGAGAGATAGAGAAAGTGCAGCTTCAATAATTTCAGTCTCTGGACCACCTTCCACAGATGCCGTATCTGACGAGATACCACGGCAAAGAAGTTCACAGCCAGAAGAGAGCCACAGCGAGAAGACGGGAGTACAGCTCTAAACAAAAAGAGGGATGTGGGAGCCCGACGTCTCAAGTAGGCCTTGAACTGGCATAGCATTGACATGTGAAAATAATTTTATATAGCTACGATATCGACTGGAACTTTCTAAATTCAAATCATTAAATATACGAAAATCGTGGGCCTTGAAAATGTGTTTCCATTTTCAGTTTTGTCCATTTTTATTGGACAAAGGTTAGATTAAAAAAAAACAATGGAAGTATAAATAGAGAACAATGGGAGAACCTTTCGGAACGAGTCGCAAAACACAACTGAGGCTGTTAGCATTTACATCTGAATTAATAAAACTTTAGTGACGTTTAGTCGATGACAGCAATATCAAAGCTGATAATCAAACACAAATTATCAGCACTGAATAAAGTGTTGGTAAGCAACCTGTTAAGCCACAGTATCTAAAGGATCCTAAATTGGATAAAGCGCTGAACATGTATTTTGTATACCCTGACCAAAAAAAAGGTTTATCGGTTTAGTGAAATGAATGTAACAGGCAGAAAGAGGCATGGCGACGCCATAAAGTATTTGTCGTAGATCCCAATAAGGGTGCATGCAATAACGTCCATAGAACATTCCATAATGCAATAACGCCCACGCCAAATGTGAATTAACGTCCGCGGGCAAGTTTACGACCTTTTATTTTACGAACACTGCAATAACTAACAAGACGTCATGACGAAGCAAAAGGAGTAGGCCTACAAGACAGTACGTTGCTAATAATTTAACAGCACCACGACAAATATTTAGTTAGTTCAAGGCATCAATTCAGAATGACACCTCAATCATCAAAATCCGACTACTGGTTCAAAAGATAAATTATTTTGAAATTTTTGGTGCCCTTCTCAAAACGAGATGAAAAGTCAGTCTGTTTGTTTGTTTG
The DNA here is from genome assembly GCA_037043435.1 of Drosophila suboccidentalis. Taxonomy (NCBI): domain Eukaryota; kingdom Metazoa; phylum Arthropoda; class Insecta; order Diptera; family Drosophilidae; genus Drosophila; species Drosophila suboccidentalis. The sequence goes on along the minus strand of JBAMBK010000833.1, from coordinate 69,779 downwards.
TTTGGATCAAATCGTTGATTTAGCTTAAAAGTTTGAATGAGGACTTGTTCCCGCTCAAAAATCTAGAAACGTTTGTTCTACGACTTTTTCGAGAAACCGCTAGTTTAGCGGGAAATCGCTAAAAACCGCTAAAACTAAAAACCCCATAGCAGAAGCTACAGATGTGATCTATATATCATTTAAAAGGTATTTCTAAGGGCTATTAGACATACCTTCAAAGTTTTTTTTTTAAGAAATTAGGTAAGCAGCCACAGGTGAAATAAGGTATTTTTTTTCCACATTTTGGCGATTTAAGAAAAATCTACACATGAAATCACTTTAAAATATGTTATATGTTATAGGCAATTTGATTCCGCGTTTTTTGATATATAACACATATCTGTCAAAATTCGTTTGGACAAGATATTACCTATTAACTGAATATACCTTTTACCTTTACACTACTGCATGTATACTACTGCATGTACACTACTTGCACTGCTTGCAGTGCATGTGGAAAGATACTGAATTCTTTTTGCGGCAGATGAAACATTTTGTATTTCCGATTACAGCAAGATCGAAATATATTTATAAATATATATAATATATATTTTTTCTGGAGTACATAGGTAAAAAGTTACAGGTGGAAAAATATTTCTTTGGTGATTTAAGAAAAATCTGCGTTTCAAATCACTTTAAAATATGTGATATATAGGCAATTTAACTCCGCTTTTTTTTTTACATGTAACACATATCTGCAAAAATTCGGTAAGGCCCGAAATTACCTATTAACTATATAGACCTTTACTTTCCTTCATTAATTGCATGTTTACTGCTTGCTTAAAGTAACCAGTGCTGCCAGAAAGTTTAGCTTTGTTATGTGACAACGCGACTATAACTTGTTCAAATAAGTTAATAATAGTCGTCTCTCTGTAAATTTATTTTATTTAATTAATTTAATTTACTATTTAATTAATTAATAGCTTAATATTGCATACAGAAAATTGATCTTCATATTGTGCATTGTATGAGTACCTAGTGTTGCCAGACAGTTTGTTTTTGTTTAATAAGAATGCGGGGTATCATTTATTCAAATGAATTAAAATATTCGAGTTTTGCTGCAACGCATTCTAATTGTATGTTACTTTATTCTCTTATTAAATTGTTTAATTTTAAATTAAAAATTACCGACCAAAAATATAGAACAAATTTATTTACATATTTATATGTCTGCATTATCAATATTAATATGGAATAATTTTTAGTTCAATAAAATATTGTTATTTAACTTAATTAACAGTGGATATTGAATAAAAATAAAATTAATAAAGTGTCCGTCTACGCTCAGTTGAGATTCTATGAATATCGATATTCAATACTGATATCGATAGTCGTTAAGGGGAAGGAATATGCCGATCGGAAACGCCATGCTAAGCCAAATGATGTGGAAGAAGGAGATGAAGTCGTAGCGAAAAGGCAAATTACTACAAATAAATTAGCAACAACCTTTGAACCGACAGTCTATAAAGTTGTCAAGCGGAATGGGTCCGAGGTAACTATTGAGAATCAAGGTACAGGATCACACTACAGACGCAATGTGGCTCATGTTAAGAAAGTTCCTCAAGTATCAGATGTTACTACTAAGCGGTTAACAAGGACACGGAAAATACCTGATCGGTATCAAGCTGGAAATTAAGAAGTGGGCATTTATTACGAGGAAACTAATCCAAGATTAAAAAAAAAAAAGAGGGAGTAATGTAGTATCGTGCAGTAGGCGTTGCTTTTCGTGTGCTTAATATACAGTGTATCAATACAAGGCAGTCAGTTCCAAACAGTCGAACGAGAACTATAAAATGTATTCCGGAAGAGGACGCGACAACGTAAGTATTTTTCTTTCATTTTTTTTACAATAAATTATATTTTAAATATTAATGTATAAAACTCTTATTTTTATTTCACAAGTTCGTTCCACAGCAGCAGTGGAGTGGCCGTGGGCGCGGCCGTGAGCGCGGTCGTCGATTTCGCCAGTTTGGGCCGTACCCGTCATATTTTTCTTCTGTGCGTGCCGCTGCCACACAGTGTGCAGGAGGTGTTGTGTGGGGTGGGAGGCCGCTCCACCAGCTCCAGCAGCGGCCCCACCGGCAGCGGCTCCACCGGCAGCGGCTCCACCGGCAGCGGCCCCACCGGCAGCGGCCAGAATTGAGGAGCTGAGGGCCCAAGCGGCAATTGAGCAGACAAATGGGCCCAATGGCCCCGCACATATGCACATATACATATGTGCATTAGGCAACACACATGCGATCTTTAAATATATGTGTGTACATGCTGAAAAAAACCTAAACATACATATATAAATAAAACACTTTTTTTCTTGTATGATAAGCCTTTATAATTAAGCCAAAGATGGAAGCCTTTACTGGCGGGGCCATTGGGCCCATTTTGTCTGCTCAATTGCCGCTTGGGCCCTCAGCTCCTCAATTCTGGCCGCTGCCGGTGGGGCCGCTTGCCCGCCGGTGGGGCCGCTGCTGGAGCTGGTGAAGCCGCTGGTGGAGCGGCCTCCCACCCCACACAACACCTCCTGCACACTGTGTGGCAGCGGCACGCACAGAAGAAAAAATATGACGGGTACGGCCCAAACTGGCGAAATCGACGACCGCGCTCACGGCCGCGCCCACGGCCACTCCACTGCTGCTGTGGAACGAACTTGTGAAATAAAAATAAGAGTTTTATACATTAATATTTAAAATATAATTTATTGTAAAAAAAATGAAAGAAAAATACTTACGTTGTCGCGTCCTCTTCCGGAATACATTTTATAGTTCTCGTTCGACTGTTTGGAACTGACTGCCTTTTTATTGAATACAACATGTATATATTAAGCACACGAAAAGCAACGCCTACTGCAAATTGTGACTTTTTCGTCATGAAGAGGCACTTCTTCAATCTCCTGAGGATTTTCAGTGGCGTAAATACGGCAATTTTGCGATTATTTACGGTCCCATTCAATGTGAAATGGGCTTCATCGGACATGATAATTTTGTTCCAAAATTGCTCGTCATCTTGACTTGTTCTGTTGAATGTAAATTTCAACTATTTCAGAGCGCTCGCGTGGCGTGTATTGTTCCATGGTAAAAATCTGCTTGGACTGACGCTTCAAACGCGGTATGTCATTAAGCGATCTGACATCTCTGTCAAAAGTTATGGAGTTGCCAGATGGGTCCGTCGAATATGGGCAACCCTGTATATGATATTTAGTAATTGCTTTGCTTTATAAACATCCTCCACCCACACAATATAGATATTAAGTTAGAAAACATCGTACGATGAAATCGATGGCTTCAACAAATTTTTCATCCCTTGCAAATACTCACAAAAATTTTTGGCGGGAATGCCCAACCCTGCCTTTAGGCGGGGTTACGCTTAAAGCGATTTTAGTGAACTTAGCTTACATTTTTATATATATTTTTACATCATTTGATAGGTGACTAAATTTCCTATCCGCCAGTATTTTTCTTAACTGTGTACGATCACTGCGGACGGCAGTCCGCGCTAGTGACGAAAGCAGCACGAAGGGTGCGAAGGCGACTAGCATATATACACAGGAAGAATGGAAAATTTGCTATGACTGTCCGATCAGTGACTGTCCGATCAGATCGAGTTATATACCGATCGAAAGGTATTAACTTAACTTACAAATGTGCATACTAAGACTTTTGGAAACTCACCTGGTTCGTGAGATAAACATGTGTAAGTGGGAGGGGCAAAATTTAAATGATTGGAGCTAATGGGGCCGCTGGAGCCTTTTAGTCAACATTTTTAATTTTTTAATATATCTCATAAAAATACGCGTCGAATGACACCTCAATCATCAAAATCCGACTACTGGTTCAAAAGATAAATTATTTTGAAATTTTTGGTGCCCTTCTCAAAACGAGATGAAAAGTCAGTCTGTTTGTTTGTTTGTTTGGATCAAATCGTTGATTTAGCTTAAAAGTTTGAATGAGGACTTGTTCCCGCTCAAAAATCTAGAAACGTTTGTTCTACGACTTTTTCGAGAAACCGCTAGTTTAGCGGGAAATCGCTAAAAACCGCTAAAACTAAAAACCCCATAGCAGAAGCTACAGATGTGATCTATATATCATTTAAAAGGTATTTCTAAGGGCTATTAGACATACCTTCAAAGTTTTTTTTTTAAGAAATTAGGTAAGCAGCCACAGGTGAAATAAGGTATTTTTTTTCCACATTTTGGCGATTTAAGAAAAATCTACACATGAAATCACTTTAAAATATGTTATATGTTATAGGCAATTTGATTCCGCGTTTTTTGATATATAACACATATCTGTCAAAATTCGTTTGGACAAGATATTACCTATTAACTGAATATACCTTTTACCTTTACACTACTGCATGTATACTACTGCATGTACACTACTTGCACTGCTTGCAGTGCATGTGGAAAGATACTGAATTCTTTTTGCGGCAGATGAAACATTTTGTATTTCCGATTACAGCAAGATCGAAATATATTTATAAATATATATAATATATATTTTTTCTGGAGTACATAGGTAAAAAGTTACAGGTGGAAAAATATTTCTTTGGTGATTTAAGAAAAATCTGCGTTTCAAATCACTTTAAAATATGTGATATATAGGCAATTTAACTCCGCTTTTTTTTTTACATGTAACACATATCTGCAAAAATTCGGTAAGGCCCGAAATTACCTATTAACTATATAGACCTTTACTTTCCTTCATTAATTGCATGTTTACTGCTTGCTTAAAGTAACCAGTGCTGCCAGAAAGTTTAGCTTTGTTATGTGACAACGCTAGCTTTGTTGTGCAACGGCTATAACTTGTTCAAATAAGTTAATAATAGTCGTCTCTCTGTAAATTTATTTTATTTAATTAATTTAATTTACTATTTAATTAATTAATAGCTTAATATTGCATACAGAAAATTGATCTTCATATTGTGCATTGTATGAGTACCTAGTGTTGCCAGACAGTTTGTTTTTGTTTAATAAGAATGCGGGGTATCATTTATTCAAATGAATTAAAATATTCGAGTTTTGCTGCAACGCATTCTAATTGTATGTTACTTTATTCTCTTATTAAATTGTTTAATTTTAAATTAAAAATTACCGACCAAAAATATAGAACAAATTTATTTACATATTTATATGTCTGCATTATCAATATTAATATGGAATAATTTTTAGTTCAATAAAATATTGTTATTTAACTTAATTAACAGCTAAAAAGGATATTGAATAAAAATAAAATTAATAAAGTGTCCGTCTACGCTCAGTTGAGATTCTATGAATATCGATATTCATATTCATACTGATATCGATAGTCGTTAAGGGGAAGGAATATGCCGATCGGAAACGCCATGCTAAGCCAAATGATGTGGAAGAAGGAGATGAAGTCGTAGCGAAAAGGCAAATTACTACAAATAAATTAGCAACAACCTTTGAACCGACAGTCTATAAAGTTGTCAAGCGGAATGGGTCCGAGGTAACTATTGAGAATCAAGGTACAGGATCACACTACAGACGCAATGTGGCTCATGTTAAGAAAGTTCCTCAAGTATCAGATGTTACTACTAAGCGGTTAACAAGGACACGGAAAATACCTGATCGGTATCAAGCTGGAAATTAAGAAGTGGGCATTTATTACGAGGAAACTAATCCAAGATTAAAAAAAAAAAAGAGGGAGTAATGTAGTATCGTGCAGTAGGCGTTGCTTTTCGTGTGCTTAATATATACATGTTGTATTCAATAAAAAGGCAGTCAGTTCCAAACAGTCGAACGAGAACTATAAAATGTATTCCGGATCGGAAGAGGACGCGACAACGTAAGTATTTTTCGTTTCATTTTTTTTACAATAAATTATATTTTAAATATTAATGTATAAAACTCTTATTTTTATTTCACAAGTTCGTTCCACAGCAGCAGTGGAGTGGCCGTGGGCGCGGCCGTGAGCGCGGTCGTCGATTTCGCCAGTTTGGGCCGTACCCGTCATATTTTTTCTTCTGTGCGTGCCGCTGCCACACAGTGTGCAGGAGGTGTTGTGTGGGGTGGGAGGCCGCTCCACCAGCGGCTTCACCAGCTCCAGCAGCGGCCCCACCGGCAGCGGCCCCACCGGCAGCGGCTCCACCGGCAGCGGCTCCACCGGCAGCGGCCCCACCGGCAGCGGCCAGAATTGAGGAGCTGAGGGCCCAAGCGGCAATTGAGCAGACAAAATGGGCCCAATGGCCCCGCCAGTAAAGGCTTAATCATAAGGCTTAATTATAAAGGCTTAATCATACAAGAAAAAAGTGTTTTATTTATATATGTATGTTTAGGTTTTTTTCAGCATGTACACACATATATTTAAAGATCGCATGTGTGTATGCACATATGTACATATGGCTGTAAACTAGTGCTATTATTCTTATATTCCATTTACAGAACAACATGAATGAGTGGGATATAGAGAGAGAAAGAAAGATGAACAGATAGAGGCAGAAGGACGGAAAGGCTTGGAGATAGTGGAAGAGAGAAGGCGAAGAGAGAAGGCAAACAGCGAGAAGCAGAGAGGGAGGCAGGATGAGAGAATCAGACAAATTGAAGAAGAAACAGCGAGAGATAGAGAAAGTGCAGCTTCAATAATTTCAGTCTCTGGACCACCTTCCACAGATGCCGTATCTGACGAGATACCACGGCAAAGAAGTTCACAGCCAGAAGAGAGCCACAGCGAGAAGACGGGAGTACAGCTCTAAACAAAAAGAGGGATGTGGGAGCCCGACGTCTCAAGTAGGCCTTGAACTGGCATAGCATTGACATGTGAAAATAATTTTATATAGCTACGATATCGACTGGAACTTTCTAAATTCAAATCATTAAATATACGAAAATCGTGGGCCTTGAAAATGTGTTTCCATTTTCAGTTTTGTCCATTTTTATTGGACAAAGGTTAGATTAAAAAAAAACAATGGAAGTATAAATAGAGAACAATGGGAGAACCTTTCGGAACGAGTCGCAAAACACAACTGAGGCTGTTAGCATTTACATCTGAATTAATAAAACTTTAGTGACGTTTAGTCGATGACAGCAATATCAAAGCTGATAATCAAACACAAATTATCAGCACTGAATAAAGTGTTGGTAAGCAACCTGTTAAGCCACAGTATCTAAAGGATCCTAAATTGGATAAAGCGCTGAACATGTATTTTGTATACCCTGACCAAAAAAAAGGTTTATCGGTTTAGTGAAATGAATGTAACAGGCAGAAAGAGGCATGGCGACGCCATAAAGTATTTGTCGTAGATCCCAATAAGGGTGCATGCAATAACGTCCATAGAACATTCCATAATGCAATAACGCCCACGCCAAATGTGAATTAACGTCCGCGGGCAAGTTTACGACCTTCACTGCGGACGGCAGTCCGCGCTAGTGACGAAAGCAGCACGAAGGGTGCGAAGGCGACTAGCATATATACACAGGAAGAATGGAAGATTTGCTATGACTGTCCGATCAGGTCGAGTTATATACCGATCGAAAGGTATCAACTTAACTTACAAATGTGCATACTAAGACTTTTGAAAACTCACCTGGTTCGTGAGATAAACAGGTGTAAGTGGGAGGGGCAAAATTTAAATGATTGGAGCTAATGGGGCCGTTGGAGCCTTTCTGAATTTTTTTTTAATTTTTAACTATTCTAATCAAAATTACGCGTCGAATGACACCTCGATCATCAAAATCCGACCGCTGGTTCGAAAGATAATTAATTTTGAAATTTTTAGGGGCCTTTCGAAAATGAGATGAAAAGTCAGTCTGTCTGTTTGTTTGTTTGTTTGTTTGTAAGTATGAAAGCGTTGATTTAGCTGAAATGTTTGAATGAGGACTTGTTCCCGCTCAAAAATATAGAAACGTTTGTTCTACGACTTTTTCGAAAAATGCTAGTATTAGCGGGAAATCGCTAAAAACCGCTAAAATTTAAACCCTCATAGCATCCAAACGATAGAAGCTACAAATGCGATCTATATATCGTTGCAAAGGTATTCTGAAGGGCTCTTAGGCATACCTTCAAAGTTTTTCTTTTAAGTAAAAAGGTAAACGGCTACAGGTGAAACAAGGTATTTTTTTACACATTTTGGCGATTTAAGAAAAATCTACACATGAGATTACTTTAAAATATGTTATATGTTATAGGCAATTTGATTCCGCGTTTTTTGACATATAACACGTATCTGTCAAAATTCGTTTGGACAAGATATTACCTATTAACTGAATATACCTTTTACCTTTACACTACTGCATGTACATATGCAGTGTGTACACTGCTTGCAGCGTAATGCGGAAATAAACTGCTTGCAAGTGGTGAATTCTTTTTGCGGCAGATAAATCATTTTATAGTCAAAAATATAGAATCGTTTGTTCTACGACTTTTTCGAAAAATCGCTAGTTTAGCGGGAAATCGCTAAAAACGCTAATTTAACCCTCATAGCATCCAAACGATAGAAGCTACAGATGTTATCTATATATTGTTGAAAAGGTATTTTGAAGGGCTCTTAGGCATACCTATACAGCTACAGGTGAAATAAGGTATTTTTTCCACTTTTTAACTGAATATATACATTTTACTTAGAATGGGAATAGGACAGCAGCAGCAAAGTGTCATAGCAGCCAGAGTTGAAAAGTGCTGATAGCTTTTGCGCTGGGCATGTGTGTATGTAAAGGGGACCAGTGTTGCCAGACAGTTTGTTTTAGCTTGTACAAACAATAAACAAAGTTGACAAAGCTATACTGTCAAAAAATATTGCAATTACAAAATTTCTGATGTCTTAGTCAAAAATTTCTGATATCCCATAAAAAAACCTCTTTTCGAGGTAAAAGTCTAGTGACGAAAACATTTTCATGCCCCAAAATTTCTGATATCCAATTTTGTGACGAATAATATTAAGTTTTACATATAAATTATTTTAAACAAAATTTTAGCATTCGGCACTGCGCAAAACAGTGAAGTTTTATTTGGTATGAAGAATTGAGACATTTTAGCGTTTTACGAACACTGCAATAACTAACAAGACGTCATGACGAAGCAAAAGGAGTAGGCCTACAAGACAGTACGTTGCTAATAATTTAACAGCACCACGACAAATATTTAGTTAGTTCAAGGCATCAATTCAGAATGACACCTCAATCATCAAAATCCGACTACTGGTTCAAAAGATAAATTATTTTGAAATTTTTGGTGCCCTTCTCAAAACGAGATGAAAAGTCAGTCTGTTTGTTTGTTTGTTTGGATCAAATCGTTGATTTAGCTTAAAAGTTTGAATGAGGACTTGTTCCCGCTCAAAAATCTAGAAACGTTTGTTCTACGACTTTTTCGAGAAACCGCTAGTTTAGCGGGAAATCGCTAAAAACCGCTAAAACTAAAAACCCCATAGCAGAAGCTACAGATGTGATCTATATATCATTTAAAAGGTATTTCTAAGGGCTATTAGACATACCTTCAAAGTTTTTTTTTTAAGAAATTAGGTAAGCAGCCACAGGTGAAATAAGGTATTTTTTTTCCACATTTTGGCGATTTAAGAAAAATCTACACATGAAATCACTTTAAAATATGTTATATGTTATAGGCAATTTGATTCCGCGTTTTTTGATATATAACACATATCTGTCAAAATTCGTTTGGACAAGATATTACCTATTAACTGAATATACCTTTTACCTTTACACTACTGCATGTATACTACTGCATGTACACTACTTGCACTGCTTGCAGTGCATGTGGAAAGATACTGAATTCTTTTTGCGGCAGATGAAACATTTTGTATTTCCGATTACAGCAAGATCGAAATATATTTATAAATATATATAATATATATTTTTTCTGGAGTACATAGGTAAAAAGTTACAGGTGGAAAAATATTTCTTTGGTGATTTAAGAAAAATCTGCGTTTCAAATCACTTTAAAATATGTGATATATAGGCAATTTAACTCCGCTTTTTTTTTTACATGTAACACATATCTGCAAAAATTCGGTAAGGCCCGAAATTACCTATTAACTATATAGACCTTTACTTTCCTTCATTAATTGCATGTTTACTGCTTGCTTAAAGTAACCAGTGCTGCCAGAAAGTTTAGCTTTGTTATGTGACAACGCGACTATAACTTGTTCAAATAAGTTAATAATAGTCGTCTCTCTGTAAATTTATTTTATTTAATTAATTTAATTTACTATTTAATTAATTAATAGCTTAATATTGCATACAGAAAATTGATCTTCATATTGTGCATTGTATGAGTACCTAGTGTTGCCAGACAGTTTGTTTTTGTTTAATAAGAATGCGGGGTATCATTTATTCAAATGAATTAAAATATTCGAGTTTTGCTGCAACGCATTCTAATTGTATGTTACTTTATTCTCTTATTAAATTGTTTAATTTTAAATTAAAAATTACCGACCAAAAATATAGAACAAATTTATTTACATATTTATATGTCTGCATTATCAATATTAATATGGAATAATTTTTAGTTCAATAAAATATTGTTATTTAACTTAATTAACAGCTAAAAAGGATATTGAATAAAAATAAAATTAATAAAGTGTCCGTCTACGCTCAGTTGAGATTCTATGAATATCGATATTCAATACTGATATCGATAGTCGTTAAGGGGAAGGAATATGCCGATCGGAAACGCCATGCTAAGCCAAATGATGTGGAAGAAGGAGATGAAGTCGTAGCGAAAAGGCAAATTACTACAAATAAATTAGCAACAACCTTTGAACCGACAGTCTATAAAGTTGTCAAGCGGAATGGGTCCGAGGTAACTATTGAGAATCAAGGTACAGGATCACACTACAGACGCAATGTGGCTCATGTTAAGAAAGTTCCTCAAGTATCAGATGTTACTACTAAGCGGTTAACAAGGACACGGAACCTGATCATATGTACATATGTGCATACACACATGCGATCTTTAAATATATGTGTGTACATGCTGAAAAAAACCTAAACATACATATATAAATAAAACACTTTTTTTCTTGTATGATAAGCCTTTATAATTAAGCCAAAGATGGAAGCCTTTACTGGCGGGGCCATTGGGCCCATTTTGTCTGCTCAATTGCCGCTTGGGCCCTCAGCTCCTCAATTCTGGCCGCTGCCGGTGGGGCCGCTGCCGGTGGAGCCGCTGCCGGTGGAGTCGCTGCCGGTGGGGCCGCTGCCGGTGGGGCCGCTGCTGGAGCTGGTGAAGCCGCTGGTGGAGCGGCCTCCCACCCCACACAACTTCTCCTGCACACTGTGTGGCAGCGGCACGCACAGAAGAAAAAATATGACGGGTACGGCCCAAACTGGCGAAATCGACGACCGCGCTCACGGCCGCGCCCACGGCCACTCCACTGCTGCTGTGGAACCCACTTGTGAAATAAAAATAAGAGTTTTATACATTAATATTTAAAATATAATTTATTGTAAAAAAAATGAAAGAAAAATACTTACGTTGTCGCGTCCTCTTCCGGAATACATTTTATAGTTCTCGTTCGACTGTTTGGAACTGACTGCCTTTTTATTGAATACAACATGTATATATTAAGCACACGAAAAGCAACGCCTACTGCAAATTGTGACTTTTTCGTCATGAAGAGGCACTTCTTCAATCTCCTGAGGATTTTCAGTGGCGTAAATACGGCAATTTTGCTTATTTACGGTCCCATTCAATGTGAAATGGGCTTCATCGGACATGATAATTTTGTTCCAAAATTGCTCGTCATCTTGACTTGTTCTGTTGAATGTAAATTTCAACTATTTCAGAGCGCTCGCGTGGCGTGTATTGTTCCATGGTAAAAATCTGCTTGGACTGACGCTTCAAACGCGGTATGTCATTAAGCGATCTGACATCTCTGTCAAAAGTTATGGAGTTGCCAGATGGGTCCGTCGAATATGGGCAACCCTGTATATGATATTTAGTAATTGCTTTGCTTTATAAACATCCTCCACCCACACAATATAGATATTAAGTTAGAAAACATCGTACGATGAAATCGATGGCTTCAACAAATTTTTCATCCCTTGCAAATACTCACAAAAATTTTTGGCGGGAATGCCCAACCCTGCCTTTAGGCGGGGTTACGCTTAAAGCGATTTTAGTGAACTTAGCTTACATTTTTATATATATTTTTACATCATTTGATAGGTGACTAAATTTCCTATCCGCCAGTATTTTTCTTAACTGTGTACGATCACTGCGGACGGCAGTCCGCGCTAGTGACGAAAGCAGCACGAAGGGTGCGAAGGCGACTAGCATATATACACAGGAAGAATGGAAAATTTGCTATGACTGTCCGATCAGATCGAGTTATATACCGATCGAAAGGTATTAACTTAACTTACAAATGTGCATACTAAGACTTTTGGAAACTCACCTGGTTCGTGAGATAAACATGTGTAAGTGGGAGGGGCAAAATTTAAATGATTGGAGCTAATGGGGCCGCTGGAGCCTTTTAGTCAACATTTTTAATTTTTTAATATATCTCATAAAAATACGCGTCGAATGACACCTCAATCATCAAAATCCGACTACTGGTTCAAAAGATAAAGTATTTTATGAAATTTTTGGTGCCCTTCTCAAAACAAGATGAAAAGTCAGTCTGTTTGTTTGTTTGCTTGGATCAAATCGTTGATTTAGCTTAAAAGTTTGAATGAGGACTTGTTCCCGCTCAAAAATCTAGAAACGTTTGTTCTACGACTTTTTCGAGAAACCGCTAGTTTAGCGGGAAATCGCTAAAAACCGCTAAAACTAAAAACCCCATAGCAGAAGCTACAGATGTGATCTATATATCATTTAAAAGGTATTTCTAAGGGCTATTAGACATACCTTCAAAGTTTTTTTTTTAAGAAATTAGGTAAGCAGCCACAGGTGAAATAAGGTATTTTTTTTCCACATTTTGGCGATTTAAGAAAAATCTACACATGAAATCACTTTAAAATATGTTATATGTTATAGGCAATTTGATTCCGCGTTTTTTGATATATAACACATAACTGTCAAAATTCGTTTGGACAAGATATTACCTATTAACTGAATATACCTTTTACCTTTACACTACTGCATGTATACTACTGCATGTACACTACTTGCACTGCTTGCAGTGCATGTGGAAAGATACTGAATTCTTTTTGCGGCAGATGAAACATTTTGTATTTCCGATTACAGCAAGATCGAAATATATTTATAAATATATATAATATATATTTTTTCTGGAGTACATAGGTAAAAAGTTACAGGTGGAAAAATATTTCTTTGGTGATTTAAGAAAAATCTGCGTTTCAAATCACTTTAAAATATGTGATATATAGGCAATTTAACTCCGCTTTTTTTTTTACATGTAACACATATCTGCAAAAATTCGGTAAGGCCCGAAATTACCTATTAACTATATAGACCTTTACTTTCCTTCATTAATTGCATGTTTACTGCTTGCTTAAAGTAACCAGTGCTGCCAGAAAGTTTAGCTTTGTTATGTGACAACGCGACTATAACTTGTTCAAATAAGTTAATAATAGTCGTCTCTCTGTAAATTTATTTTATTTAATTAATTTAATTTACTATTTAATTAATTAATAGCTTAATATTGCATACAGAAAATTGATCTTCATATTGTGCATTGTATGAGTACCTAGTGTTGCCAGACAGTTTGTTTTTGTTAAATAAGAATCTCTTATTAAATTGTTTAATTTTAAATTAAAAATTACCGACCAAAAATATAGAACAAATTTATTTACATATTTATATGTCTGCATTATCAATATTAATATGGAATAATTTTTAGTTCAATAAAATATTGTTATTTAACTTAATTAACAGCTAAAAAGGATATTGAATAAAAATAAAATTAATAAAGTGTCCGTCTACGCTCAGTTGAGATTCTATGAATATCGATATTCAATACTGATATCGATAGTCGTTAAGGGGAAGGAATATGCCGATCGGAAACGCCATGCTAAGCCAAATGATGTGGAAGAAGGAGATGAAGTCGTAGCGAAAAGGCAAATTACTACAAATAAATTAGCAACAACCTTTGAACCGACAGTCTATAAAGTTGTCAAGCGGAATGGGTCCGAGGTAACTATTGAGAATCAAGGTACAGGATCACACTACAGACGCAATGTGGCTCATGTTAAGAAAGTTCCTCAAGTATCAGATGTTACTACTAAGCGGTTAACAAGGACACGGAAAATACCTGATCGGTATCAAGCTGGAAATTAAGAAGTGGGCATTTATTACGAGGAAACTAATCCAAGATTAAAAAAAAAAGAGGGAGTAATGTAGTATCGTGCAGTAGGCGTTGCTTTTCGTGTGCTTAATATATACATGTTGTATTCAATAAAAAGGCAGTCAGTTCCAAACAGTCGAACGAGAACTATAAAATGTATTCCGGAAGAGGACGCGACAACGTAAGTATTTTTCTTTCATTTTTTTTACAATAAATTATATTTTAAATATTAATGTATAAAACTCTTATTTTTATTTCACAAGTTCGTTGTAGAACAATTATAAAAAAACAATTATAAAAAATACTAACAAAAATATTTTTGAAATTTTTTTTTTTGCAGTTACTCTTAGAATTGTTTCAAAAACTTTTTTGCATCAAAATATTTTTGGTAAAAAATCGAGGAAAAAAGTTGAAAAAGTAGACCTTTGCAAAAATTCAAAATTATCAATGGTGCTTTAATGGGTTAAGGAAATTTTTGCATTAATCGAACGGAAATTAAATAACCTTTCCAAATATATATAATAACCTATTATTTTCTTATTAGATGTCAAAATATTACATTTTTTAGGGTGTGTAAAGTGTTTCTTGACAAACTGTATGTATGTATAGTAATCAGCTGGCTTCGACACTGTGTTACTTGCTTTTATGTTACTTGATCAGGTGTTCCTTGTTCAGGTGAGACTTGTTCTGGTGTTACTTGTTCCGGTGTTACTTGTTCCGGTGTGACTTGCTCCTGTGTTACTTGTTCCGGTGTGACTTCCTCCTGTGTTACTTGTTCCTGTGTTACTTGTTTCTTCATTCTGCTGGACGGATCATCTGTCCACCGTACCTGCCTCTGAGCTGCTCCCAGTTCAAACTGTTCCTCACACAACGTCACCGCTAGTTCCTCGCTCGTTGTTCCGGTGTCGATGGTAGCGTTGTAGGAGTTGTTATCGATCTGAACTGTTGCCGACAGGCGGTGGCCCTCAGCACTCAAAGTGTCGTCTAATCCTGTGGAGCTGCTTCTATCGGCATCCGCTCGCTCCTGGTAGCTGGACGCCGTCTGTCGTTTCCCGATCGGCAGCATTGGACTGTGCGAACTCCGATTCGCCCACACATCCAGCAAAATAGCAAGTTCTCGTTTTGGCATTCTCTCGCCCAGTGACCCTCACGCCCACATCTCCTGCACGCCTGTGTTGGATTTGGTACGTGTGTTGGCGGTCCTGCAAATGACCTCGGTGCTGGCTGCGGCTGTGTCCTGGCACGCTCGGCCCAACGATTGCACGATGTGCTATCCTCCGTTCGCCTGGAGTCCTCTATTGTCATTAATCGTGATCGATTTTGGCGAGTGTGTTGCCGGAGTTCTCCCTGTCCGCTCCAATTCCTCGAATTCCTCCGCCAGCTTCATCAACTCGATCAGATTGCTATTTTGATAAGGTCGTGCAAACGCTCGGAAGTCGGGGATGCTGTTTTTGTAGATAAGCTCTCGTTCCCGCTCCTTGGAAAATCGGAGTGGCCGTATCAGCGTCTGCATTTCTACCAAATACCTCTTGAATGGTTCGCCGATGCTCTGCTTCCGTACAGTTACTTCATCCAACAGCTTTGAGAAGTAGTTCCGAGGCAGGAAGAACTCCTGAAAGCTGGTCGCAAAAGATGCCCAGGTCTTCCAGTGCTCATTGTTTGCAATGTACCACTTAAGAGCTGTGCCTTTTAGTAGCTCTGGCATCGCTCTTCGGACAAGATCCAGGTCTAGTCCATAAGTTTCCGCAGACCATTCCACCTGCTCCAGGAATTCTAGTGGCTTTGAGCTCCCACTCTCCACACTAATCCCGAACTGGATTCCTGTCAGTGTGTTCTTCTTGTTTCTGTTGTTCTGATCGACGCTGTGCCTCCCCGCTGCTGGACGCGAAATCCAGCCTTGCCAATGACGCTGCTATGGCGTTCCTGTCCATGTCCTTGTCTTCGTTTCGTGTAATGGTTACGGGATCCTTGAATGGCGACTGGCGAGCATGTTTTCTGGCCAGTGCCTCCAGTCGGTTGGCATGGGGCATACGTCCTTCATTGGCTTCGACCCACTCGCCGAACTCCTTCCGTATGGCATCCACTGTGCCGGTGAGTACAATATTAAACTCGATGCCATATTGTATGAGATCCTCCTTCTTGATGTTGTAAATTCATGACCGCACCATTATGAAATTTATCTGATCTACTTATTCGCAAAACCTTGCAAGCTGGGCGCCAGTTGTAACGATCCTTTTGCTCAGGCCGGGCTAACTCGGTCGGCGCTGTGGGAACGTGCAACAAATTGTAACGAAGCTTTTCCAGCCGGGGTCGGCGTCTCAGTCCGGCCAGGGTCTGTTACAGAAAAATTTGTAATCATCTGGAACGACTGGAATGAGCATCGAAAAAAAAACCGGCTGAAAATGACCATGGTGCGAGCCCAGGAGTGGCCCAGGAGGACGATGAAGGGACTCCCGAGACCCGTTGCGTCGTCCTCATCGTACCTCCTGAACCCCTCGGCTCGGATTCGGGACGCACGTTCGTTCCCTTCCGGCGGCGTTAGGTGATGCACTCCGGAATGAGAAACGATAAAACCGAAATCTCATTCCAGGGATGCCCCAACGTCGCCCGGACCCGGCCGCCTGGTCAGATCCGCGGACAGAAAACGGAACAGACCGAAATTCTGTCCACGAACCGGATACAGGTGTTTCCAGGCCTGGTCCCCGGAGAGGGTTCTAGAATAGAAAACGGAGCTTAAAAAAAATGAGTGCCGAAATATGTGGCCAATACATCCATGCGCTTCATGCTTAACGTTATGCTCTGCAGAAAACTCGAAAGAAATTCCTGACTATTTGTGGGATAAATCACGTCACTTCCAAGATTTACTACATTATTATGAAAATGAGGAAGAATCTTTTTTCAATGATATGCGCATATGTCAATTCTGCCTTTTGAAACTTAAGAATGGTTCAATACCTCCGACGTGCGTACTTAATAACTTACAATTTGATTCAGTCCCAGAATGCATTTCATGTCTAAATGAGTTTGAAAAATTATTTATTCAACGAGCAAAAGCGTTTCAAGTGATTGCTCGAATGGACACAGTTATGGGTGGACATAATAAGCAACGACCAAGCTCCGAAGTTATTAAGAAAATTAAGGGACGAGTTTTTCATTTACCATTACCCCTTGAAAATACTTTGAAAAAGCTTCCGAGTCCAGAAGAAGCGATTCTAAAAAATCAAGATATAACAGTTATAGTAAGAGGTATTCCAAACAAAACTAGAAATGTATGGCAATCACTAATTGATATAAAAAAAATTTTTGAAGCGTTAAAGTGGCTAAAAAATAATAATTCACTGTATTCTGATATTACGCTTCCTTATAATGCAGAAGCCCTTCTAGATGGTGTTAATGTAGACTGTATATATGATTCAAATTCAGCGAATACAAATACAGATTCTGATAATAACATTAACGAACATGATTTGGAAGTAAATGATCCTAACGATAAGGCAATGCTTACACAAAAAAATGCTTCAGATGATTTTTATGAAAATATGACTATATATCCAACAAAAAAACCTCTTTACGCGGTAAAAGTCTAGTGACGAAAACATTTTCATGCCCCAAAATTTCTGATATCCAATTTTGTGACGAATAATATTAAGTATTACATATGAATAAAATAAAAAAAAATTTGCATTCGGCACTGCGCAAAACAGTTATTTGGTATGAAGAATTGAGACATTTAAGCGCAATGTGCCGAGTGCAAATTTTTTTTTTATTTTATTCATATGTAATACTTAATATTATTCGTCACAAAATTGGATATCAGAAATTTTGGGGCATGAAAATGTTTTCGTCACTAGACTTTTACCGCGTAAAGAGGTTTTTTTGGGGGATATCAGAAATTTTTGCAATTGCCTCTGCTTTTGACAAAACTACTTTATCAAAAGGTATTTAGTGTTTATAGAAAAATACCTCAGTACCATGACCTCGAGGAGGGTTCAGTATGAGGATTTTTGCCAACCATGTAATTTACTAATTCACCAAATCTTTAAAAAAATTTGTACAGACAGATATGTGTTATATTTTAGAAAAAAGGAATTAAATTGCCTATATATCACATATTTTAAAGTGATTTAAAACGCAGATTTTTCTTAAATCGCCAAAGAAATATTTTTCCACCTGTAACTTTTTACCTATGTACTCCAGAAAAAATATATATTATATATATTTATAAATATATTTCGATCTTGCTGTAATCGGAAATACAAAATGTTTCATCTGCCGCAAAAAGAATTCAGTATCTTTCCACATGCAGTGCAAGTAGTGTACATGCAGTACTAGTATACATGCAGTAGTGTAAAGGTAAAAGGTATATTCAGTTAATAGGTAATATCTTGTCCAAACGAATTTTGACAGATATGTGTTATATATCAAAAAACGCGGAATCAAATTGCCTATAACATATAACATATTTTAAAGTAATCTCATGTGTAGATTTTTCTTAAATCGCCAAAATGTGTAAAAAAATACCTTGTTTCACCTGTAGCCGTTTACCTTTTTACTTAAAAGAAAAACTTTGAAGGTATGCCTAAGAGCCCTTCAAAATACCTTTGCAACGATATATAGATCGCATCTGTAGCTTCTATCGTTTGGATGCTATGAGGGTTTAAATTTTAGCGGTTTTTAGCGATTTCCCGCTAAACTAGCGATTTTTCGAAAAAGTCGTAGAACAAACGTTTCTATATTTTTGAGCGGGAACAAGTCCTCATTCAAACATTTCAGCTAAATCAACGCTTTGTACTTACAAACAAACAAACAAACAAACAAACAAACAAACAAACAGACAGACTGACTTTTCATCTCATTTTCAAAAGGCCCCTAAAAATTTCAAAATTAATTATCTTTCGAACCAGCGGTCGGATTTTGATGATCGAGGTGTCATTCGACGCGTAATTTTGATTAGAATAGTTAAAAATTAAAAAAAAATTCAGAAAGGCTCCAACGGCCCCATTAGCTCCAATCATTTAAATTTTGCCCCTCCCACTTACACCTGTTTATCTCACGAACCAGGTGAGTTTTTAAAAGTCTTAGTATGCACATTTGTAAGTTAAGTTGATACCTTTCGATCGGTATATAACTTGACCTGATCGGACAGTCATAGCAAATCTTCCATTCTTCCTGTGTATATATGCTAGTCGCCTTCGCACCCTTCGTGCTGCTTTCGTCACTAGCGCGGACTGCCGTCCGCAGTGATTATAGAAAGAAAAACTTGTGCTGATGATTGTATTGATAATCGAGATGATAGTTTGGATCTGAAATGCTTTCCTGATATTTTCTGTAGCGGACGAAATGGTCAAGGTCAGCAACGAGAAGTTCAATTGAAGCCAGGAGAATTTATAAAATGGATTTTAAAATGCAAGCATAGTAGATTTCGATTAAATCAGCAGTATTTATTCTATTTACTAAATCAAACAAATATACGGCAACTTAATGCGGGCATATTTCATAAGCTTAATATAACATCGTCCACAAAAAATCTTAACAAAAACAACTTTATGAGAATGATAGAAGACAATAAAGAAATAAATAATAATTTATCAACAATATTTGGTCGGCTACGAAACACAGAACAGTTCTGGAGGATAAGAAAAAATGATTTAAATTGTATGATCGAAAATTATGGACCCGCAACATTTTTCTTAACGCTTAGTCCTAGCGAATATCATTGGGATGATCTTCACGATTTTCTGTGCATAAGAAACAACATTTTAAATAAAAAATCACGAACAATATCCAGTCTTATTGCTGCTGATCCTGTCAGTGTATCACTGTTTATGAATATGAAATTTAAGGCTATGTTAAAATTTCTACTGTCCAAAGATAAGCCTCTTGGAGAAATCGATCATTATGCTTGGCGTCTAGAGTATCAGTCAAGAGGTATGCAACATTTTCACACACTTTTATGGATTAAAAACGCGCCTATTATTGACAAGTCAAGTCAGGAGGAGGTTGCTGCCTTTATAAATAAATATATAACTTGTCGTCTTCCGCCAAAAGAAACTTTTCCAACTCTTTATAATCGAGTTTGTAAATATCAAACACATATACACAATAATTATTGCATGCGACGCACGAAAAATAAGAATGGAAAATCAACAAATATTTGCCGATTTAGCTTCCCAAGAAAAACTGGAGACTGTTTAGTTATGCATAGCGTTGCAAAATCAATTCTAGGTCGTCGAAAGCTTACAAAGACACGATTGTATGATTTGCCAAGAAATGAATTAGAGAAGAATATAAATGATTATAATGCACCAGTTTTGCTTGCTTGGTGTGGAAACATGGATATTCAATTTATAGGCGAAAAGTCTGGCTCACTAAGCACCTATGTTTGTAAATATCAAACTAAGCCTGAAAAATCCTTTGCAACAGATGACTTTAGAGATTTTTTTGAAAATAGATCTGTTGCTAGTAATTTATGGAGATTTGCAATGCGCTCATTATCAAATCGGGAGTGTGGAGCCCTTGAGGCAGCTGATACATTGCTGCAGCTGTCCTTATTTGGAACTGATGAAAATACAGTTATAAGAATGATAGATATACGTCCAGAAAGAAGTCGAAGAGTTAAACCAAGGAGTGAGCTTAAAAATATGCAGGACGATGACACTGATATATTTTTTCCAAGCTGGGTCGACGAGCATTATCCTAATCGTCCAATAGATTTAGAGCAAATGAACCTTTATGATTTTACGAGATTTTTCGATATTGTGAAAGTAAAACCTACTTTAAAGCATGTTATTTGGTATCCCTATGAAAATTGTTACTTACGCAAACGTAAAAATCCATATTTAATTAACCATTTTAAGACAAACAGAAAAATGCAACCAGAAAACTATTATTACGGGCTATTACTGTTATTTAAGCCCTGGCGTAAAATTGAAGATCTTAAATGTGGCTTAGAAAACTATGTTGATGCGTTTGCAAAATGTAAAGATGAGTTGGTTGATGCAATGCGATATCATGAAAAATTGGATGAATTGGTAAAAATAAGAGAAGAATTTGAAAACGAGTTAGCAAGAGTATCTAATGCAATGGAAAACCAGAGCATAAGTCATGAAGATGACGAGTGTGAGAATATTGCCGGATTTGAGGTATTATTAGAAAATGAACTAAATGACATGGACAATCTAGCTTTAAATGAAAACAGTCTTTCTATTTCGGATCAGATCGCTCAGCTTAATTCAGATCAACGAAGAATATTTGATGAAGTTATAGATACCTTAACTAATTATTGCAGTGCATGGAAAACAGAATTAGAAAAGAAAACATTGAAAAATCCTCGGCTTTGTCCAAAAAATGTTTTACGTAAATTTGTTTCTGGAGTTGGAGGAACAGGAAAGTCGTATTTAATAAATATGTTAAGAAAATATATATCAAAAAATCTTGGAGAACAAGTCGTGGTTGCCGGACCAACTGGAATTGCAGCTCGAAATGTAAATGGCTTAACTATTCATAGACTATTAAATTTGCCAGTGGAGCATGGAGGTATAGCCAAGTATACACAATTAAATAGTTATAAATTAAAGATTATGCGAGAAAACCTGAAAAATGTTTGTCTAATTATAATTGATGAGATATCAATGGTCTCCAATGTATCATTACAATATATTCATTTACGTCTTTCTGAAATATTTGATACCTTAGAGCATTCAGATGGCTGGTTTGGAAGAATAAATATTTTGTTGTTTGGAGATTTATTGCAATTAGATCCGGTAAATGAGCCATCTCCTTTTGTTAATATTTCAAAGAATCGACTTGAGAAACATTTCTGTGGCCTGCATTGTGTAAATTTATGGACAAAGCTGTTTTCATACGATGAACTAACACAAAATATCCGACAACAATCTGATCAAGAGTTTTCAAAGACCTTATCACATATTAGATTAGGTATCTTAGACGAAAAAGATTATCAACTTTTATATACCAGACAAATTAAACTGAATAATAATACTATTGAAAGTTGTCTTTCCGATTTAATTGAATACATCAATAAACTTCCTACAAATACAATATGCCTATTTCCGACAAGGGAACAATGTATGAAGCTAAATATGGGAATGTTGGACCTAATACCCTCTGAAAAAATTTTTCTTAAAGCTGAGGATGTAATCGAAGCTAAAACAGCTCTTCAAAAAGCCAAAGCAGCAAAATCTTTAGAAACTCTAAGAAAAAAAGGCAAATGCTCGACAACAGCTAATTTAGCAGATACAATTGAAATAAAAAGAGGTGCAAAAATTATGTTACTTAGAAATCTTGATGTTCCATCAGGTTTGGTAAACGGAGCTATAGGAATAATCAAAAAACTCCACGAAACGATAAGTACTTTTAACGGCCGCTCGGAAAAAACTGTTGTTAAATTAACAGTTCAATTTGAAGAAAAAGAACATGAAATAGAACGCATTGAATCAAAATTTCAATTAAATCAAGGTGTTTTTATAGTGCGTAAACAATTTCCAATAAGCTTGGCGTATGCAATCACGATTCACAAAAGTCAAGGCTTAACATTGACATCTGGAGTTATTGAAATTGGTGACAGTGTTTTTGCAAATGGTCAGACATATGTCGCATTATCCCGACTGAAAACTCTCTCAGGCTTACATATACTAAATCTTAATCCAAAAAGTATAAAAACAAACGACGGTGCTATAATAGAGTATAACCGCTTAAGGACTGTTTATAGAAAAGATTTGCAACACCTTGTGGTAAATAGCAAAAAAAATATAAATGTTATTGATAAAAATATATATTTGAGTAAGCAAACTACAGCTTTCATAGAACCAACAATATTAGATACAAATTTAACAGTTGCAAATAATAATGACATTCATAATATTAGAGGTATGGAAAACCCAAATAATGCGTGCTATGCAAATTCAGCTTTTCAGTGCCTAATTAACGCAAAATGTATTAAGGAATTAATTTTAAATGACACAAACAGCAACATTTTAAAAGCACCATTTTTAAATTACACAAACCCACTACTGATGGGAACAAACATAAATATTTCAGATTTGCGCTCAAAAATATTTGACAACATTGAACAGCAAGATAGCGGAGACTTTTTACGACGGTTACTTGATTGCAATTCTTTGGAAAATATTAAACAATTGACTGAACATAAGCTTGTTGAAATTGTAAAATGCTCAAATTGTGATAACAGACCTAATCGACAGATGTCAGATAATTTGATTGCTCAGTTATATATACCCGAGGAAAGAAAGTGTAAAATAAATGAATTAATAAGCTTTAATTTTGGTATCTGGAAAAATATTGAAAATAGCATATGTAACAATTGCGGAGCTGGTCTTCAAAGTCAGTCTCTTATTGAAAATACAGGCCGTGTACTTATATTCTCACTATGCCTTGTTGATCAGTGGAATATGAAAATAACAAATTTGAATTTAACAAACATTCCCCAAACTGAGTTAAGATTTGAAAATAAAAGATACACTTTGTCAAGTGCTATATTTCACCATGGTCCAGGATTTAATGAAGGACATTATACAGCAGTTTTACGTAAGGATGGAAAATTTTATAAAGCCAATGATACAACGATTTCGAAGTGCTCATGGCCTCGCAATAGCAAAGATCTATATTTGTTATTTTATGTTGAAAAGTAGTTTATATATTTAAAAAGCAAAGTGACCGTCAAATTTGTTTGATAGAAAATAATATTAAAAATTTTTAAAGATTAGGTGAATTAGTAAATTACATGGTTGGCAAAAATCCTCATACTGAACCCTCCTCGAGGGTGCCGACTGGAAATGGCGCCACAGTGTTCCTGACAAAAGTCAGGCGGCTGTCAGCAAAGATCAGGGGTCGAAACTATGTGCTCTGGTTTTATAATTGCCAAGTTATATAGGTAAGACCCTTGGTCATGGTACTGAGGTATTTTTTTTATAAACACTAAATACCTTTTGACAAAGTAGTTTTGTCAAAAGCAGAGGCGATTGCAAAAATTTCTGATATCCCCCAAAAAAACCTCTTTACGCGGTAAAAGTCTAGTGACGAAAACATTTCCATGCCACAAAATTTCTGATATCCAATTTTGTGACGAAATATATTAAATTTTTTATATATGTTAATTTATTATATACTAGGGGGCTCCGCCCCCTGCTCGCTTCGCTCGCGAACCCCCGCTCGTTTATTATATATGCCAAACAAAAATTAATATTCATACAAAGTAAAAAAAAAAATTGGCATTCGGCACTGCGCAAAAAGTTATTTTTAGGTGCAAAGAAGCTGAACCTTTTTGCGCAAAGTGCGGAGTGCCAATTTTTTTTTTACTTTGTATGAATATTAATTTTTGTTTGGCATATATAATAAACGAGCGGGGGTTCGCGAGCGAAGCGAGCAGGGGGCGGAGCCCCCTAGTATATAATAAATTAACATATATAAAAAATTTAATATATTTCGTCACAAAATTGGATATCAGAAATTTTGTGGCATGGAAATGTTTTCGTCACTAGACTTTTACCGCGTAAAGAGGTTTTTTTGGGGTAAATGTATACTATCTAAAATTAGAAAAGATTTTTTAATACATAAAGAGTATTAAATAAACTTTGTAGTGGAATGACAATATTACATATTAATTATCTCAGTTTCCTTAGCTTAAAACTTAAGAAGTATATAAACATTGCAATGCAATAACAAAATCTTATAAATCTGAGTTCCTTAAGCTTATAAACTTATTATAGAAAATAAAGAAATTTAGGTTATTCAATTCATTATGCTTATATTACATAATTTTTGTCGGTTTAATATTTATTCTATTATTAAATAGTATACTTTGCTGGAAGTTGTGCAACTAACAAATGTATATTATATAATAATAGACAAAATATATTAGAACCCAAATATATTACATAAGCTCTGTAGTACAATGAGGTTGTTACATATTAATTATCTTACTTTAAATTAAAAAATTATTTTAATTTGCGAGATTCTGATTTGCGTTGGTTATCCAGCCATGTTTTTAACTGAGCAGGGGTACGCTCTACCAAATATTTAGAGTTTCGTATTATTTGAAGGCACTCCTGCAGTGATGGCAGCTTCTGCAAAGTTTTCAGATCACCAAATAGTTCAATCAGTTCCTGTTTTTCTTCAGTTGTCCAACGAACTCGACGAATTGTACCATATGGAGATGCTGTAAAAGGTAAGTTTTACGATAATCAGTATAAAAACAAATAGTAAAGCAAAAAAAAAAGTACCTTTGTTTTGTGCAACATTTTCAGAGTTACTATCATCTGAACTATCTGAGGAATTCTTATCCTTATCTGTAGGCTCAAAATTAGAATCTGTTGTTGATACTTCAAAAGGTATCAATTCAGAGCCTGAATCTCCACTTTCATCCGATGTTAAAGCTGTATCAGTTGATTGTGTATCAGCTTTAGAAACAGGAATGTTACCAATTGACTGTTCCGGTGCACCTGTGAATATTTCTGTATTATTATACTTATAAAAATAATTTACAAATTATAAATACTTACTCAATGAGTTATCAATGTCGTTTTCAACTTCAGCTAAGGCTGAAGCGGATTGTTGTTCCTCGATTTCACCTACTAATATAAAACAAAGATGTATAAGTAATTTAAACTAAACTAAACGGAACTATTAAATAATAAAATATTACCACAGTCGTGCAACAAAAGCTCCCCCGGCGTCTTTTCTGTATCTGCTATGACTGGTTCATTGGACAGAGACTTATTCTCTGGATCTGAAACGAATGAAAAATTGTTAAGGATTTTGTTAAACTGAATGTAAATTTTTTTATTACTGCATACTTACTCGATATTTTAATGACGTCATTATTGGCAGGTAAATCATCAACAGGTTGTCTTGTTTCAGCATCTATAAAAACAATCAAATAATCTTTAGTAAAAATGTCACATTAAGTACAATTTAGCAGGTCTAAAATTAATTTGTTCTTATTTACTAATGTAAGTAACTACCTAAAGACTTTAGCCAATCTATTTTTTTAATTAAGCTGTATGCAAATGTGGGAATTTATAGAGGGTTATATAAAAGAATATTGCACTTTCAGTTTTTTTATTATTATTCTATGCAGGTAGAATACAAAAAACAACTATTTTCAAAAAAAATTTTTGCATACATACATTTATGTATACATACATACATATATGTACAAATAGTAACATAAGTATTGCGTTTAAGTTTAAAAATTTATCCACACAAACATTTTTATACAACTCATAATTCTTAGAATCACATATACAAAAATTTACTTGACATAGTGTATATACATACAGTTTGTCAAGAAAGTTTTTTGACAAAATACATATGCACATATTTGTTTTTTTATTTTTCTCTTCCTTTTTTAGTTTTTTTAAAAACCTTAGACAGAAACAATAAAATAGAAAATATATTAAAAATATTTCTGTTTTTTGCCGGACAAATTGTGTTTTTTATTTGGTCGAAACACTTTCTTGACTAACTGTACATACAAAATGGAAGAGACAGAAAATAACGGATTCGAAATACATATGCACATAACAGAAAGCGACAAATTTATGTACATATGTATGTAATAATATAAGTTTTAAATACATGTTAATACCTTTGTTCATTTCATTGCGTTTCTGCTCCAACGTTGCATGATCTATAATTACAGAGAAATGTTTATTTGAACTAAGCTAATTTTAAATATATATAAACTTTACCTCCATATTCAATTAATTGAACCACAAAGCTGCCATTGGATAATTTGGCAATACATTGATCTTCCTCGAACTTTAATTTTTTTTTGTGCAAAACAAAATATTTTTCACAAGATATTAAAACATAATCCTTGTTCATTTTGAAAGTTCCCGGTAAGCTTAGGCTCTGTAAATTACATACATATGTATATGCAGGTCAAGTCATTTTTCATATTCTCATGGATGCGATTATCGACTATCGATATTCTTTCGTTCTTTCTGATTGTCAAGATAGCGTCGCAATTTTTAACTTTTAATGTAAAGTCACATTAAATATGATTTTTACCACGATTTATGAACTGAAAGAAATCATGTTGGTACAAAACTGAAATAAAATGAATTAAAACCATGTTTTATATATGTAAACACATT
This sequence comes from Drosophila suboccidentalis, assembly GCA_037043435.1. Classification (NCBI taxonomy): domain Eukaryota; kingdom Metazoa; phylum Arthropoda; class Insecta; order Diptera; family Drosophilidae; genus Drosophila; species Drosophila suboccidentalis. The sequence goes on along the minus strand of JBAMBK010000833.1, from coordinate 42,387 downwards.
AAGCATTTTCTCATATTTACATTAATTTCAATAAATAAAGTTCAAGTCAAATATGCAATGTTAAATAAGTTAATTAAAATTATATTACGTTTTTATATTTAGTTTCGCAGTTTGTATCGTGCCATTATTTCGAGATCTAATCACTTCACACATCGGCTAAAAATATAATACCGTCTATTTGTTAATATATGATATTGAATAAGTATTGACTTCTCTGCAATTGGCCTATTTTTATTGTTATGAGAATATTTTTTTTTAATATGATAATATATACTTGTCGTAGATCACATTAATTCTTAGTATTAATTTAAATGTAAACCGTTAAATACAATGTATCAATAAGGACAGTCATGAAACAGAGTTGACTTATTTGGTAATATCAGGGTTACCACTGAACGCAAGGTGTGAGGTAAGGATTGCCTCTGCCGAGCATGGCCCAAGAGTGTTGTTCAGTGTTGAAAGCATGGAATGTCAGGTCTGAATGACAGTGACAGGTATAAGAAAGGAAATTGACGAGTAAGATGACAAATGTAAAGTCGCTCTCTTTCCGGTTGTGCATCCCAAGTGTACAGACGTGTGTCAAGACGAAAGACCCTAGAACTGAACATTAACCTCTTTGGGACTTGCTGTGCGGTCAGTGCAATTTAAGTAGAAACATGAATAACCCCGCGACTCCGACAAATAACACCGCGACTCCGACATCAGAAGTGGGATTACCTCCGCGCCAAGCCATTTTCGACGACCGTTTGTGCACGCTTTTGGAAACTCAGCATCGCAATCTGATCGAAGTTATAAATGCTGTTAAAAGCGTACAGTCAATGCCAGGCTAAAAAAAGGCAGTTGTACTGCCAGAGTTTAATTCCGACTCTGCTGGCGCTAGTGCAGCTGCTTGGTGCTCCACGGTGGACCTCATCATATCAGAAAATTCTCTGGATGGCAGTGCTTTGCTCATTGCCTTAAGTAAATCACTGGAGGGTAGCGCTTCTAACTGGTGGCCACAAATTTGTTTCTCTGGAATGACATGGGCCGAGTTTAAGGAATTGTTTTTACAACAATTTGAAGGCAACGAAACTCCAGCAGCTACTGTTCTTAACGTCCTCAATGGTAGTCCAAAAGACGACGAGTGCCTTTCTCTGTATGGAAGCCGATTAGTAACGACGCTGATGGCAAAATGGAAGTCAATGACTACTGAACAAATCGCCGTGTCTGATGTTCTGGCGCATGCTGCCCATATCGATAATAAACTAAACGTACGGTTTTTACATCCAACAATAAAACACGTAACGAATTGCAAAATGAGCTGCGAGCATTCGCTTTTGGTAAAAGGAAAGAGCGTCCTGTTAAGGAAAATTCTGCAGGCAAATAAGACAACTTTAAGCCTCAACAAGGATCTTATCAAAATTCGAGCCGTTCATCTGACGGAAACACTAGAGTAATTACTTGTTACAAGTGTGGAGCTCCTGGACATATTGCATCGGCTTGTACTGGACGACAGGAATCAACCACTCAACGCCAAATGAATGAGAAACGTGTAAGCTTGTGTCATGTGGCCAACCCAATTGGTACTCTGATCTCGTCTGGTGAGTCATATCCATTCTCCTTTGACTCAGGAGTCGAGTGCTCACTTATAAAGGAATCTGTCTCTCAGCGACTCTCGGGCACACGAATCAATAATGTAGTAGTTTTAAGGGGCATTGAAAATAATACAGTTACAAATACTGTACAAATTATGTCAAATGTAATTAATAGATAATAGATAAATTAATAGATAAAATAATAGATAAATTTTATCTCAGAATTTTGGTGTTAAGATATCAATGAATACGTTCGAACTATATAAGACAAAATCTGTGTACACCCTTTCTGCTTTGAGTAATCGTGCGAGTCTTGCCAACATTGATACCGTCCTGTGTGGTGAAGATAAGTCAAGTATGTTAGAGATTTTAGATGCATTTTCAATCGCATTTATAGACGGGTTTTCGAAAAGCCGAGTCACAACTGGCGAGCTGGAAATACGCTTGATTGATCCTAAATAAGACTGTGCAAAGGCGACCATATCGGCTTAGTATCGAAGAAAAGGAAGTCGTACGAGACAATAAAGTTGATATAAGTTTTGTAAGGAAAATGGCGAAAGAAAACATAAGTAAGAACGCCTTATATGACAAAGAACGGTTTGACAAGAACAAAGCAAAATTTAATAGATTCAAAATTGGCGATTATGTCTTGCTTAAGAACGAGGAAAGACATCAAACAAAGTTGGATCAAAAGTTTAAGGGTCCATTCCTGGTGGCAGAGATATTAGAAGGAGATCGATATGTTTTGAAGTCCTTAGTAAATAAGCGAACTTATAAGTACTCGCATGAAGCTTTGAGAAGTATGCCAAAAGAAGATATTCCCAAAGAATTGGACATGTGTGATGAGAGTGAAAACGTTGAAAGAGACGTTGAAGACACGTTGGTGGACTCCAATGAGAATGAAGACGTTGAAAGAGACGTTGAAGATACGTTGGTGGACTCCAATGAGAATGAAGACGTTGAAAGAGACGTCACTGATGAGTTGGTGGATTCCAACTAAAAATGGGCATTGATGGATTTCAATGCGGTATCTTAGACATCAGACCTTTGGGTCAAGCCGCAGTGTTGAGTTGCCAGCGCTAACGGGTACACGAGTTAATGTGTTGACTTGTTTGTTGCCTGGTGATTATTATTGCGGTATTGAACCTATATTGGTGGGTGTCCTGGATACGTATAGCATGAGCCTTTGGGAATTATCTGTCTGAAGGATACCTAGCGAATTTAAGAACTATCCTCTGCCATCAATTGCATAACTTAAAAAAAAAAAATGAGCTAAATAAAGCTAAGATATGGACTATTGATCTAACTTGTTAATTTGGTGATCTATTCGGATTAAACTTGACATGATCTGCTTCGTTGTTTTGAAGACTTTTGTAACACACGAGGACGTGTGAAATGTCAGGATAGCCGTGTCGTAGATCACATTAATTCTTAGTATTAATTTAAATGTAAACCGTTAAATACAATGTATCAATAAGGACAGTCATGAAACAGAGTTGACTTATTTGGTAATATCAGGGTTACCACTGAACGCAAGGTGTGAGGTAAGGATTGCCTCTGCCGAGCATGGCCCAAGAGTGTTGTTCAGTGTTGAAAGCATGGAATGTCAGGTCTGAATGACAGTGACAGGTATAAGAAAGGAAATTGACGAGTAAGATGACAAATGTAAAGTCGCTCTCTTTCCGGTTGTGCATCCCAAGTGTACAGACGTGTGTCAAGACGAAAGACCCTAGAACTGAACATTAACCTCTTTGGGACTTGCTGTGCGGTCAGTGCAATTTAAGTAGAAACATGAATAACCCCGCGACTCCGACATCAGAAGTGGGATTAAACATCTGTAGTCTACAATCCGTGCAGAATATTGAAAATCGCATGATAACAAGATCAGTTTATTTCAATGAATTCTATAATATTCAGCCATAAAAATTGTTGAAATGCCAAAAAAAAAATTAAATATATATAAGTTCCATAAATTTGTTTTTTTTAAACATCTGTAGACTACAATCCGTGCAAAATATTGAAAATCGCATGATAACAAGATCAGTTTATTTCGATGAATTCTATGATATTCAGCCATAAAATTGTTGAAATGCCAAAAAAAAAATTTAATTTATAATATCGATAAATTTATTTTTTGAAACATCTGTAGACTACAATCCGTGCAAAATATTGAAAATCGCATGATAACAAGATCAGTTTATTTCGATGAATTCTATGATATTCAGCCATAAAATTGTTGAAATGCCAAAAAAAAAAATTTAATTTATAATATCGATAAATTTATTTTTTGAAACATCTGTAGACTACAATCCGTGCAAAATATTGAAAATCGCATGATAACAAGATCAGTTTATTTCGATGAATTCTATGATATTCAGCCATAAAATTGTTGAAATGCCAAAAAAAAAATTTAATATATAATATCGATAAATTTATTTTTTGAAACATCTGTAGACTACAATCCGTGCAAAATATTGAAAATCGCATGATAACAAGATCAGTTTATTTCTATTGAATTCTATAATATTCAGACATAAAATTCTTGAAATGTCAAAAAAAAAAAAATTATATAATTTCGATCAGTTTTTCTTTTTTTAAACATCTCTAGTCTACAATCCGTGCAAAATATTGAAAATCGTATGATAACAAGATTAGTTTACTTCTTTGAATTCTATAATATTTCGCCAAAACATTGTTGAAATGTCAAAAAAAAATTTTATAATTTCGATCCGTTTTTTTTTTTGGAAACATCTCTAGTCTACAATCCGTGCAAAATAGTGTAAATCGCATGATAACAAGATCAGTTTATTTCGATGAATTCTATAATATTCAGCCATAACATTGTTGAAATGTCAAACAAAAAAAAAATTATATAATTTCGATCAGTTTTTTTTTTTTAAACATCTCTAGTCTACAATCCGTGCAAAATATTGAAAATCGTATAATAACAAGATCATTTTATTTCGTTGAATTCTATAATATTCCGCCATCTCATTGCGCAAATGTAAGAAAAAATTCAAAATTATATAATTTCGATATGTAGGACCGAATGAATTCGCCGAATCAGTTCTATCGGCTTCGCTCTACTAGGACCGCATAGGTCTCGTGGTGGATGTGCTGTTGAAGCTATCGCTCTACTGATCTCAAAGTAGGCGATCAAACCCTTAGAAAAAAAACACTTGCAAAGAAACTTGTAAGGGAGACGCTCTGAGCGAGAGCACATTGCGAAAGAGCACTTTGACATTTGGTCTCGAAAAAAATCGTATATGTAAGAAGGTATTTCAACCACATAATTTCAAGCTGTGCAATTATCCGCTATTGTTTCTTATGCAGGAAAACCACAAACATTGTTTTTAAAGAACTTATATTTTTTATTAGCCTGAATTTAATTTTACTAATAATAGCGAGTTTATGTTTTCAGCACTTAGAGCACAGCGCTTCTCGCTTAAGATAAAATGAAGTGCTGAAAATGCTCTTTCCACAGACACTTGTGTGGCCGGAGTAGCTAAAACCACATTCGCTAGCTCCGCCAAATGAGGTGTTTTGAACTGGAGCGTCCTGTAGAATGCAGTCATATTTGCCTTGAACGGCAAACGGCCATTTGTTAAATGAAAGTTGTCGATATCGTTGTATATTTTGGACAACTTGTCACAAATTTTCTTATTAGGGGCTTGCGACCTTGACTGCACTTTGTCCAAGTACGCTTCAAACCAATGACGATGTGACTTCTTCTTCATTTGTCTCAATGGTAATTTTTCTCTTTTTTTGATTTTGTGTCATGTTGGAATCATAATCATTCAAATCCTCCAAGACTTCTGAATGCCTTGAAGACATGTGACGCCTTAAATTTGTAATGTGTTTTCCTGCTATTTGTAGGCCACACACATTACAGACAGATTTTTTATTTTCATTGTTGAATGTAAAAAATAAATGAATTTTTTTGTTTTCCTCGCGGTTCATATTTACAGTTTTTGAATGAACTTGTCGAAACGAATTTCAAAATGCGAGTGAAGCTCAGCTGCTTTACACACATGCACGTATAAATTTAAATAGAAAGAGCCTACTTTTATGAGATTCGTTTAGCTGAGCACGAGATCAAAAAAAAATACAAAATAACTTGCTTTGCTTTTTAGTTTTGCTCTTTTGCTCAGGAGCAAAATATTAGATTGGGATCTGAGCACTTCCCAAAGGGGTCTGGGAGCGCACACTTTTTTTGGGAGCCATGAAAAAAATAGAGCAAATTTCGGGAGCTCTGATTTTTTTCTTAACATTACTACAATAACAAGATCTGTTTATTATACAAGTATATATTATCATATTGAAATAAATTTGTCTTATAACAATAAAAGTAAGCCCATTGCAAGGAAGTCAATACATAATCAATAACTTATATTAACAAATCGACGGTTTTATATTTTTATGCATAATTGGCGATGCACATTGGGCGATTTGACGATTTTTCTGGCATAAAGTCGAAAAATTGATGGTAGTATTTTCAAAATGTGACTTTATTTATTGAATGTTAACACTTCAGTTAGATTAAAACATATTCTTTTTCGGGCTATGCGACAACTCTTCTCTTGTGGCAACTCTCTAAAGTCAGCTGTTTTGTAAAAGCCCATGCTTTTGAAAATTTGCCCGTTAGTTCATTGTGTTTCAAGCGTAATTTTATAAGCAAAGCTTTAATAAAGAAATCAAGTTGAATATGGAATATGATGCTCACGGTATATAAAATGATTATTTGATGTAATATGTATTAAAATTTGTGTCTAGTTGTTGTTGTCGACGGTTTTGTTAAATGTATTTTTAGCAAAAAAAAATATGAAATGCAGTTATTTTCCGTGGAGTAATACTTATAAAGTGCATGATGGCGCAAGCAACTAAGTATGGCAAGTTATTAATTAAAGCCTCTAGTATATAGTGTTATTAATTTCTTTTGCGCATTTTTGCGCAAAATCGATTAAAAGTATGCTAAAATATGGTAGAAAAATCAGAATTTTCCGGAATCGGATGGAAATGGAGGTGAACACATGGTCAAACTATGATTCCAAAAAAATTGTTAATTTTATAAAAGTCTAATTAGCAAACGTGTGAAGTTTAAAATATCTCACTTAATATTTCAGCGAATAAAAAAAAATTGTACTTTTTTACTGAGTCAGTTAGAAAAAGAGGGCGAAGAAAAGATCCAATTAAAAAACAAAAATCTGCATAAATTCCACTTTAACCTATCTAAGATTCGTGCCGAATTTCAGGTCTCTAGCTTTATATTTGGATTTTACATAAATATTTTACAAATTTTTCTCATAGTCGGGTGAGGAGGGGAAAGCTAAGGCGTGGTCCAAATCCAAAAAAAAAAAATTAAAAATTCTATTTTAGTTCAAATAAGGCTCATGCCAAATTTGAAAACTCTAGCTTTAAAATTGTTTTTTATGCCAGAATAATCGACTTTTCGCCCATAGTGCGATGTGTGAAGTGAATATGATAGATCTAGGAATAACGACATGATACAAACTACGAAACTTAATATAAAAAGTTATATTTCTAAAAAAATTAATTAAATATCAAAGAAATATTAATTTTGGTAAATATCGAATTTGACTTGAACTTTCTTTATTAAAATTTATAAAAATATAAGAAAATGCTTAATGTGTATAAATATAAAAAAAATGTTTTTAATCTATTTTTTTTTAGTTTTGTGCCTAAATAATTTCTTTCAATACATAAATCTTATGAAAAACCATATTTAATGTGACTTCACATTAAGACCTATAAAATGCGACGCTATCTTGACAATCAGAAAGAACGAAAGAATATCGATAGTCGATAAGCGCAGCAATGAGAATATGAAAAACGAATTGACCTGCATATACATATGTATGTAACTTACAGAGCCAAAGCTTACCGGGAATTTTCAAAATGAGCAAGGATTATGCTCTAATATTTTGTGAAAAATATTTTGTTTTACACAAAAAAAAATTGAAGTTCGAGGAAAATCAATGCATTGCCAAATTATCCAATGGCAGCTTTGTGGTTCAATTAATTGAATATGGAGGTAAAGTATATATATATTTAAAATTAGCTTAGTTCAAATAAACATTTTTCTGTAATTATAGATCGTGCAACGTTGGAGCAGAAACGCAATGAAATGAACAAAGGTATTAACATGTATTCAAAACTTATATTATTACATACATATGTACATAAATTTGTCGCTTTCTGTTATGTGCATATGTATTTCGAATCCGTTATTTTCTGTATCTTCCATTTTGTATGTACAGTTAGTCAAGAAAGTGTTTCGACCAAATAAAAAACACAATTTGTCCGGCAAAAAACAGAAATATTTTTAATATATTTTCTATTTTATTGTTTCTGTCTAAGGTTTTTAAAAAAATTAAAAAAGGAAGAGAAAAATAAAAAAACAAATATGTGCATATGTATTTTGTCAAAAAACTTTCTTGACAAACTGTATGTATATACACTATGTCAAGTAAATTTTTGGATATGTGATTCTAAGAATTATGGAGTTATATAAAAATGTTTGTGTGGATAAATTTTTAAACTTAAAAGCAATACTAATGTTATTATTTTACATATATGTATGTATGTATACATAAATGTATGTACGCTAAAATTTTTTTTGAAAATAGTTGGTTTTTTTATCCCACCTGCATAGAATAATAATAAAAAAACTGAAATTGCAATATTTTTTTATATAACCCTCTATAATTTCCCACATTTGCATACAGCTTAATTAAAAAAAAAATATATTGGCTTAAGTCTTTAGGTAGTTACTTACATTAGTTAATAAGAACAAATTAATTTTAGACTTGCTAAATTGTACTTAATGTGACATTTTTACTAAAGATTATTTGACTGTTTTTATAGATGCTGAAACAAGACAACCTGTTGATGATTTACCTGCCAATAATGACGTCATTACAATATCGAGTAAGTATACAGTAATGAAAAAATTTACATTCAATTAAACTATACCTTTAACAATTTTTCATTCGTTTCAGATCCAGAGAATGAGTCTCTGCCCAATGAACCAGTCATAGCAGATACAGAAAAGACGCCGGGGGAGCTTTTGTTGCACGACTGTGGTAATATTTTATTATTTAATAGTTCCGTTTAGTTTAGTTTAAATTACTTATACATCTTTGTTTTATATTAGTAGGTGAAATCGAGGAACAACAATCCGCTTCAGCCTTAGCTGAAGATGAAAACGACATTGATAACTCATTGAGTAAGTAATTATAGTTTGTAAATTATTTTTATAAGTTTAATAATACAGAAAAATTTGCAGGTGCACCGGAAGAGTCAAAGGGCGTATCTGAGATAAATATTATCAGCTCTGATGTCTTTCTTCGTAAGTGTATATTTTAAAATTTGCAATTTTAAATCAATTTATTTTTCTTTTACGTTTATTTTAAATTAAATTTGTTTTTTATTAACTGTAATTAGGTCCAAATTTGCTAAATGCTAAAAGTGTAGACGAGCAGAATAGCCAAGTATTAACAGACATTGAAAATGATGTAACAATAAACATAACATCGCAGTCAGATCCTTCGTATAGATTGAGCGAGTCCGCAACTGTTTTAAACAACACTGTTGAAGAAAGTTTTACCTTCACTCCGGAAACTCCACTCTTTGATGTTCGAAAATTAAATGTTCATATTGCAAAATATGAGCAAAAATCAAAGCAACACTTTTGCATGTTTTGTAACAAACTACAGACGAAATTTGCTCGGCATTTGGAGCTAGTCCATAAAAAACATCCAGATGTTCTGCGATTTACCACCCTTCCCAAGCGCAGTCAACAGCGAAAAGAATTAATTGATATAATTCGAAAGAAAGGTGACTTCATGCATAACACGGATCAGTCAAAGAACACCGGTTCGTTAATTGTACCTCGGCGAAAACGCGAAGCTTCATCTAATAAAGCACGGGACTTTGTTTGCTGCACAATGTGTAACGGATTCTTTCCCAAAAGCACGCTTCGTAATCATGTTCCACATTGCCCAAAAAATACGCACGAGAAAGGAAAGCGAAATTTATTAAAAGACGGCCGCGCTAAGACAGGTTTCATCCACCCGATCGCCAGTGATATTTTGCGAAAAACAGTTGTACCAGTACTAAATGATGATGAAATCTCCAGAGCCGTGGTTTTTGATCAACTTATTATTATGTATGCCAACCATGAATGTATGAAACACGGAAAATTACAACATGACATGATCAGATCTCACATGCGTGTACTTGGAAGGCTTAAACTTGAAATGGAGAAACAATCAAATGGAAAATTAACTGAACTCAAAGATGCAATTGAGCCCCAATACATTAATTTGCTCGTGTCCTGCATTCGCACCGTTGCTCAATGGGATGACAATATTATGTTTTATAAAACACCTTCTGTTGCCACATCACTAACAGGATTGATTAAAAAATGCGCCAATCTATTAAAATGTTTATTTATAAAAGAACAGGATAATGTAAAAAAGAAATTAGTAAAAGACTTTCAACATTTATGGGATATCGAAATTCCTATAAATATCAACAAAAAAGCCGTTGAAGATCAGTCGACCAAAAGGCGAGCTGCTAAAACTGTTTTACCGAATAAGGACGACATAAAGACTTTATATGATTACGTTACAAATAAGTCCCAAAAAGCTCTGGAAGCATTGGAGGCCAATTTTAATTTATCAAAATGGTCAAGTTTAACTGAAAGTACCTTAATAAAATTGCAAATTTTTAATCGGCGCCGAGCAGGAGAAATTGAAAGGCTAAAAATAGAAAATTACGAAACAGCTCATGCAGTGAATGTTGATGATGAGAACTACAATAGATTAGAAGACTCAACAAAAGGAGTTGCTCAAGAATTTGTAAGAATTACAATCAGAGGAAAATTAAATAGAACAGTTCCTGTACTCCTTAATTCCTTTGATCGCCGTTGCATCGATACTATTTTAAAGTATCGCCAAAGAGCTGGAGTAAAAGACTCCAATAAATATATATTTAGCACACCAGATTCGAATCGCCTTGGCAAGGAATATATTCGTGCGTGTCCGCTCTTAAAAAGATTTTCAGAGGAATGTGGTGCTAGAGACCCAACTGCTTTGAGAGGGACTTTACTAAGGAAACAAATAGCTACCCACACCTCTATGCAAAATGCTGATGATGCTCAAATTGATCGGCTAGCTAATTTCATGGGACATCATAAGGATATTCATAAGAACATATATCGAGTGACTACACCGATCTCAGAAATAACAGAAGTTTCAAAGATGTTGCTGGCAGCATCAAATATTGAAAGAACAGAAGTCTGTAAAAGTAACCAAACACCAAATTGTAAGTGCTTCTAATTTTTGTTTCTGTGTGTATATTTTAAAATAATTTAGTAAAACAATATACTTTATATTCTTATATATCTAAGGTCTATATTTTTGTCTATTACTTTAGTCAGAATTTATTTTAGGTTGATGAACTCACATGTAATTCTTTCTAGGTAATAATATTACAACTACAGCAAATAATCTTGATGAAATTGATGAAAACTTGGCAAACACTACAGATGATAATGAATCTGAAAATGATGTGGACTTCAACGACAGTGTTAAGAACACTTCTTCAAAGAAACGCCGCAGCAGTAAGTACTACGTTCGTTAAGATAATGATTGTTTTACAACGTTATAATATTGCAGCATCTCCATTTGGTAAAACACGTCGAGTTCGTTGGACAATTGAAGAGAAACAGGAAATGATTGATATATTTGGTGACCTGAAAAGTTTGCAGAAGCTGCCATCACTGCAGGAGTGCCTTCAAATAATACGGAACTCCAAACATTTGGGAGAGCGTACCCCTGCTCAATTAAAAACATGGCTGGATAACCAACGTAAATCAGAATCTCGCAAATTAAAATAATTTTTTAATCTAAACTAAGATAATTAATATGTAAGAGCCCCAGTGTACTACAGCTTATGATATGTTTTGGGTTATACCATATTTTGTCTATTATTATATAATATACATTAGTAAATTGCAGAACTTCCAACGAAAGTATACTATTTAATAATAGAATAAATAGTAAACCGACAAAGATACTACATAAGCATATTGAATTGAGGATATTATGTATTAATGGCTTAAATATCTTTTTTTTCTTAAATTTGTTTTTAAACTTAAGAAACTAAGATTAATACGTAATTTTTTTATTCCCCTTCAATGTTTATTCACTTCTTAAGTTTTAATCTAAGGAAACTGCGATAATTAGTATGTAATATTCTCATTCCACTACACAATTTATTTAATATTCTTTATGTATTAAAAAATATTTTCTTTTACTAGATAGTATACATTTATTGTTTTCACAATTTTCAACAAAAGTATATTATTTAATAATAGAAAAAGATTAATTAATACGCGAAGAATATTAAATTAACTTTGTAGAGGAATGCAGATATTATATATTAAATATCGCAATTTCCTTAGTTTAAAACTTAAGAAGTACATAAACATTGAGTGCAATGCAATTATTACATATTAATCTTAGTTCTTCAAGTTTTGAAATAATGGAATTGAGGTAATTAATATGTAATTCACTCATTTCAATACAAAGCTTATGTAGTATTTTTGGCTTTAAATATTTCTTTATTATTAAATAATATACTTTTTTTGTAATGTACATTATCTAATAATATAAATAAATTAGTAATATCAAAAGTGGAATGAGGATATTACATATTTATTAATTTAAAAACAGAAGAAGTAAACACATTTTTTTTATAGTATAAAAGTGAAAAGAAAATGAATATGTATTTGTGTTTGTATACTTTCCTTTGGTTGCTGTCACATTGAAGTCAAACTGAACATTTTTTTTGAATAATTATTATTTTAAAGAGTTCCTTACGCCAATCGAATGTAAATGGGTTAGATGTATTTAAACTTACCTGAAACAAGTCGATTTCCTTGATTAAAAAATATTTTTGTAGATACAATCGTGTTTTTATTCCTTAATTATTATCAGGGATCGTAACGATTATGTTAAATAAAAAAAAAATTGAAACAAGGGTTATTTTCTGATCTTTATAATTATTAAAATATAGAATTTATGTTGCCTTTAAGAAGCGATATAGTTAGCAAAGGATAAATATATTTTTTATATATAATATTATATTCTTTGATCTTTTTCGGGTCAATGTCCTTAAAGCCCACGTTGAAAAGATAAACAGTTCCATTTCCACCATTCCCCTGTCCCTATATTATATCATTGGTTTAATATTTTGAGGAGTCCTTAAATTAAACTATATATTTAACCTGAAGCTTCCTTGTACTCTTTAAATTGTATATTATGGGGTCGTGTTCCTGAAAAACACTTTACATTCAATGTAATCGTTGTCATATAATTGTATCATTGTGTACATTATATTCTTTGATCATTTTGGGGTCAATGTCCTGAAATACCACATTGTACTAGAAAGCAATTTCATTCCATCGTTTCCGTGTCCTCATAATATACCATTTACAAAAGGGTCAAAATCAGAAAATGCGTGATCCTGAAATAATCGTTGCCTCAAATATTATTTTCTGTCCTGAAAAAATGCATTCTACATATATACTTTTTCCGAGGTGGCAACTCCACTTGTTTGACCTTAAAATAAACTGTATATCATAAATATATAACTGGATAAAAATAGCTTCGAAATTTAAGGATTATTTTGGGGACATCAGTCCTTAAAATATGCCCGCTATCGAATGTACCCAAAACTTCAGCTACATAATAAAACTTGTATAACTTTATAATGGAGCAATTTAAAAATATAAAATAAATTTTGGGTAACATAGGCGTTATTTCCAACCTACTAATATCTGAGAAAGTCCGATTTTCAACTGACCCCGAAATACGCGGTGCGATAGAATATAAGAAGAAGAGAAGTCAGTCGCTACTATTCGCTAGAAGTCGTCGTGAGCAGCAGTCAGTCGAAAGTCGCATAATTTTGAAGTTGTTGAATTAAATTCGTTATTATCTCTTTCATTTGTTAATCTCCGTTCATTGAACCATTAATAATAAACACTACTTTTAATATAATCTTACATTTGGGGGCTCGTCCTGTCCTGAACGCGTGGATTAAAAATCATAAGAAAGAGTTGTCCCAGTTGCGAACAGTTGTCTCAGTTGCAAAAAGTTGTTGGTGCATTTTGTGTGACATTCGATCAAAGTTGTTAAGTTGAACAGTCGTGAATTCACACTTTGCCCAAGAAAACAGTTGTTAAAGTAGTCGGCGGCAGCAAGGCAAGCGTCTCGAAAGTTCTAAGCGTCTGTTGCAATATTTCACGGTGTGACGAAATTCGACGGTCATTGGCAAGAGCTCGTTGCTACGAAATTCAGAAGTTCGGCAGAAATTTGTTGTTGTTGTTGCTGAGCTGCGTGTTAATTCAAGCATACGCATATCTAAAAGAGAATGACAAGAACAAGACGTACACCAGCGAAGCAAAAAAACGCGGAAGAACAGAAGGAAGACATCGAAGACAGCGAAGACGAAAAATTAGTCGAAATGGCAGAAGGAGGAATGGCCTTAACATCTGCAGATATGACTAATCAAATGCAGCAAATTATACAGTTGTTAACGCTGAAAGTTGAAGTGGACGAACGCAGAGAAAATCAAGTAAAAATATCAGCCGATAATTTTGAAAAGATTTTAAGTGACTTCGATGGAAAATCAATTCCTGTGAAAAAATGGTTTGAAATCTTTGAGCTTAATGCTGAGGCATATGATCTGACAGAAAAGCAAAAATACGTACAGGCCAGAGGCAAAATATGTGGAGCTGCCAAACTGTTTTTGGAATCCGAATGCGTGTCTAGTTTTGCAGAATTAAAAGAAAAATTAATCGAGGAATTTGAATTTCTCGAAGTTCGTATGGTTGTTCCCAACGAAGTCTACAGGCTGTGAAGAGGTCATCACGAAGCTAACCGATTGGTCGAATGTGTTTGGATTTCCAAGACGTCTGATAAGTGACAGAGGTGTCGCATACACGGCAAACGCTTTTGCAGAATTTCTGAGCAGTAACATGGTGGAACATGTGTGGTCTACAACAGGTGTCGCCCGAGGCAACGGACAGATCGAAAGAGTGAACCGCTCGATTCTTTCTATCGTGGCGAAATTATCAGCAGATGATCCAACCAAATGGTTCAAATATGTGCCTCAAGTGCAGCTATAAACTCGCACATACACATGTCAACACAGTCGTCACCGTTTGAAGTTATGTTTGGAACGAAGATGAATGCCAAATCTGAAGATCGACTACTAGAATTGCTTAATCAGGAACTGGTAGAGCAATTTGACGAGGAGCGCAATGCGTTGCGTACTGAAGCCAAGCGCAATATTCAGCAGGCGCAAAAAACCTACAAGAACAACTACGACAAGAAGCGCAAAGTCGAACATGGCTACAAGTTGGGCGATCTCGTCGCTATAAAGCGAACACAATTCGTTGCAGGTCGAAAGCTGGCAAGTTCATACCTTGGCCCGTACGAAATCATCAAAGTTAAACGTTGCGGCAGATACGATGTAAAGAAGGCGGCCATGGACGTCGAGGGACCGAATGTTACAGCTACCAGTTGTGACAATATCAAGTTGTGGAAATTCGTTGCAGAGAACGAAGAACTACTGTCATCCGGGACGGATGAAGAAGATCAGGAGGGCCGAATGTGAGGTGGCAGCCCTTTACAGCATAGCAGCATCCATGGTTGAGGAGAGGTGGCAACGCCGATAGAATATAAGAAGAAGAGAAGTCAGTCGCTACTATTCGCTAGAAGTCGTCGTGAGCAGCAGTCAGTCGAAAGTCGCATAATTTTGAAGTTGTTGAATTAAATTCGTTATTATCTCTTTCATTTGTTAATCTCCGTTCATTGAACCATTAATAATAAACACTACTTTTAATATAATCTTACATATATATATATATCTATAAACATGACCCGATCATAGACATTGAGGGATAATTAAAATAGATATCAGGGATCCGGATACGCAAACAATGAACATCAGACGGAACACATATGAATACCATGGAAGTATTTTTATTGCGGGTGTTTCGAGGGACAACGATATGTCCCTATTTTTCCGTATTTTTAAGTTAAAACACGACCGAATTCGATTTGCTGTCTTGGTTTATTTGCCGGCTGATTTCTAAGTCGTGATTTGCATGTTTTATGCAGATCATCTGTGTGCCAAAATGAGTACAACATTCTGCATTAACATTAACATTGGGCATGCATAATGCATTATTAACAATATTGTTGCATACGCACAGGTGTTCCATTAATTACAATATAAAAGGCAAGATTAACACAAATAAATAAATACAAATGGCATGAAATTATATCCTCTGCTCCGAACATCCTGCCCCCGTTGGAAAAGGCACGTTTCCAACTGAATTGGAGTCCTCGGGGAGAACGGCTAGCTTGGCCACAGCTCGCTTGAGGATACCCGTCGCTGTGCGGATCATCGCGACTCTGATGACGCCGTCTGCCCCAGGAATCACTTCCTCGATTCGGCCTAGCTGCCATTTTAACGGCGGCATGTTTTCCTCCTTCAACAGCACGACGCTTCCCACTTGTAAGTTGCTGGGCGCAGCTCGCCACTTGGCTCGCTCCTGCAGAAGCGACAAGTACTCGGTGCTCCACTTCTTCCAAAAGTTTTGGGTCATCTGGCTGACCTGCTGCCACCGGCTGAGGAGGTTGACTTTCAGATGAGTGACGTCCGGCTCAGGAAACTTGGTGAAGCTGGAACCCTTCAAAAAGTGCGCAGGCGTGAGTACCTCAAGATCATCTGGACTCTCTGTAAGTGGACAAAGTGGGCGAGAATTGAGCATGGCTGAAATTTCATAAGTTAGAGTCTGCAGTTCGCAAAGGGTCAGAATGGCTGGGCCGACGACTCGGTAGAAATGGTGCTTAGCAGACTTGACAGCCGCTTCCCACAAGCCGCCAAAATGAGGCGATCGAGGAGGGATGAATTTCCATTCGATGCCGTCCGAAAGACAAACTGCGGCGACAGATGAAATGTGGGGATCACTTGAAAATAAGTGTTTGAGCTCTGCAAGCTCGTTTTTTTGCCCCAGCGAAGTTGGTTGCGTTATCGGTCCATATGGTGCGTGGCTTGCCCCTTAGGCTGATGAAGCGTCTTAA
The DNA here is from genome assembly GCA_037043435.1 of Drosophila suboccidentalis. Lineage (NCBI taxonomy): Eukaryota > Metazoa > Arthropoda > Insecta > Diptera > Drosophilidae > Drosophila > Drosophila suboccidentalis. Next base: position 25,631 of record JBAMBK010000833.1, on the reverse strand, counting down.
AGCAGCAATGAACGACGCTGTTGACAAATCGTGAACGACCTCAAGATGCGTTGCCTTCGTGGAGAAACAAACGAACACTGAGATATAGCACTTGTGGGGCGATTTGTTGCGAGCCTCAGCTTTGTAAAAGAATGGGCCGCAGAAGTCAATTCCTGTGGTATAAAATGCCGGATTTGGTTGGATGCGGTCCGCTGGCAATCTTCCCATCACATGCTCGAACATAACAGGCTTTGCGCGAAAGCACCTTACGCATTTGCTGATGACGCTAGCGACGAACTTCTTTCCTCCAACTGGCCAGTATTTTTGACGCAACGATGCGAGAAGAGCCTGAGATCCTGCGTGCAGATACTTGCGATGATAAAATTGAATTATTGCCTTCGAGACAGCATGATCTTTTGGCATGGGGTGCATCGCATCGTAGTCCAAGAAGGAATTTTGGAGCCTTCCACCAACACGAAGTAATCCATCCGGTCCAAGCTCGGGCCTGAGCGATAGCAACTTGCTTTTAAGTGGGATCGGCTTGCGGGCACTGAGAGCTTTGCAGTCATCAAAAAAGTGCACTTGCTGGATTCCCTTTATGAGCAGAGATGTTCCTTCGGAGACTTCATGAACGGTGAGAGCGCCCCTTGCCTTTTGGATATTCTTTTTGCAATTGGATAAAAATCTAAAAACATATGCGAATATACGCTGTAATTTTCCAAATGAGTTGTGATACTTGCAGTCGATGGATATATCCAGCTTTGCGGACCCAACTAGCGCCGTGACACGCAGCTCAGGAAGGCTCCTCAGCACTTCAATAGGTTTAGGCCAATCCGCAATGCTTGCTGCCAGAAAAGGTGGTCCGTGCAGCCATAAAGCCGAATCCAAGAGCTCCTTCGGAGTGCAGCCTCGCGAGATTATGTCAGCCGGATTTAGCTCAGTTGGAACGTGACGCAATGTCATGCCTCTGGTCATTTCCTGAATTTGCGCGATTCTGTTGGAGACGAAAATTTTAAAATCTGACGATGCATGACTTATCCAGGATAATACAATGGTCGAATCAGACCAACAGTATATGTCACAAGCAAATGAGACGCTTTCCTTGACGCTAGAGAGCAGCTCAGCCAGTAGCAGCGCTGCAGATAATTCTAATTTTGGAATGGTCAGCGTTTTCAATGGAGCTATCCTAGATTTTGCACAAAGCAGCTGGGATGATATGGATCCATTCACCTCGGATCTCAGGTAAACGCAAGCTCCATATGCAGATATGCTGGCATCACAAAAAGCATGCAGTTGATAGGATGCGCTTGGCAGCATAGCAAATCGTGGGAATTTAAAACTCTGAACGATTGCGAATTGAGAGATTAGATCACACCACGCAGAACACAGAGGCTCCTGCAAATCTTCGTCCCAAGTGACACCTGATTTCCAGAGAGCTTGCAGAAATATCTTCGATTTAGTTATTATGGGCGCAATCAATCCGAGTGGATCGTAAAATCTTGCGATGGTTGCCAAAACAGAGCGCTTGCTGAAACGAGTTGCCGTAATGATTTGCGAAAAATTAAATAACAGACAATCCGAACTAGGATTCCACACCAGGCCCAAGGCTTTTGCGAAATCAGTATCATCGTGCAGCTTGAGCAACTTCTCCCTGTCGCATTCTGGCTCTCCCTCCAGAGCAGCTGGATCATTTGAGCACCACTTGCGAATTGGGAAGTGTCCCCGTAGTAGCAGATCCTTTACTTGACGACGAATTTCCTTCACCTCATCGACAGTGTCGCCGCCTGACATAAGATCGTCCACGTAAAAGTCTCTGCGAACAATTTTGGCTCCAATTGGAAAATCATTCCTCATCGAAAGACAATTGATGCATGGCTCGAATTGCTAAAAAAGCGGCTGGCTTCGTTGTATGCCTTAAGCTCGTGAGAAGGGTCTTCGCGCCAGAGTATGCACTGCAAGTATTCGTCGGGATGAGACATACGTACACAGCGATACATTTTGCATATGTCTCCGCATAGCGCAATCCTGAAGAATCTAAAGCGAAGCAAAGTGTTGAAGATTTTCGGCTGAATAGTCGGCCCTGCCAGCAACAAATCATTAAGAGAGCGACCAGATGTAGTTTTCGCAGATCCATCGAAGACTACACGAAGCTTGGTGGTGGTGCTGTCGTGCTTGTGCACGCAATGATGAGGCAGAAAAAATTGAGGAACTCCAGGCTGCTTTGACGCAGGAGACATGTGCTTCAAGTCTAGATATTCTTGCAGAAAGGCAGAATACAGCTCCGGACTGCCCTGTTCCGGCATCGCGACGAGCGACGTCGATCCCCGGGCCTCGCCTTGGGCCAGCCGAACCGTTGCCACCAGGCGCGTCGCGAGTCGGCGGCATCATCACGAAATTGTAGAATCAGTGGCGTAGTTGCTCTCAATTTCCCAAAAGCTCTTTACGATTTCGTTAAGCGATGCGTCATTTGATTCAACCATGGGCTCCTTAACAATCGAGGCAAGCGCTGAATGCTTGACTGACAAGCTTGACAGCCCTCCAGCAACGATCCAACCAAGTTTGGTGCTCTGAAGAATTGGCAAGTTGTCAGCAAGGTGGATTTTTTCCTTGTCGATTAGGTCAAAGAAAAGAGCGGCTCCGATTAAAAGATCGATGCGCTGGGACTTGTAAAAGAGTGGATCAGCAAGATGAAGATTTGCAGGAATGTTCCAATTGGAGGAATTAATGTCGAAGTGCGGCTGATAATCGGTGATAGTGTGCGTCACTACAGCTGAGAATGAAGCACGGTAGCTTCCAATCTGTGATTGCGTAACAATGTCGACAGCTCTATCAGAAACCAAAGAAGATTCTCCTATTCCAGATATCGAAATGGATGTTTTGTTTGATCTGAGTTGAAGCATGCTAGACATGCGTGACGTTATAAAGTTCAGCTGCGATGCTGAATCCAATATAGCGCGGCATGGAATAAATGAGCCAGAACGATTTTTTACAAAAACTACTGCCGTTGCAAGCAACACGTAACCGGCAGGCGAGCTATTCGAGATTGCAGGTGGATGGTGTGATTCAATTTGGTATGATGTCGATCGCGAAATAAGAGAAGATGAAGCTTGAGCTTGAGGAGCAGAGCTAGATGATGGAGTTGATGCAGGAGCACTCTGCGTTAAATGAAGCAACGAATGATGCTTCATGTGGCACTCCTTGCAGTGACCCGATTTGCACTGCTGCAGGCTGTGTCCTTTGCGCAAACAGTTTAAACATAAATGCATCCTTTTCGCCTCCTTGTAACGCAAATTAGGACTCAGACTCAAGAAACGATTGCATTTGCTCAAAAAATGATCATTTGCTTCACAAAATACGCAGGATGGCAGATTTGAATTTGTGTTAGCGTTAGCGTTAGCAATTAATACATTTGGTATCGAATTTTTTGAATTTTTGCCCACCTGCTGGCTAGGTGTTTGCTTTACCATAGCACTTTCACGATTTTCCAGCGAGCGGCAACGCTTTTCCAAAAATAGCTTCATCGAATTCCATGATGGCAGCTTGGATGTTGGCAAAATGTCCTCCCATTTGTCAATGGTCCTTTAATGAGGACGTCGATTGCCTTTTTATAATTCGCATCCGATGGTTCTAGTGAACGAATAGCTTCAAGCGCAGAACCAGAAAGATTAGCACGCAAATATTGATATTTTTCAAGGTTACTTAGCTCTGGGTCACTATCGCCGACTGTGATAAACATCGCATAGAAATCCGGCCAGTCTGCATATTCACCGCCAAACTGCAGCAACTGCAGATTTGTAACGTGTGGCTTAGGGTGTTTAATGAAAACCACGATTGCGTATAGGAAACTCGGCGTTCGTGCACTTCTTGCTGTCTCTGGACTTCAGCTCGTCGGATGGGGTGTGGGTTCTTTCCTTGTCTTACTATACTCACACTTGCGGAATTTAATAAAAAAAAAACGAATCAACCACGGAAAAATAGTGGAAGCTTTAAGATCGGAGATCGTGTTAAAGGGTACTTTAGATGTTCGCGTACCCCATTCTCTCTACCCACCCAACCATGGTAGCTCTTGGGAATCTATTGGCTACCCCTAAATCAATTCTAGATCGACTTTACAAGAGTTTACGGCAGCATGTGTATATAGGTACTAACATTGAACCATCAAGAGATTTATAGAGTCATATTTATGTATATAATTCACAATTCATTTATTGAAACATATTCAGATTCATTCGGTCTATTATGCATTAATTAAATTCGAAAATTCTAATTGACAAAAGATTAAATGTCTAAGAATTCATATCGATATCAAAAAAAAAAAAAGTAAAATCATCAACAATTTTTATCTACATAGAGTAGTCACGCCTGTCTTACACCTTTTCTCAAATGTACGTATATATATATGGATATGCGTTTTGATATAAATGATTTTGAAATAATACGTTTGTTCGTTGCCACAAATAGGCATTCTCACAAAATTGTTACTCACAGATACATTATCCGTCGCCGTGTGCACGTTGGGTCCATCGATGCTGTTGCTGACGTTGCTGTGGATTAAATTCTTGCTGTTTTTGTTGTGGAAAAGGTGTATGGTGTGTGGTCAACTCAATGTATCATGATGATTTAACTAAGGAACATCAAATTAATTAGTTATGATATTTAATTGATTTTAACAAAAATAGAAAATTAGGTAATTAAATACAAAAAGGATTAATCAATACAAATCTGGTTGTCGGCTGATTGAGCCGTGTTGTTATGTGACGCTCGTGCGGTAAGATCCGCAGTCTCTGATGCAGCACAGTTGTAAGTGCAGCGCTTGCAAAACTGTACGGCTTCCAAGGTGCAACAAATGACTCCTGGTGTAATCGATACTCCTAAAAGGGGACCCACGTTGAGTTGCGTTCGCAGCGGCAGAGTTCGCAGTTGCAAGTGCAGTGCTTGCAAAACTGTAGGCTCTGTGGGCGCAAACCAGCCTTGACGCATAAATCTGCGCGATGGTTGAGACAGCGAGAAAGCGCGGGGTGGAACTGGCCGGTATATATAGTAACATATGTAATGCACATAGCCACCTAAATATTCTCTCACATATTCCCCCTATCAAGTAATAAGATATCAATAAGAATAACAAGCTGGTGAAAATAACAATTCAAGCGCTCCCACGATCGAAACAGTTAATATAAACATCCGCTAGAATTGCTATTCCCACCAAGGGTCAAATCTGCCGACGCGGCACAAATCCAGGCTGTTGCTTAGCACCCAAATATTCGTCTTCTCAATAAGAGCGATCCCTAAGATCTCTCTCTGTTTATATTAGAGCGCAAAGCTCATCTCCAAAAGCTCACAGCCGAGGTTTGTTAAGCGACGTCAAATCATTTTACAATTAGTCTTGAATTATTCTCAAACTCCGATGTTCAACTCGCTTTAAGTTTTCTATTTAATAAAGTTATATTTTTTTTTATTAAGAAACCAAAGTGGAACTCGTTATTGGCGCAGCCGGTAGGATATGTTAAGTGTTTTTAATCAACGATATTAAAAGACTACTAAGGATCGGAAAATCCAAAGTCAAGAATAAAAGTTGAACTTTAATAAACCATAATACATATCCGCCAAAGAACATACGTGCGTGTATAAGTTACAAGAAATAGTGTTAACCGCTAAAGGACAACTGAAGTCCTAGGTTAAACAAAATCAAGTGCTTGTGCATAATAAACGTGACAAACTTTGTTAATTGTGCTTTGTGACCGCTAAAGGATAATTGAAATCCCAGGCCACAACAATGGCTGCAGGAAATAAGGCCCTAATGAAATAAGGCCCTAAAAGGGAAAATGAAATAAGGCCCCAAAATTTGGGGTGTTATTTCATATGAAATAACACCCCAATTTCAAATATGAAATAAAGCCCCAGTAAGATGAAATAAGGCCCCAACAAAAAAATGAAATAATGCCCCAAATTTGAGGTGTTATTTCATATGAAATAACACCCCAATTTGAAAAATGAAATAACACCCCAATTTTTATTAATTATTTTTTTTATTTTATTGCTTTTATATTTAATTTATTGTTTTATTAAGAAAAGACTTGCATGAAACTATTCACAGGTTTTCTGTAATAAGGGCAGTTGTAATGCTCGAAGTTCTTTGCAATTGCATCTGCTGCTTGTACATAGCTTTAAATTACATTCTGCACAAGTTTTTAAATGTTTGCATGGCAAAATAAAATTTTAAGAGATAATGAAAATTTTATACAAAAAATCGCGCGATCAATATAAAATATTAGGGCCCTATTTCAGAATAAAAATGAAATAAGGCCCCAAAAAACGGTTTTGGGGTCTTATTTCACTTCTTCTTTTGGAATCTTATTTCATATGAAATAAGGCCCTAATGAAATAAGGCCCCAAAAAATGAAATAACACCCCAAATTTGATTAGAAATCGTTGTTGTTGTTTCCTATACATTTTTTTGGGGCCTTATTTCATTTTTTGTTTGGGGTCTTATTTCATTGGGGCCTTATTTCGCAGAGCCACAACAATACAAAGAAAACAAAAATACTAAAAGAAAAATAAATAAAAAACCAACCAACATCAATCATGGCAACTCCACCAAGCCCAAGCCCATCAACTCCACCGATGGTTTTGTCAGAGCTTCTCCTGAAGCAAGCTCTTGGACAAATAAAACAAGTGCCGACTTTTGATGGAGAAACTGAAGAACTCACTTCGTTCGTAAGAAGAGTGGACTACATAATGCATCTGTACCCCACTCAAGACCTGAGACAACACAACGTTCTATTCGGAGCTATTGAGCTACAAACTTCTGGAGCAGCACAGCGGGTCGCTCAGCTGTCAGGATCGACAAACTGGACACAACTGAGGAATGCGCTGATTGACGAATTCAAAACACAGACGCCCTTCGAGGAACTGCTTCGTCGATTATATAATACAAATTATAACGGAAATATCCGTAAGTTTATAGAAGACCTTGAATTTAAATCTTTTGTAATCTCAAACAAATTAATGTTGGAAGGCATACCCACAAATACACTTTTATACACAAATGCAATGAACAACACTATCAAGGACGTTATAACAAGAAAGTTACCCGACCGAATTTTCATGACTCTGGCTAGGTACGACATAACAACAATAACTAAATTAAAACAAGTAGCTCAGAGAGAAGGACTGTATGAAAACAACTTTACTGACCGTTCAAAACCCAACACTTCAACTACGTCAAACAGTAGTGATGCTCGCAGGAATAGGGGAAACAATCATAATTTCTATCCCGTGGCAAGCCCACCAAACACAAGTAATGTCAATCAAAACTTTCAAGCCCCAAACCAAAGCAACCCACAGTTGCATAAAGAATTTCAACAAAATCTAAATCAGAGTAGATTCCAAAACCCAATGAACTACCAACAAAACAGAACTTCAAATAACACTCCAAATCCGCCTGTCAAAAGACAACGCGAAAGTTCTAGTGGTCAATCCAAAATGGATACTGCCGAAAGAAACCCCTTTATTCGACACAGGTTCCTCTATCAACCTAATGAAAAAGAACTTCTTGAATTTCCCAATTAAAACCTGTCATTTGGAAGTCCAAACGATAAAAGGAAATATTTGTTTAAACCAATGTATTTCCTTAGCCCCCAGTAAACTTTGTCCGCAACACCAAAGATTTTACATACACGAATTTTCAGAAAATTACGATGTATTATTAGGCAGGGAATATCTCGAAGCTTGCGAAGCAAATATCAATTATAAAGAGGAAACTGTTATCTTAAGCGATTACCCATTTATCATGAGATATAATCATGAAGAAATTTTAAAGGACAAGACCGCTGTCAATCGTGTTGATCCACCTTGTATGGAGGATACCGAATTTGATTGCCTTGATCCGCCATTCACATCTGACCAACCATTTAATTTCGCAATCGAAAATGAGTTATTAGAAACTAATCAGTTCAGACTCGAACACCTCAATGAGGAAGAAAAATTTAAATTAACAAAAATCCTTCATGAGTTTAGAGACATACAGTACAAAGAAAGTGAAAATTTGACTTTCACCAGTACAATTAAGCATGTCATTCAAACTAAACATGAAGATGCAATTTACAAACGACCCTATAAGTATCCTCAAGCTTATGACGAAGAGGTCGAAATCCAAATGAAGGAAATGATAAAACAGGGAATTATACGAAAATCAAATTCTCTTTATTGCTCACCAATTTGGATTGTACCAAAGAAAAGTGATGCATCAGGAAAACAAAAGTTTAGAATAGTAATTGACTATCGAAACTTAAATGAAATCACAGTTGACGACAAATACCCAATACCAGTTATGGATGATATATTAGACAAACTTGGTAAATGTCAATATTTCACTACCATTGACCTGGCGAAAGGCTTTCATCAGATCCAAATGGATGCTGATTCAATCCCAAAGACTGCTTTTTCGACAAAAAATGGCCATTACGAGTACACTCGCATGCCATTTGGACTCAAAAACGCTCCTGCAACTTTTCAACGTTGCATGAACAACCTTTTAGAAGACTTAATCTATAAGGATTGTTTAGTCTACATGGACGACATAATAGTGTATTCCACTTCATTGGAAGAACACATATTATCATTGAAACGAGTTTTCAAGAAACTCAGGGAAGCCAATTTAAAATTACAGTTGGACAAATGTGAATTTTTGAAAAAGGAAACTGAATTCCTTGGTCACATTGTCACAACTGAGGGTATAAAACCAAACCCAATAAAAGTCAACGCAATTACAAATTTCCCAATACCCAGAACAACAAAAGAAATCAAGTCATTTCTAGGACTCTGTGGTTATTACAGGAAATTTATACCAAACTTTGCCCAAATCGTAAAACCAATGACGTTAAAACTTAAGAAAAATGCAACAATCGACATAAATGACAAAGAATACATCTCAGCATTTGAAAAATTAAAAGTACTTATCACATCTGATCCCATACTAATTTACCCAAACTTTGAAAAACCTTTTTCGTTAACTACAGATGCAAGCAATATTGCTATCGGTGCCGTGTTATCACAAAACCATAAGCCAATATGCTATGCAAGTAGAACTTTAAACGAACATGAAATAAATTATTCAGCAATAGAAAAAGAACTTTTAGCTATTGTTTGGGCCACTAAATACTTCAGGTCCTATCTTTTTGGCAGGAAATTCGAAATCCTCAGTGATCATAAACCCCTAGTTTGGTTAAACAATGTTAAAGAGCCAAACATGAAACTTCAAAGATGGAAGATCAAGTTAAATGAATTTGACTACCACATAAAATATGTCCCTGGCAAAGAAAATTACGTTGCCGATGCCTTGTCACGAATTAAACTTGAAGAAAATTTATTAGGAGAAACTCCTAACAGCACAGCAGCAACTGTACACAGTGCACAAGAAGATAATCAAAATTATATTTCGATTATAGAAAGGCCAATCAACTACTACAATAGGCAGATTGAATTCATTAAACACAATACAAACGAAGTGAATGTAATAAATTATTTTCATAAAACTAAAATACAAATTATGTATAAAGAAATGACCAATGCCCATGCAAATGAACTAAACCAAGTAATAGATGTAGTAAATAGAGGAATAGAAGTTACAAATACTTTAACATTTATTAACGAAGGAGACAAAAAATTAGCAATAATTACATTTAATCTACAAGAATTTACAGAATATATCGAAGACATAGAGCTAGGAATGCAGTTAACAAGATTAGGTATATTGAACCCTAAATTACTAAAACACAGTCCATTATCTCACGTGAACTCTGAAAAAATTTTAAATATTAAGACTTCTACATGGTTAAAAACAACTACAAACGAAATTTTGATAATTTCCCATATTCCACGCGAAATCATCAATACGCCGATTTTTGAAATAGTTCCATACCCAGACGAAAACAGAAACATTTTAACTGAAATTATACATGACAAATATTTTATACAAAATAATAAAGTATATACCGAAAAGACAAAAGATCTAGTAATGAACAAGTGTATAACAGGAATTTTAAACCAAGACACAACCGAATGTAGATATTCAAAAACACATAAATCTTTTGAAACAAAATATGTTGAGCCTAATGTAATGTTAACTTGGAACTTACCTAAGACTATTTTAAATCAAAATTGTATAAACCGAGAAATAACAATAGAAAGTAATAATATTATAAAAGCATTAAATTGTTCAATTCAATTAGAGGAAATTTTTATCACAAGTACTATCACTGCGGACGGCAGTCCGCGCTAGTGACGAAAGCAGCACGAAGGGTGCGAAGGCGACTAGCATATATACACAGGAAGAATGGAAAATTTGCTATGACTGTCCGATCAGGTCGAGTTATATACCGATTGAAAGGTATCAATTTAGCTTACAAATACTAAAAAAATACTAAAAGTAAAAAAAAAATTGGCATTCGGCACAGCGAAAAAAGTTATTTTTTAGGTGCAAAGAAGCTGAACCTTTTTGCGCAAAGTGCGGAGTGCCAATTTTTTTTTTACTTTGAATATATATTTATTTTTTTTGGCATATATAATAAATTAACATATGTATATAAAAAATATTATATATTTCGTCACAAAATTGGATATCAGAAATTTTGGGGCATGGAAATGTTTTCGTCACTAGACTTTTACCGCGTTTTTTTGGGGGATTTTACACAAACTATTTATGTAAACAATAATGTAACTAAACTAGAGCCACTCTCATATATTCAAGCAAAAGAAATTGTACAACAGCAAACTAAACATTACAATACATTCCAAATTATTACTTTAACAACACTTATAATTATCGTAATCATACTTATTTTATATTTTAGCTATAAGTATAAAAGCATACCACGAAAAATAATTGTTAAATATAAGAAACAAACAGAAACAATCCCACAATCAAATAATGTTCAATTAAACCCAATATCAAATGAAACCGCAAATATTGTACTCGAATCCGAGCCAACACTATACCCTAATATATATACTAATACTTTCAAAAAATTTGAAAACAATTTTTTTTTTCAAAACATTTTTTTTTTGTTTTCCGGTGTGAATTATCAGAATTTCATATGTCGACCTAATTCCTATGCCATCTATATGATATAGTAGTCCGATTTCAACCAATCTGACATATTATGAAGCTGCGGTAGTCTTCTACATCCAGACCAAATTTGGTTCAAATCGGACCACTATATTATATAGCTGCCATAGCAACAATCGGTCGAACTTTGTAATTGCGTGGGTGTTTTTATTGTGAGGTTGCATTAGTTTTTTCGACTTAACGTAAAGGGATGGATCCGGACGGGTATAAAACCATATATATTTATTTAAAGAAATAAATGCTAAAGAGTTTTAAAGTGATTTTATCCCGGGAAAGTCCTGGAATCGAGAGTTATCGTCTACCAAAGTTAAAAAAATTTTGTGCGACGTCTCTTTATTTTTCTTACCGGACTGCCCGACATATCACTTTTGTTTTGTTTATTTAAATATATTTCCACTTTATATTTGCGCTTGACATCTTCTGCACTCCTCACAACTGCAATGCTCTTAAAAAATTGGTCAACTGGCTAACGCAGCAGCGTTCGATCATTGCGAAAGAGAAGAAAGAAAAACGAAAACAAACGGTACAAACATCACAATTGTATTTGTAAATTCATTAAAAAACAGCGACAGAAAGCATAATCTAAGCTATGGCCGTGTTCACCAGAACAAATCAATCAGTAATCATGTATCAGAAATCAAAAAATTTCTGTTGGGCTTCTGGTGAACGCTTTGATGAAATTTTAAGGCAAAATCGAAGTTTCTTTCTTTTTCTTCTTCTTTTGTCAAAGTTTTTAATATTTGTTAAAAAAGTGTTTGTTTTTTAGCGACCTTTCTAATTTGTAGAAGTTAGTTTTTGCAAACTTGAGGTCTAGTAATGTCAATATGACAGGTACGACAAACAACAAAACAACACAAAGCACTTGCAAAATGCAAGGAGCATGGCTCGGTATACAGCTGTTTCAAGAGATGCCAATCTCTATCATCAGTACCGTTGTGCTGACTTGACCAGCGATCCAAGCTTAATGTCACCTTTGAGAAGCCAGAACCAGTTGTGAATTCTAAGCTTCCAAAGTGAAAAAAGCTGTAAAGCTGATCAAGCCCTTTGTGTGTTTGTTGTTGCCGTCGTTATTGTGTAAATGCCATCGGCATATGTGGTACAATAACAGTTTTGTTTTCTGTTTATTTCAGTAACAAGTAAGTGTTGCTACTATTTCAGAAAATTTTCCGACGTGTTTTTCGTTTTGTTAAAGTGTTTGTTTTTTAGCGACCTTTCTAATTTGTAGAAGTTAGTTTTTGCAAACTTGAGGTCTAGTAATGTCAATATGACAGGTACGACAAACAACAAAACAACACAAAGCACTTGCAAAATGCAAGGAGCATGGCTCGGTATACAGCTGTTTCAAGAGATGCCAATCTCTATCATCAGTACCGTTGTGCTGACTTGACCAGCGATCCAAGCTTAATGTCACCTTTGAGAAGCCAGAACCAGTTGTGAATTCTAAGCTTCCAAAGTGAAAAAAGCTGTAAAGCTGATCAAGCCCTTTGTGTGTTTGTTGTTGCCGTCGTTATTGTGTAAATGCCATCGGCATATGTGGTACAATAACAGTTTTGTTTTCTGTTTATTTCAGTAACAAGTAAGTGTTGCTACTATTTCAGAAAATTTTCCGACGTGTTTTTCGTTTTGTTAAAGTGTTTGTTTTTTAGCGACCTTTCTAATTTGTAGAAGTTAGTTTTTGCAAACTTGAGGTCTAGTAATGTCAATATGACAGGTACGACAAGCAACAAAACAACACAAAGCACAAGTATCACTATTAATACACAAAAATCAGTGCACATCACTTTTGCCACCAAAAGAGGAGACTGCCCTGAGGTCACACTCGAATCTCCAATACCAAGAGCAAGTAAAGTGAAATATTTGGGAGTCACATTTGACAGACGACTGACATATGGCCCACACATCACTCAGACAGTCAAAACCTGCAAATTAAAATTAAGAAAAATGGACTGGATGCTGAGAAGTTCTAGCAAATTGTCGCTTCGTAGCAAAAGAACAATTTACAATGCTATAGTAGCTCCAGCTTTCACATACGCAATTCCGCTCTGGGGAACTGCTGCGAGGTCACATATTAAAAAAATACAAACTATGCAAAACAAGGCCCTGAGAAGATGGACTGGAGCTGAATGGTTTGTCAGAAACGAAGTCCTGCATAAGGACCTCAACATCCCAACCATTGCTGAACTAATTGGTCGACACAGCTCAAGGTATGCGGATAGACTTTCTGCACACCCAAACCAACTTGCAGCAAGCTTAGCCACAAACACAAACAGGCGAAGACTCAAAAGATTACACCCCTTAGATTCCCGAAACGACTTACACCTTTGAAGATCATATTGTATTGAAAATCATTGTTAAGGTTAATAAGCTATAAATGCGCTATAGAGTCTTAAGACAATAAGCTGCAATAAAATACAATTTATAAAAAAAAAAAAAAAAACTTTGCACAAGTTGAAAACACAAATAATCTTGGTGTAATTATTGAAACAATCACTGTTTTTACACAATAAAAGCACCAACAGAACACCAAAAGCGTAGATATCACAACAAGACAAATTTAATATAATAATTACGTGTTAGAAATGCACTAAAACAAGAACTTTCACGGAGCACACAAAAACACGTCTATACAGAGAGAGATTTAGATGTTATTGAAATGTTTTTAAAATGTTATCTATATGGATTTCATTAAAAAATTCAATTGTTAATTAGATTTCACAACCGAATCCGATTCATTCATATTAAGACCAAAATAGAACATTCAATACATATTCCAATCATTCATAGTATTGACCACAACAAATTAGTTCTCCCTTCTCGTTGTGAAGTAATTCGACAAATTTTATTATTATTATTATTAAATAGGCCTACATGCACTGCGACCAATATTAGATCTATTGTGCTGGCCGGTAAGATAGGGAAAAAGAGCCCATTAAAAATTAAGGCTTTTTATGAATTTCAGCACTTTGCTGGGCTTATATTCCCATATCTTGTAGGGTGGTGTTGTCACGCACCCTAGCATTTGCAGCCTACACCTGCAGAGTGCTGGGCATTCACACAGAACATGTTCCGATGTTTCCTGCTCCAGTTCACAGAACCTGCAGGTTTCAGTTTCCGAGAGGTTCAATTTCTTGAGGTGGTATCTCAGGCTACAGTGTCCTGTAAGATAACCTGTAAGGATACGTAGATCACTCTTACTGAGGTCTACCATCCTTTTTGATTGGTTTTTAGCCGGGACGACAAATCTTTTTGCCTGCCGCTGGCCATCACTGTCTAACCAGTACTTGCTAAGCTTCTTTTCTTCCCAATTCCTTATGACCTCCATGGTGTGGCCTCTTGCAAGGCCACAGAAGGGTTCAGGACCAATTAGGGGCTGTATTGCCCCTTTCTTCGCGAGACAGTCCGCTATCTCATTGCCTTCGTGACCTTCGTGCCCAGGGATCCAGCCCACTGTTAGAGTGTTCCTCTCCCCTAGACGGTCTAGTTGACGTAGGCAGTTATCCACAAGTTTGGATGTTATCTTAAAGGATTGCAGGGCTTTTAAAGCCGCTTGGCTATCTGATAAGATGAAGATAGTTGCACCTTGCATTCGCCGTCGGATGCATTCTATGGCGCAAGCTTCAATCGCATGTATCTCCGCTTGGAATATGGAGGGGGTCTTCCCCATGGCTATTGACATGCGGAACCGTGGTCCATACACGCCAGCCCCTGTGTCACCATTTTCCAGTTTTGAGCCATCTGTATACCAGACTTGGGATCCAGATGGTATGCAGAGATTCGGGTTATTCCAGGAGCTTCTGTCATAAATTGAAACAGTAAAGTTTCCTACTTGGTAGTTGTGCGTCTGATAGATGTACAATAGGGCTTGTGAAGAAGGTTTCAAGAACCTTAAGATTCCCTATTAGATCGCCGCTTTTTAAGTTGGCGACACCCTGGAGCCTTAGGGCCCCTAGACAGGCTTCCTTTTCAATTAGAATTGGAAGGGGTGAAATTCCTGTAATGATGCCAAGGGCATCGGTTGGGCATGTGCTCATTGCACCAGTCATGCCCACGCATACAAGGCGTTGAAGCTTACTTAAGTCAGTTTTCGCCTTTCGTTGATTTACCTTAGTAAATGGTCTTTGTAAGGTGTGAGTTCCATGTGAGTTTTGCATCTAGGGTTACCCCCAGATACACAGCCTCTTTTGAGAACTCAATTTGAGAGCCATTCACGGTTGGATTTGTAAGGTTAAGAAGCCTTTTCCTTGTGAATGGCACTAAGATGGTTTTAGCCGAGTTTATTGTAAGACCTCTGCTTACACACCATCTTGTTGTTGTGTCGAGGGCGTACTGCATTCGCTCCGAAATGGGGACAACCTCTAGTGGCTATAATTGATGTTTTTTGCTCCCCCAGGTCAGCAGTTATGATCCTAGATTTGAGCATTACTAGAATCCAGCTTGTGATTAGCGGTGAAACGCCTTTATTAATCAGGGCTATGTGTATAGCCTCATATGACGTATTGTCAAAGGCCCCGGATATGTCAATAAACGCACCGAGGACTATTTTTTTCAATGCGAGTGCCTTTTCAATCGTGGTTGTCAGTGGACAGTGGATGGCAGTCTCAGTTGATCGGTATCTGATGTTGGTTGAGATTCTCATCCCGAATATGCTGGTCTATAATTTTTACCATCATTTTCAGAAAGAAGGAGCTGAGGCTTATGGGTCTGTATGACTTAGGCGATTGGGCTGATTTCTTTCCTGCCTTTGGTATAAAAACAACCTTTACCTCAGTCCATTTACTTGGAATATATCCCAGTAGGAAACTTGCTCGAAAGATTTGGGTCAGATTGGGAGCAATTAAATGCATACCCTTTTGCGGAAAGCAAGGGTAAATCCCATCTGGCCCTGGTGATTTGTACGGACTAAAGGTGGATATAGCCCATATTGAGATGAAATAGTTTATACGGGAGGCATCTTTCCATGCCGACTGCTATGGTGGGAGCCATAGGAGTCGTAGGAACATAGTCAGCACCTATACACCCTGGAAAGTGAGTATCTAGCAGAAGCTTGCTAGTTTCACCTGGGGTATTTGTAAAGCTTCCATCAGGCTTTTTTTATGGCATTAATACATGTTGGCAAATCACCTCTATTTAGAATACTTATATTGTATCTGATTAAAAATTCAAGAAGGCACTCACCTCTTTTGCTTATGTTCGTACTTCCCCAGACTGTGTGATGGGCATTCGCGTCGCAGCCAATAATCCAGCGGAGATGGTTCCGTTGACAGTGCTCCACGAGGGCACTAACCTCTCTGGGTGGAGCGTCATTGGATTCCCCCGGGAAGTAAGCCGAGGCAATCACTGCCTCTTGCTCGCCGCATGCTGTGGGCACTTTTGCCCAAACTGCCACCAGGTCTTCAGTTATGAACTGTGAAAGGGGTACAAATGTTAGTTTCTTGTTTAGAAGCAACGCCGCTCAGGGGCGGGCGCAGCCTGTCGACCTGTGGTGCGCTGGTCGCTGGTCGCTCCTTGGTGGCAGCATTGGCATTTGCGGTTGGCGCTGCCATTGTGCTGCCTGCGGCCTCCGAAGATTGCTCATCACCTGTGACAACAGTGACAATTTAAGTTCGAAGTGTTTTTATATTTTTCGAACAGTGCATATACAATATAAAATATAAATACATATTATTCGATTTGTGTGGCCCGCGACGCGAAGCAATTTATTTAAATTAATAATTAAAATTAATCGCGCCGGTCGTGCAAATATATTTGCTGACAACTTTGGACATCGCCCTTTTCTTTTTTTGGATTCCCTTTTGACTTTGTGTTGGAAGACGTTTTTGGAGCTGAAAATGCCAAGGAAAGTTGCATCGGCAATTAAAAGTCCGGAACAGCAGGTACTGTGCTAAAAATTGAAAGCCAAACAACCACAAATTGCATTGGTTGTGCTAATAAAGCCAACGCTTTCAATTCTTGGCACATATGTAAAGTAGTTGAGCATTTTAATATTTATATATTATATATTGCATGCACTAAGTAACCGCTTTGGAGACTGTTTGTTGTCATTTTTGTCGATAATTATTATTGTGCGATTAGTGCTCTGAGCTTCTGTTAAATTAAAGCATTATTAATTGCTTATTAATTTCACTTCGCTCAGTCGTTCGTTCCCCCCTCTCTTGCCTACACTTGCAGTCACTGGAAGTTGACCAGTTGACTGACACCAGCGCACATACATACATACACACACACGTACATAGCAGCCAAGCTGCAGTCCGCTATTTTCGTTTTCGTTTTCGTTGCTTAGCGACAGCTGTGCAGTTGTTTGTGTGCATTTTAGTTGGCGCGCTTTGGGCAAGCATCACTCGCTCCCCTACATTGTTGGTCAGGCATATTCATTTTCAAAAGTCGTTTGTCAATTGATAGCGTTCGTTTATTTTTTGCTTCTTTTCAACGTTTAACGTATAAACGAGTGCTATAATAATTAAATTCAATCATATTTTAATTTAATAAATATTATCGAATTTAAATATCATCATGACAAATGCTAAGGAAAATCTTGAGGATTCGAAGAGCAAACGCAATATATGCGTAAAAAGCTTACTCCGTTTGTTTGACCAAATTAACAAGGGTAAATTAAACCTTGAAGCTACAGAATTGGAATGTAGATTAGAAATGTTGGATACTCACATAGAGACAGCGTTAAAATATCAGACTCGAGTAGAATCATTTGATCCAGACGATGAATATCGTGGCGAGTTGGAAGAGCTTTGCATAACGACAAAGGCTCGTTTAAAGTCACTCATTAAGGGACTGACTGCTGCTACAAGAAAGATTTTGAGTGATTTCTGAGTCAGACGTGTTTTTCATTGCGCTCCATTCAAAGTATATTTTCTTATATTTATCGTGCTTAATAAATTGTAATTTATTACATACTTTTTGCCATAGTGGTTCTTGCTTACTGTGTTGTGCTTTGTGTTTTCAATAGTGCATCGTAAGGCTTATAATTTTATATTTAACTAGGGGCTCCGCCCCCTGCTCGCTTCGCTCGCCAACCCCCGCTCGCTTCGCTCGCAAAATTGAAATGAAGGTCTTTTGTTGTCCAGCTTAAACTTAAACTGCTCGCTTCGCTCGCAAAAATTTAATTGAACTTCTTTAGTTGTCCGGCTTAGCAAATTAATACAATATAAGGGGTCCGTCCCCTGCTCGCTACGCTCGCAAAATTGAAAAGAAGGTCCTTAGTAGTCCGCTTTCACAAATTTATATAATACTAGGGGGCTCCGCCCCCTGCTCGCTTCGCTCGCCAACCCCCGCTCGCTTCGCTCGCAAAATTGAAAAGAAGGTCTTTTGTTGTCCAGCTTAACCTTAAACTGCTCGCTTCGCTCGCAAAAATTTAATAGAACTTCTTTAGTTGTCCGACTTAGCAAATTAAAACAATATAAGGGGTCCGTCCCCTGCTCGCTACGATCGCTAGTGATCCAAATTGGACCAAAGTTGGTCAGAATGTAGGAGACAGTTCCAAACATACAATCTGTGAGTTTGGTTGAGATATCTTAAGAAACAAAAAAGTTTTTCATACTAAAGGGTATTTTCATCCGATTGTTCCTATGGCAGCTATATGATATAGTCACCCGACTTTGACCAAATTTAGTCAGAATGTAAAAGACAGTACCAAACATATAATCTGTGAGTTTGGTTGAGATATCTTAAGAAACAAAAAAGTTTTTCATACTAAGCAATTCCGTGACCTTTGACCCCGATTTAACCCACTTAGAGGTCGAATTTCGCAAAACGCCGTCTTATTGCACGATGAAATTATCTCATCTATGTTGTGTGCAAATTTCAGCTTTCTATCTTTTACCGTTTGGGCTACACGTTGATTCTCAGTCAGTCAGTCAGTCAGTCAGTCAGTCAGTCAGTCAGGACAAAGAATTTTATATATATAGATAGCATTTTTTGTAAAAAAAAACGGAAATATTAAACTTCCGCTGACCGCGGTTTTAATGCTTCCTCCTTGCAATTGAACTTTGGCTAAAAGTCAGATTTAGTGATTTGGCGGGAAAAATCCAGATTTAGCGGGAAAAAGCTAAATTTGGCGAAAAAAAAGCTAAATTTAAGGAAAAATTCAAAATTTAGCAAGAAGAGTAAATGTGTGACTTTTCTAAGAATATCTCTTGCAAAAACAGAGTTTTTGATTCTAAAGGTTAGTTTGCATCCGATTGTTCCTATGGCAGCTATATGATATAGTAACCCGACTTTGTCCAAATTTGGCCAGAATGTTAGAGACAGCCCCAAAAATATAATCTATGAGTTTGGTTGAGATATCTTAAGAAACAAAAAAGTTTTTCATACTAAAGGTTATTTTGCATCCGATTGTTCCTATGACAGCTATATGATATAGTAACCCGACTTTGACAAAATTTTGCCAGAATGTTAGAGACAGCCCCAAACATATAATCTATGAGTTTGGTTGAGATATCTTAAGAAACAAAAAAGTTTTTCATACTAAAGGTTATTCTGCATCCGATTGTTCCTATGGCAGCTATATGATATAGTGTTCCAAATTGGACCAAAGTTGGTCAGAATGTAGGAGACAGTTCCAAACATACAATCATTGAGTTTGGTAGAGATATCTTCAGAAACAAAAAAGTTTTTCGTACTAAAGGTTATTTTCATCCGATTGTTCCTATGGCAGCTATATGATATAGTAACCCGACTTTGTCCAAATTTGGCCAGAATGTAAAGGACAGTCCTAAACATACAATCTGTGAGTTTGGTTGAGATATCTTAAGAAACAAAAAAGTTGTTCATACTAAAGGGTATTTTCATCCGATTGTTCCTATGGCAGCTATATGATATAGTTCACCGACTTTAACCAAATTTAGTCAGAATGTAAAAGACAGTACCAAACATATAATCTGTGAGTTTGGTTGAGATATCTTAAGAAACAAAAAAGTTTTTCATACTAAGCAATTCCGTGACCTTTGACCCCGATTTAACCCACTTAGAGGTCGAATTTCGCAAAACGCCGTCTTATTGCACGATGAAATTATCTCATCTATGTTGTGTGCAAATTTCAGCTTTCTATCTTTTACCGTTTGGGCTACACGTTGATTCTCAGTGAGTCAGTCAGTCAGTCAGTCAGGACAAAGAATTTTATATATATAGATAAAATTCAGCGTCAGTTCTGTGCATTTGTTTGTTTCCCTTTTTTGTTGTTATTCTCGCTTTGCGCGCTCTTCGATGTTTCGTTGTGCAGCCACAGGTTTGTGTGTGTGTTCGACGTCTTTCTGTGCTTTTTCGTTATCACAGGTGTGTGTGTGTGTTCTAGCTTGTGCATTCTTTTTTGTGCTTGCACTCTCGCATATTTTGTTTTTGTTTTTTCTGCTCTACGCATAAATTGTTTGTGCAGTTTTGGTTTGAGTTATTCTTTGTGTTGTTTGCATTAAATTGTACTCAATTTTTGTTACCCAACAAGCAATTTTTGCGTGTATTATGTCGTGTTGTAAGGTCAATTGCGCTTATGCTGCTGTTCGCGACAGTGACAAACTTAAGTTTGTTAATTGCTGGTTATGCGACAACATGATGCACATTAAATGTGCTGGGCTTTCTGGCCGTGACCTTGATAAAATCATTTCTAATGACAATAAAAAAGTCATCGGTGGCTTGCGTTGGTCTTGTCCAGTTTGTATCTATATACAATTTGATTTTACTCGCATGTATAGCAGCGTGAAACAACAATTTCTTAAACTTCGTAATATGTCTAAGCAACTCTCTACTAGTTTTGATTCTAGCATGGAGTTGCTAAGTGAATTTAATTTTGAGAATCCACCTAATAAACGATTAGAGCCTCAATTTTTGGGTGCCCTTTATTCATCCCAACCTGTTTCACACAGTTTGGCCCCTTCTTATTATATGCCTCCTCTTATTCTTTCGCCTTCGCCTTTAAAACGTAATGAGCTTCCTTCCCCTTTTTCGGCTACTACAGCTTCTTCATTGACTACTACACCTCCAGTAGCCCCTTCAATTCACCTTCAAACACCTTCGTCACCCTTGGCACCCTCGTCAACTTTCGTATCAGTCTCAGCCACTTCTTCGGCTCCGCTACTGGGTACTGTAGTGGTGAGCATTTTGCTCAAACTTATTTTGCATAGTTTTCGTTTTATTTTCACTTGCAGAATTGTTTGTTGTGTATGTAACAGGGACTGCGAATAATAGTTATGAGTTTAAAAAAATCAAAGCAGCAAAAAGCGTCCTAGAAGAGTGGGAAAAACAGACATATGTTATTTTTTATAGCCAAATTCGAAAAGAGGATAAGCTTTTATTTTCAATTTTAATGAAAAAATTATTTTTAATTAAATTGAAATTAATTTAAATGATAAAAATCAAAAACAATTATTATTTTTCAATTTTTATATATAAATTAAACCCTAACTCTTATTTCCAATTTTTATTATAAAAATTGACACATAACTTTTATTTGTTGATTTTTATTATAAAAATTGAAAATAAAAATCAAATCGAAATATCTTTTGAACCAAAGAAGCCACATCATATATAGACCCATATATATGATCTACGCATTAATACCTTTCAGTTGATGTATAATATGTATGTACAAATGCATACACACATGTGTTTAATTAATTATTTTAATAATAATGTGTAAATTCTTTTGCCAACCACTTCAACCTGGATAAACTGCAAAAGTCTATTTTTTAGAACTAGATTTGTGATTCGAACGCAGCATGCGATGGTTAACGCAGCATCGTTCAACTATTTGTCTACATTGCTTTCACCTCAGTTCAGCTCAGTTCAGTTTCTTACAGCGACCGTAACGATTATAACTTTTCTTAAAAAAATTGTGAAAATAAAAGGTATTGGCTGATTTTTATAAAAATAACATTTTTAATTATAAAAATTAATTTAAAGGATAAAAAGAAACTTTATGCGATGGGTCGTAAACGTGACGCTATAGTACGTGAATATTTTGATTTTAAATCAAAGCCAGATGAGTCTGTGTGCAAAATTTGTAAGCGTTCCTTTAAGGGCAAGTACTACACAAATTTAAAGAGACATATTCATGGGTGTCATGCCGATCTCTACACTACTGAGCAGGACCAGGAGAAAGTAGATCCTCTAGAGAAGAAAAAGAAATTTTCAATCAGTATGTCTTCAAGCGATGTGAAAAAAGCCTGCGTGCAATTGGTGACAGAAGAAAAAGTGCCATTTCAACTATTTGATTCTGCACCATTTAAGACATTGACTGACCAAATTTTTAACGGTTTAAATATGGTTCCAATAACATCACGGAATGTGATGCAGCACGTCTCCGAAAAATATGAGTGCGAAGAGATCCTTTTAAAAGACCGGCTTAAAGACAAGATGCTTTCGCTCAAAATTGACATCGCTTCTCGCCACTCTCGAGGCATTATGGGTGTAAACGTTCAATATTACAGAAATGAAAGGGCATTTTCTGCTCTAAGGCTGGTAATGACGGACTTAAGGTTGCATATTTATCCTCCGAATCATTAAAAAAAATTATGTTCCTCTAAATTAAACAAATAAAAAACATAATACCATATAAACTTTAAAATCTTTGGGTCTGGGCAAGTATCTAAGGAAATAATCAAATATACATATACTCATGTGTATATGCATTTGAACATACATATTATATATCAACTGAAAGGTATTAATGCGTAGATCATATATATTGGTCTATATATGATGTGGCTTCCTTGGTTCAAAAGATATTTCGATTTGATTTTTATTTTCAATTTTTATAATAAAAATCAACAAATAAGAGTTATGTGTCAATTTTTATAATAAAAATTGGAAATAAGAGTTGGGGTTTAATTTTTATATAAAAATTGAAAAATAATAATTGTTTTTGATTTTTATCATTTAAATTATTTTTAATTTAATTAAAAATAATTTTTTTAAAAAAATCAGTCAATAACTCTTATTTTTTAATTTTTTAACAAAAAACTCATAAGTGTTACAGTCCCTGTTATACATATTGATGAAATTTATTATTATTAATTATTACTGTTAATCACATTATTATTACATTGAATCACATTATTGTTACTATTAATCACATTTTTAATTCCCCTGATTATTAATTATTAATATTATATATTATTAATTGTTTGTACTTATTTGTATTATTAATATTATTCAGTAGTGGGATTCCGGTAAGCGTTTTAGATTTGGTTTAGATTATTTTTAACCAAATCTAAATCAGTTGACGGAACGACTCCTTTTTGCACACTGATTTGTTTTAGATTTCGTGAACAGCTAGTAAGCATCCTAAAAAGCATTAAATATATATTTATTTATTTATAAAAACTTTAAATGCATAAGAATTAAGTTCTCCATATTGATGTGACCAGCAGAATGTAAACAAACACCAAATGTCACACAGATAATGAGATTAAACTTGAAACCAAATCCAAATCAAATCGAAATCAGAAACGAAATCAGCCTCAGAGCTCATTTCACGAAATCAATTAGTATGACCACATTTCCCTGATATGCTCTGGGCACACTGAAAATTTTGTATGGAGCAGCTGTCAACAGCTGACATTGAAATCTAAACCAAATCTAAACCAAATCTAAAACGCTTACCGGAATCCCACTAGTGTTACATATATATTATAAATAATTGATATTATATATATTATTAATAATTATTATTATATATATTAATATTTATTATTATATATATTAATATTTATTATTATACACATTATTATTTTACATATTAATATTAGGTTTTAGTATTATATACATTACTATTATAATTATTATTATTAATTATTAGTATTATGAACATTATTATTTTACATATTAATATTAGGTTTTAGTATTATATATGTCGAAGATAATAGTAATATTTAGTATTAATTTTGAATGTTAACCGATAAGTATCAAAAATAAAGACAGAGTTGTTCTATACTGAAATACCAGAGTTACTACTGACAGTAAGGTCTGAGGTAAGGATTGCCTCTGCCGAGCATGGCCCGAGAGTGTTGTTCAGTAAATAGTGTTGAAAGTGTTCACTGACAGGTCTAGATGACGGTGTCAAACATGAGAACCGAACTGACGTGTAAGATGAAGGATGAAAGGTCTTTCTCTTTCCGGTTGTGCGGTCGTGGTGTACAGACGTGTGGCGAGACTGTTTTAATCGTTAATCTGAACAATAATCACTTCGGGACTTGCTTTGCTGTCAGAATTTAGTAAAGTAAAGATGAATAATAACGATTCTCCGACATCAGAAGTGGGATCGGGCGATGCCTCTCCACTGGCAAATTCTGACTATTCGTGGCGTGAAATCCTGGAGTCTCAAAATCGCAATTTTCTTGAGATTATCCGAGCAATGCAGCATACTAATACTGCCTCATCATCAAAAAGGAGCATCACGTTGCCAAAATTCAACCCAGATTTGGCAGGCGCAGACGCAACTGCTTGGTGCAAGACCGTGGACATCATTTTAACCGAAAATCCGATTGAGGGAAGTGCACTGGTGATGACCCTGAGTGGCTCTCTCGAAGGAAGCGCCTCGCCATGGCTTTCGCAAATTTGTTACTCCGCAATGAAATGGCAAGAATTCAAGGAATTATTTTTGCAACGCTTCGTGGGCATAGAGACGTCAGCAGCCATTTTGATGAACATTTTTAATGGCCGACCGAACCCTGGTGAATGCCTCTCTGTATACGCGAGCCGACTTGTGACATCTCTGTTGACTAAATGGAAAACAGCAAATGTAGAAGAAATAGCCGTCTCAGTTGTTCTGGCGCATGCTTCGCAAATGGATAAAAGTCTGCAACATATGCTACTCACGACGAACATTAAGGGTCAGGACGAGATGCAACAACACTTGAAAGCATATGCTTATGGAAGGTCCAACGATGGTGTCAAATCAAACAACCCATTGGAACCAGACCGGAAGAGATCGAAGGCCTCGTACACCGTCAAATGTCACCATTGTGGAAACCTTGGACATAAGATGGCCGAATGTCGCAAAAGAAAATTCGAAGAGAAATCCCTGGCAACAAACAACAATATGACGAACAGCAAATCATCAACGAAAGGACGCTCTGCCATAACGTGCTTTAAATGTGGCGAGGCTGGTCACATTGCGTCATCATGCACAAAAGGAGTTTCAACTAGCGCTGGTGGATTAAATGAGAAGAGAGTGAATATCTGTTGCGTATCCGAACCTAGAGGAATGCTGCGTCAATATGGTGAGCCCGTTCCATTTTGTTTCGATTCCGGGGCTGAATGTACGCTGATCAAAGAGAGCTGTGCAGAAAAATTCTCTGGAAAAAGAATTAACAATTTAGTGATTTTGAGGGGGATAGGAGATGATCCTGTATATAGCACTATGCAAATTCTAGCTACTGTAAAAATTGATCAATATTCTTTAGAACTATTATTTCATGTAATAATGGATAAGTTTTTGAAATATGATGTAATGATAGGACGTGACATTTTGGGATTGGGATTTGGTGTTTCTATTGAGATTGATAAGTTTGAAATGTACAAA
>JBAMBK010000832.1:0-44845 GCA_037043435.1 Drosophila suboccidentalis | reverse complement strand
CTATTTTCCCGACAGATTTAGTGGGTTGCATCTGGCAAATGCGGGATAAATTGTAAAACAGCGGGTAGCGGGAATTTTAGCTACTTCAAAAATAATTTTAGCTTTTTGAAAACATCTGGTAACTTCATGTATTTTTTTATGTTTTACGATGCCACACTTAAACACTTTATAGTATTTTTTCCATTTGAATGGCACAAAAACATCGATAAGCCAAAAGAGCATTAAATTTTGTCGTTTTTAACTATGAAATCAATTGAATCTATCACAATTTATGAATCGATCGGTGAAAACGCGTAAAATATATAGTGATCCACTAATGTATTCATACCCCCTAACTTTGTCAATTTGATATCTTAATTTAATCATCTATTCATTTAAATTCCGTTTGAATGATGCAAAAATTTCCTTAACCCATTAAGTACTCATGGAAAATTTTCAAATTTTTTTGTAAAAGTGAATTTTTTAACTTTTTTCCTCGGTCCCAAACAAAAAATACTTTGATGCAAAAAAATTCTTAAAACAATTCTAAGAGTGATTGTAAAAAATTTGAAAAATAACTTCGCTAGTATTTTTTATGATATTTTGAAAATTGCTAAAAAGCCACTTTTTGTATGAGAAGGAAGAAAAAGGGGCTAAAATAGTAATTTTTATTAAATTTTAAAAAGTCATAAAAAATATTAGCGAAGAGACTTTTCAAATTTTCGTTTGCAATGCCTCCTAGAATTCTTTGAAGAATTTTTTTGCATCAAAATATTCAAAAAATACTGGATTAAATCAATGAAAATATCGTTTCTTTACTCTAGCGTTTTTTTTAGCTATCAACAAATTTTTTTTAGCTATTTTCAGCTTTTTTCAAAGGCTATTTTGGCTTTTTCATGTCCCGAAGAGTTGGCAACACTGGTGTATTAGTGAATCGAACAGCTGATTCGCACGCGTGGGAGACTGTGCCCAACACTGATTTAGACGATTTGCTAATAATCGCACCGGACTTCGAGACACATTGTGTATTTGAATCGGGTTGCAGAGCATTGCAATCATTGAAGAAGGCAATGACGACTGCTCCGGTCCTTGTCCACGCTGACTTCCGCAAGCGGTTCTACGTCCAGTGTGACGCATCACATGCAGGCGTGGGAGCTGTTTTCTTCCAGCTAGACGAGTCCGAGCACGAAAGACCGATCGCGTATTTTTCTGCGAAGCTCAATAAACACCAGCTCAACTACTCGGTTACCGAGAAAGAGTGTCTAGCAGCAATCATGGCGATACAGAAATTCTGGCCATATATTGAGCTAATGCCTTTCACAGTCATCACTGACCATGCGAGCCTGAAGTGGTTCATGTCCCTTAAAGATTTGGCCTGATGGTCACTGCAGCTCCAGGCCCTAGATTTCACGATCGAGCATCGCAAGGGTGTCGATAACGTAGTGGCAGATACGCTCTCGCGAAATCTTGGTGCCGAAGTCGCGGATCTGCAGGAAGCTGAGTTCGATCCAAGCGAAGTGCGTCTCTCACTCATGAATTGGTGGGGAGAGCGCACGAGGAGCATACAGCGGCACATGGCGGCGTAGCCAAAACACTGCATGCTTTTCGGAGGCAGTACTTCTGGCCAAAGATGGCAGTCCAAGTAGCGGAGTTTGTTCGAAACTGTCTAAAGAGACGAAGGCGACTAACTTCAGAATGCAGGTCGGAATAGGTGCTGAGGTGGTGAGGGAGAGACCGTTTCAAAAGCTCTACAATGATTTCCTAGGGAAGTATCCGAGATCGAAGCGAGGTCACGCATGGATCTTCATCGTGGTGGATCATTTCACTAAGTTCACGTTCTTGAAGGCCATGCGTGACGCGACTGCAAGCTGCGTGATGAGCTTTCTGGTGCAGGAGGTGTTCCTTAAGTTTGGTGTCCCTGAAGTAACCCTTTCAGACAATGGCCGACAGTTTACTGGCAAAGTCTTCGAGGAGATGACCCAAGCTTATGGAATCCACCACCTGCGAACCGCTGTATACTCACCACAAAGCAACGCAGCAGAGTGAGTGAATCGATCGGTATTGGCGGCGATTAGGGCTTACCTGGAGACTGACCATCGGGAGTGGGACCTGTATCTGCCGGAGATTGAGGTGGCATTGCGCAATATCGTTCACACAGCGACTGGGGTGACACCGTTCTTCGCGTTGTTTGGCCAACACTTGATGTTAAACGGCGCACAGCACGCACTAGGACGCAAGCTCAAGTCGCTATGCGAGCACGAATTCGCGTCATTAGGCAGGGCAGACAGGCAGAGACTGATCCAGGAAAAGATCTAGAAGCACCTTCATGCCGCATATGAGCGGAGCAGCCTGCGCTATAATGAGCGAGCGCGAGAGCTACATCTGACTCCAGGCCAGGAAGTGTTCAGACGTAACTTCAGCTTGAGCAACTTCAGCAAGGCGTACAACGCAAAGTTTGCTCGGAAGTTCGTCAAGGCGAGAGTCGTGCGGTCCGTCGGCTCGAATATGTTTGAGCTGGAAGACGGTCAAGAGCGTCCGGTTGGGGTGGTCCATTCCAAAAACATCATGCAGTGATGGGCAGAGAAGCCAAAGATAGCCGATAGTCTAGAGTGGGCGTGGGCCTACGTTGGCAGACTGAGGGCAACGCTTGATACCAACACCAGTCCCATGACTACGAATATTTGCGCCACTTCGTGTGCCGATGTTGCATCTGGGTCTGGTCGGCCGAGATTTTGTTTGAGCGTCAAGTTTTTTTTGTTGACTTTGTTTTTTTTGTGTTTGCTTTGCTTTGGGTTCTTTTTTTTGTTAAGTGCAGTGTCGAAAAACTTTGTGCTTATGTTAATGAATTAAACATAATCCAAATAATTATTTAAAACAAATACTGTGAATCGACGATCTCCAGATGCTGATATAGCACTGGGCCGGATGTTCTTACGAGTTAACAGGGGTCAGCAAAATGCAATATAACACCAGCCACAGATGCTGACATAGCTCTGGGCCGGATGTTCTTGCACGACGGCAGCGCACGAGGCGCAAGCTAAGCATTCTAGCGGCCGTTGTGAAAAGCACACAATAGCTTAAGTAATTTTTATCAACCTTTTGTAAATTTAGTTTTTAATTCAGCTTTCACTGAGGCACATCGGCCCAGCGATTGTACGCGTAAAGTAACTCGCTCACTACGGCATATCGGCCTAGTGTTCTAAACTACATAACGTTAATCAACCTTGTATTACAAACACAACAAAAATTATCTAAATAAAAGTCTCACAAAGGAAATCCGCGAAGACTTGTCATTCAAATATTAATTGGCGCCCAACGTTTTTCGTACCATTTTGTGTTATAATTATTTTGTGCTGTGCAGTGTAAAGAACTAATCTACCAGTACAAGATACTTCGCGCTGTGTAATATAATAACAAAACCCAACCTACCAGTGCAAACAATAAAAGCTGGGCCTGACCTACATCAATTTACGTCAGCGGCACAAACCCAATTAAAAGCCATTTGATACACCGAAGCCGCTGGAGCTCTTCGGGCAGCGAAGCAAACCAACACCCATAGACTTCATCGAGGGATCATAAAAAAGCATTCGCGACTGCAGCGTGGGAAGCAGTAATTTAAGACGTAGAACTACAACCCTTGTAGGATCAAATAAAATGTAAGTGGGCCATCATTTGGCACAAACTTTTTTCAATTTGCGTGATTAATTTTAAAATAAAATCCAAAAATTCATAAGTGAGAAATATAAAAAATTGCGATAATTGTGTGTCAGTCTCCTCTGTCAGCATTCATTTAATTTACTGTTGTTGATTTGCCCTTGAAATTGTGTTGTTATTATTGTTGACAGTATTGTCCATGAAAAGCTCGTTTCTCAGGTACAGAGGCCGCTCTGCGAGGGGATCTGAGTCAGACGACTCAACCACTTTAGATAGGGAACCCGTCCCGCAAGAAATCGCTGACAACAGGTATAAAATGGGAATGGAGCCTGAGCAGCTTAAGGCTTTGGTGCATGCCGCAGTGGCCACCGCCTTAGAAGCACAGAGCGCAGCATTGAAGCAAAGAGATGCTGAACTAAGGGCTTCCTTTAACGCTCGGTTACAAGAATTGGCAGGCAGAATACCTGCCAGTAGTATAGAAACACCGCCGGTAAAGGCATTTGAGCCGGTGGAGATCAGAAACGATGTCCAATGTAATGAACCATTGGACGCCGTTAAATGCTTACCAGAATTTACGGGGGTGCCAGAGACGTACGCCTCTTGGAGACAAGCTGCGATAGCGGCATATAAAATTTACAAGCCATACGACGGCAGCTCACGCCACTACCGGCGGTCATTATTATAAAGAGCAGCAAAATTAGAGGGGCGGCTGACGGCGTTTTGGTAAGTTCGGCACAGTAATGAATTTTGATGCCATAATAAACCGTCTCGATTTCACATACAGGGATAAGAGAGGCATTCACGTCATAGAGCAAGAGATGAGCACCCTAAGACAGGGCTCATTAACAATTTTACAATACTACACTCCTGCCCAAAACTATACGACACCTCGAAAGTTTTAGTTTCGACTCTCGTAGGAAAAGGAGAAAGCATAATGAAATAAAATGAAGTATGCAGAATAATAGCAAAAAGAGTTCTGCACAAAATCTGATATTCTGATCTCTGATTGCATCTCGCGTTTTCAAGTAACAGTAAAAAATGCAGAAAAAATCAAAACTATACGACACATTTGAAATATAGCGTCTAGAGATAAAGGTTTGGTGTCAATTATTTTTTTTTCTTTTTCAGTTAAAAATTTAATGCATTTATAATAAAATGCAGCGCGAAAGTTTTTTAAACTATGAGAAAAAGAGGACAATAAGAGCTTACAATGAATCTGGCTATAATACAAGCAAAATATAGGGATAATTGGGTCGTTAACGCTGTGATATCACTTAATTTTGAAATGATCTCGATAAATATGGTGTTAAGCATAACTCAGGAAGAAAACCCAAGCTGTCTGACCGTGATAAACATCGCACAATACTCAAGACGAGCAATTCATTTGAATCATACCCCACACTTTCTGCATGTTGCAGGCAGCCTGTGGTACGGATGACTGTTTGGTGGACGCTGTAATCATCTGAAAACATTGTCAGAGGATATTTAAAAAAGGACACGTTCTTAAAACCCCACCACAAATAAACCCGACTTCAGTTTGGGAAAAATAACTTGGAGAGAAACTGGGTCTCAATATAAAATTTTAACTTTATTTTGTTTATAAAGCTTTGTTGAATATTTTTCATTTAAATCATTTTTTCGGATGAGAATAAGTTAAATCTTGACAGTTTAGATGGTTTTCGGCACTATTGGCGAGATCTGCCTCAGGAACAACTTATTTTTTGCAAACCCCATTTCAGAGGTGGATCCGCAATGGTTTGGGGAGCATTTCATAAGTCTGGAACGTTTAATATGTGCTTCACAAGCTCAAAGATGAAGAGTGCTGATTGTGTAAAGCTATTTGAGGATTGACATTTGCCATTTTTGAAAGGAAATGGAGAAACAGAATTTATTTAATGCATCCATCCACAAGATCAGAAAGACCCTGCGCATGTAAATGAGCACTCAGTCAATGTGTTAGATTGGTCAGCTTGCTCCCCTGACTTTAACCCAATCAAAAACAATTTAGGTATCTTAGTCAGACGAGTTTATGCCAACAATAAAAAATTTGAGAACGTCGGAAGTCTCAAAAGCGAAATCTTGACGCAATTGTCTCCTTTAGACCAAAATATTCTAAAAAACTTATTTAATTCAATGCCTAAGAGACTTTTTGAGGTAGTGAAAGCTTAAAGCGTCTCTGTTAACTATTAACTATATTTATATACCAAAATTAATACAAAATATTAAGTAATTTCAAAAAAACTCAAATGTGTCGTATAGTTTTGATACACTTGCAGGCAAGCGAAAAACATACCTTTTCTGCATTTTTTACTGTTACTTGAAAACGCGAGATGCAATCAGAGATCAGAATATCAGATTTTGTGCAGAACTCTTTTTGCTATTGTTCTGCATACTTCATTTTATTTCATTATGCTTTCTCCTTTTCTTACGAGAGTCGAAACTAAAATTTTCGAGGTGTCGTATAGTTTTGGGCAGGAGTGTATGACGAGGTTGAGAAAAAGCTTACTCTTCTCACCAATAAGGTAAACATGTCCTATGAACCAAACATGGCACAAGGGCTCTGTACGAAGTTCAGAGATGATGCGTTGCGTGTTTTTGTCTCAGGCCTAAAGCGTAGCCTGACGGATGTCCTGTTCGCGGCAAAGCCTAAGGACTTACCGTCGGCCCTAGCTCTAGCGCAAGAGGTAGAGGCAAACCATGAGAGGTACGCCTTTGCCGCCAACTTCGCTAAGGGACAAGAAGATAGGGAGCGAAAAGTGACCCCGAGGCTGCAGGTCCGTCAGCAAGATAGGGTTCAACAGCAGGGGGATCCGCAACCCAGCGGTTCCAAAAATCCTCACTTCACTAACCAGCAGAAAAAGCAACATGGTCAATTTGAGCAACAGAGTGGCAGGTGGAACAAAGGTGGAGGGTCACAGGAACCAATGGACGTCGATCCATCTGTGTCAAAAATTTTACAACCATCGCAGGCACCAGCCTACGTTAACTCTAGCGCTCCTCAAGCCTACAAAAGAACGGCCACGTCTGGGCGTTTAAGCGGACAGAGGAGGCAGAGAGTCAATCATACGGCTCACGAGCCTGATCAAGATTCAGGTTCGTATGCTAGCTCTGCAGCAGCAGCAGAACAGCAAATTGCCGACGACAATGGTAGCGGGTATGACTCAGACACTCTCAATTTTTTAGGGGAAGCTCCCTGCTGCCCTACATCAGTAGGAGAATAGCAGGGATCCAGATGAGATTTCTCATCGACACGGGCGCTTCCAAGAATTATATCAGACCACATAAAAATCTAAAAGGTGTGTGCCCAGTAAATTCTTCCTTCTCTACCCATTCTATACACGGCACCACGAAGATCACTCATAAGTGCCTTATATCTCTGTTCGGCAAAACTGCCACATTTTTTTTACTCCCAGACCTATCCACATTTGATGGAATTGTGGGGCTCGACTTGCTCACGCAAGCAGGAGTGTCGCTTTGTCTTGCTTCTGGCCAGCTCAAATGTGGCACAGAAACTGAACAAATCGAATTCCACAGGTGCGCGGATGTTAACTTTACCAATGTTGACTGCGCCGACGTGCCCGATGCTGTAAAAGATGCATTCCTAAAGATGCTAAAAAGCAAGCATAAGGCCTTCGCGGATCCGGAAGAAGCACTTCCCTATAACACATCAGTGGTGGCCACTATCAGGACCACTGATGAACAACCAGTTTATGTCCGACTGTACCCCTATCCCATGGGAGCAGCGGAATTCGTTAATAAAGAGATTCAAAGCCTTCTGAAGAACGGTATCATAAAAAAATCTGTTTCCCCCTACAACAATCCCATTTGGGTGGTGGACAAGAAGGGGAAGGACGAGTTTGGTAACAAGAATATGCGCCTCGTAATGGATTTTCGCAAACTTAACGAGAAAACCATCGCAGACAAATACCCTATGCCTAACATTCCAATGATTTTGGGGAATCTTGGCAAAGCTAAATACTTTTCGACATTGGACCTAAAGTCCGGCTATCACCAGATCACGCTAGCAGAGCGTGACCGTGAAAAAACAGCCTTCGCAGTTAACGGGGGGAAGTACGAATTTTGTCGACTTCCCTTTGGATTGAAGAATGCGGCCAGCATCTTCCAAAGAACTGTTGACGACATACTGCGTGAGCAAATTGGCAAATCTTGCTATGTCTATGTTGACGATGTCATTATCTTCTCAAAAGACGAAAATTCTCATGTCCAACATGTAGAGTGGGTCTTAAAGAGCCTGTACGAGGCAAATATGAGAATCTCCAAGGAAAAATCGCGTTTTTTTAAGAAAAGCGTAGGTTTTCTTGGTTTCGTGGTAACCAGTAATGGGGCTACAACGGACCCTGAAAAAGTCAAAGCGATTCAGGAGTTCCCAGAACCGAAGAATATATTCGAGATTAGATCATTTTTGGGACTGGCCAGTTACTATAGGTGTTTCATCAAAGACTTTGCCTCAATAGCAAAACCCATTTCTGATCTTCTAAAGGGCGAGAATGGGTCAGTAAGTAAACATAGATCGCGAAACATCCCGGTAGAACTCTCTGAGCTTCAGCGTCACGCATTCCAAAAGCTACGCAACATTTTGTCATCAGAAAACGTCATGCTCAGACGCTTCAGCTTACGGCATAGGGGCAGTGCTTTCTCAAGAGGGTCGCCCCATCTCAATGATTTCCAGAACATTGAAGCCCCCGGAGGTGAACTACGCCACCAACGAGCGGGAACTTTTGGCTATAGTTTGGGCCCTTAGCAAGCTACGTCACTACCTGTATGGGGTAAAAAACATTAACATTTTCACGGACCACCAACCGTTAACTTTTGCCGTTTCTGAGTCAAACCCGAATGCCAAAATTAAAAGATGGAAGGCGCGCATTGAGGAAACGAATGCGCGAATATTTTATAAGCCAGGCAAGGAGAATTTAGTTGCTGATGCGCTATCGCGACAACAGCTCAACGCTCTTGACGAGCTGAATACTGATTCCTGCGCGGCGACAGTCCACAGCGAGCTGTCCTTGACCTATACAATTGAGTCAACCGAAAAGCCACTTAATTGTTTCCAAAATCAAATTGTCATTGAAGAGGCACGCGTCCCCACCAAACGCAACTTCATTCTTTTCGGGGACAAGAGGCGTCATGAAGTGAGCTTCACTGATCGCACAGCCCTTCTAGATGAACTCATTGACTTGATTAATCCAAATGCAGTTAATGCCCTCTATTGCAACCTGCACACACTAGCACAGGTGCAAGATGGCTTAGTTCGCATGTTTCCAGGCACAAAGTTCTGGCACTGCAAAAACCGAGTTGCAGATGTCTTCAACGTAGACGAGAGGAGAGAAATTCTCGTTGCCGAACATAACAGAGCGCACAGAGCAGCTCAAGAAAATGTTAAGCAAGTGTTATCAGAATACTATTTCCCTAAAATGGCGAAGTTGGCTAAGGAAATTGCAGAAAGTTGTAGAATCTGCTCAGCAGCCAAATACGATAGGCACCCGAAAAGACAGGAGCTCGGAGAAACCCCGATCCCTGAGACTCCTGGGGAATTTCTACACGTTGATATTTTTTCCACGGACAAAAAATTTTTTTTGACCTGTGTTGATAAATTCTCTAAATTTGCAGTCGTACAACCAATTCAGTCGCGCACTATCGAGGACTTAAAAACCCCACTACTGCAGCTCATGAATTTCTTTCCACGAGCCAGAACAATTTATTGCGACAACGAGCCTTCGATGAATTCTCAAACTGTAAAGACCCTGTTGTTAAACAACTACGGAGTCCATATTGTTAATGCGCCGCCGCTGCATAGCACCTCCAATGGCCAAGTCGAGCGCTTCCATAGCACTCTAGCCGAGCTTGCACGTTGCCTCAAGCTGGAGAGAAACATCAGCGACTCAGTCGAAGTCATTTTGCTAGCCACTATTGAGTATAACAAGACAATACATTCGGTCATCAACAAGAGACCTGTTGATGCCCTCCATGTGCCCCCAGGCGAACCTCAAGGGGAAATATCAGCAAAGTTAAGGAGTGCACAAGATGCGCTCCGGGCAGGCTGAACGACCAGCGACAGAATAGAGTCTTTGAAGTAGGCGAAAAAGTCCTAGTAAAAAGAAACCGCAGGCTTGGCAATAAACTCACGCCCTTATGTGAAGAACGGATCGTAGAGGCAGACCTTGGCACGACCGTTCTCATTAGAGGGAGGGTGGTCCACAAGGACAACCTTAAGTAGGGCGAGAGCTGAAATAAAACATTGATTCTACGCATCTTGAATTTAACTATAAGTTTCAACATTTGAACAACTAGGCTTTACCTTTAAGTTTTATTATTTACGCCTCTTGGCATTAACTTTAGAAAGACACGTAGTAATAGTTTGGTCCGTTTTGTCTGTCTTCCGCAGGTTCGGGTTTCTGCTATTTCTATTTTTTGCAAGTGCGGCAGCGCGTGTGACTAATTACTCACACGCCAAGTATATTCCCATTGTTGAGGGTCAAGTTCTGGTCTGGGAGGAATTCAATTTCGTCAGGCACACAGCTAACATCTCTGAGTACGAGAAAATGGTAAACGAAACAATGGAGCTATGTGAAATGTTTCCGCAGTCACACATGAGAAAGCTTCTAAGCGTCGATGCGTCCCACCTCAGGGATCTGTTAGAAGCTCTTGGCGTGCACCACAGGGTGGCAAGAAGTTTAGATTTCTTGGGCACAGCCCTCAAAGTAGTTGCGGGAACACCTGACGCCAGTGACTTCGAGAAGATCAAATTTACTGAGTTACAGTTAGTGAACTCTAACAACAGACAGGTAGCTATCAACACAAAAGTTCAAGAACAAATCAATCAACTCACTACAACTGTCAACACATTACTAAAAGCTGCAAAAAAGAATCAGATAGATTCCGGGCATTTAAACGAGACTCTTTTAGCTCGGAATAGAATGTTGCTGATGGAAACGCAGAATTTGATGCTCGCTGTTACCCTTGCAAAAATTAATATCATAAGCCCAAATATATTAGATCACGCAGATTTGAGATCTGTTTGGATCGATGAACCCACAGGAACTTCAATAGCTGACCTTATGTCCGTTGCGTCCGTGAAAGTATTACAATCTGCTAATGCCCTTCACTTTATCATTAAGTTCCCGAAAATCAAAATGGCTTGCAGAAAGGTGATGCTGTATCCAGTTGCACATGAGAATGCTGTGCTACAAATCGACGACAACATTATAGCTGAGTGCGGAGATCAAGTGCTCGCCCTTAAGAATTGCACTTCCACGCCGGGAGGAACTTTTTGTCAACTTTCACCGACCAGCTCTTGTGCCAGAGAGCTGCATGCTGGTGGCTTGGCAAACTGCCAAATACAGCCGAGTCACTTAGACCCGATCACCTGGGTCGACGACGGAATTTTGATCATCAATAACCGGCCTGCTAAAGTTTGCACTGACAACGGTACTGGGACTTGGGTTCACGGAACAAATTTAATCACGTTCAATAATTGGGCTCTGATCAACGAGACTAAGTACTTGAATCGCAACATTGTCCAGAGTAAGTTCCCCGGCATCGCGGCATCTCCCCTTCTGAACGTCACCGGCCACCAAGACGTGCTGAGTCTCCCTTACCTTCATCGCTTGAATGAACGTAACCTGGAGATCATCAAGGAAGTCAAGGACGAAATTGGAAGCGTCGACAGCGTGGTAATAGCCTTCTTGTTGGGTGCTGCGTGTTGCACCATAATATGCATCGGAGTCATCTACCGTCGGTTCACCAAAAACATGGCATCGGCCGAGGAGATTAAGAAGGTGATCGCCGAGATAGGAGCGGCCGAGGGCGGCCTTAACTTAAAAGGGGAGCAGTTAACAGAGGCCAACGACACCAGCTCCAGATGCTGATATAGCACTGGGCCGGATGTTCTTACGAGTTAACAGGGGTCAGCAAAATGCAATATAACACCAGCCACAGATGCTGACATAGCTCTGGGCCGGATGTTCTTGCACGACGGCAGCGCACGAGGCGCAAGCTAAGCATTCTAGCGGCCGTTGTGAAAAGCACACAATAGCTTAAGTAATTTTTATCAACCTTTTGTAAATTTAGTTTTTAATTCAGCTTTCACTGAGGCACATCGGCCCAGCGATTGTACGCGTGAAGTAACTCGCTCACTACGGCATATCGGCCTAGTGTTCTAAACTACATAACGTTAATCAACCTTGTATTACAAACACAACAAAAATTATCTAAATAAAAGTCTCACAAAGGAAATCCGCGAAGACTTGTCATTCAAATATTAATTTGTACATATGTATGTGTGTTAGCATGTATATATGTATGCTCGTAATCTTGAACACACGTGCATATGTACACACCTATGTATGTACGTAAAAATAACCTGAGCAATTTGCACTGTTTAACCACTGAACACCTCGCGCAATTGTACCATAACACTCGAAACACAATAGACATATGCCAATTACTTATTTCAACTTTTTGATTTAATTGAGCACCAAAATTGCAAACACACCGAACCATAAAACATACGTGCCGTGCAAAATATTCTGGGAGCACGCACTACTCACAGTCCAATGACAGAGCCGACACTGCAGCTTTGAATTCGCTACCAGTTCCAAGCCTCCGTGTTGCTTCTGCTCCAATATCAATTTTAGCTCCAACGATGAGCTCCAATGGGACATGAACTTTTTCCAAGTGGTCCCTGCTCGGGCGCCATATGTTTCCGCAACTCTCCAGACCAGTTCGGATCCTCAATCGCGAAATAAAAAGCCAAGTGCTGCTGGTTCTGACCGAGTCGGTCTCTATAATTTTCAATAATAAGACTTAACTTGATAGTATATGTGTATGAGCGCTGTTTACATTTCATTACAGCTACATAAATCGGTTATGCTATTAACATAACAGCTCTAAATTAACATTTCATTTGTTATCTATCATCTAACTTAACTCCCGGCCCTGGCGTGATTTAAATTATTTCGGCGCTAACATAGCACTTTGTATGAAAAGTAGAAAAATCGGAAAAAATAGTAATTTTTACGATTTTCAAAAAATTATAAAAAGTACAAGCAAAAATATTTTTGAAAATCTTTACTTCGTAATCATTTTGGAATAAAATTGTTATGTGTGCTTCCCCGAAAAAGTTTTGACAACGACGCGATTATTTAATCGAATAATCGATTAGTGTTTCAATTAATCGCAACCTATTTTACGATACAATTAAATCGCCAATGGAAGCAAAATAATCGATTATTGTGTATCATATGATTAATCGTGCCATCCCTATATATAGATAAGTAACGGGTATCCTATAGTCGGGAACTCGACTATAGCCTTTCCCACTTGTTTTTTCTTTGAAAATCTTCTCAACCTCCCCCGTAGTTGTTGTTACTTTTTGTAAGCCTCGCACGATGACATTTTTAGCCTTGCTTTGATCGACTAATGTGGATACTTCCTTTCGGTCAGCATATCTATCAGCGCGTAGCTTATCGATTTCTGCTTTAAGCATAAAGTTTTCCTTTTGCAACGTTTCGATTTTCTCCGAGAATCCACCCATTTGCTCTTTGATGTCGCTTATATCCTCTTTCGTGGCCACTGCCTTATAAAGATTTTACATTTTTTTATCAACACTTTCACCTAATTTGTTGATGGCTTGTAATAGATCGTTTAACGATAAGTCAGGCGACACCTCTCCTCGCTTTCGCTTTTCTTGGTGCTGCATAGCACTCGTGGGCGTCGAAACGGCTATTTGTGTTATGTTTGCAGCTGTATCAGTGTTTGTATCAGCATTTGGCGGCGATCTTCTAACTGACATTTTGAAAATAACGTCCAAAGTTTTGGAGCCTCCTAAAAGTATGCAATGGCTACGGGATGGGGCAGTTGGTATTTTCGCACACTCCTTTTGCGATAATTAGCAACCCTGTGAGTGCGAGCTTTGTGAATGTCAGGACCAGCTGTTTTTTGTTGTTGTTTTCCAATCTCGCTCTGAGCTAGAATTACTTTTGCTTTCCCGCGATTTTCACTTTCACTCACCCTCGCGAGCTTTGAGTGAAATCCAAATATGAAGCCTGCCTCGAAAAAACAAAAGTGTAATAAGCGTCCGGAGTCGTCAGCGCCGTGGAAAGTGTCTGCGCGAGAGGATCAGCGAGGTATGCATTCACGATTGCACGTTTATTGACAGCTTTCTTTCGCAGTATTGCACCAAAATTATAAAAATCTTCGGAGCTCCCAAGAAACACGTCCGACTCGCTCAACAAACAACTCAAACTCTTCAAACTTTTCAAATATACATATGTGGATGCCAAAGAGATCACTTCACCTACCCGGAAAAGGAACAAGTTGTTGCACCTTGGCGGTTCACAATTGCTGACGATGGCATTTTCATTGCCTGGAGCAGTGATAACAGCAACTTCAAAAGATGACCCGACAGATGTATTTCAAATTCTGATTGATAAGTTAAATACCGTTTTCTCACCAAAACAAAATTCAATTCTTTTGAGAGCCATCTGATTAGAAACCTTTCTCCTGCAGAAGGCGAAACGTTTGCAAAGTTTGTATTAAGGCTGCGCCACCAGATTCAAAAATGCGATTTTGGAACGACTAAAGCCGAGATTGAGGAGATTTGCTTGAAGGATAAAATCATTGTCACATGGGCCGGCATCAATATATATATATATATTCGTTGTCATTTGTTGGAAATTGCTTTTATTTGCTTGAAGACCTTTCAGGCAAGGAAGTTGGAACATTTCATGCGAAAGATATTCGTGCCTGATTCCCGCTAATCTGCTCAGCGAGCGCTGGCAGAATTATCGGGTGGTGGCCGTTTTGATTGTATTTTTTGGTCATTTAATTTGTTTTGTTTCATCGCTTACAGTTTGCGAGTCACTGCTCTCATGCGATAAAACTGCAGCAATGAGTTTTCGTTGCGCTGCATACAATGTTGGAAAGCTCTCAGTAGCGACTGCTTATCAATACCCCTCTGCAGTTGCATTCCAATATCGGAATGCAAAGCTGCGCTTATTGGAATTGAGCGATAAAATCTGGTGCAAAACTATAGCCGCACCTACTTTTTTCAGTGTACGCATAGAAAGAGTGGAGCTAGAAAAATGATTTTACTACCATTTGAAAGAGCGTTAAAAAAAAGAAAAAAGATGACAAACATCAACACTCTTCATGAAAAGGTGCAAAGCTATAAAAAAAAAAAATTGGCATTTGGCACTTTGCGCAAAAAGGTTCAGCTTCTTTGCACCTAAAAATTACTTTTTGCGCAGTGCCGAATGCCAATTTTTTTTTTACTTTGTATATATTCTTTTTTTTTTGGCATATACATATAATAAATTAATATATATAAAATATTTAATATATTTCGTCACAAAATTGGATATCAGAAATTTTGGGGCATGGAAATGTTTTCGTCACTAGACTTTTACCTCGTAAAGAGGTTTTTTATGGAGATTTATTTATTTATTTATTTAAAAAAGCAAACATTGCTGCCTCTAATTAATACATAGATAAAACATATTTAATGGATATTAATAATAATAATTACAATAGATTTAACAATATTAAAAGTAGATATAAAGAAAAGAAAGAAAAGAATTTACAATTTTAGTCTTATAACACCACCGACACGTTGGGGGAAGTGTCAGTGTCAGTCGCGTTATTAGAGCCTAATTCTGGATAGAAAGAGAAGCGAAATATAGTTAATAAAAGATAGATAAAGAAAACAAAAAAAAAACAAAAATAAATATATAAAAAAAAATAATAAAATAAAATAAAAATAAATAGAATAGACTTAATATATAATTAAAGGTAGAGTAAGGATGAAAAATGCAACCCGATGGGGGAATTTTGTTAGCCGGTCCGGCAAGCTATGCCCCTGGTCACAGCTGGGGTTGGTTGCAAGTTTCATAGGAAGTAGAAAAATATACAATGTATAGATAGAATAGAGGAGAGTATGAGAGAGAGTAATAAAATAAGATAATGACAGAAATAGAAGTGAAAAACAATCAGTTAGAATTGGCCAGAAGCCGACCTGAGATGGGATAGAATAGAAAGCTTAATAGAAGACAGAGATTGTTCCGAAGAGAACACATGAAAAACAGAGTTATAGCAGGTGCATAAAACGCGAAAAGGATTGTGCAAAGCATAATCAGTGGTGCAAGTAGGAAGTGATAATGGAAGATAATTTCTAGTAGGCCTACAAGGAACAGAAAAGTTAAGACGACTTAAAAGAAAAGAGGAATCTATATCGCCATTAATTAGCTTACGTATAAAAACTACACTAAGAGTTTTTCTACGATCAGATAGTGAAGGAAGGTTTATTGGTAAAAGTCTACTGGAATAAGACGGTAAGCGAAGATTGGGATCCCAATTTAAACTACGTAGAGCAAAGAGAAGAAATTGCTTCTGGATCGACTCAATACGAACAGCATTGTTCATATATTGAGGGGACCATATACAGGAGCAATATTCCAGAATAGGACGTACTAGGGATACATAAAGGAGTTTGGTAGTGAAAGGATCGGTAAATTCTTTCGACCAACGCTTTATGAATCCAAGCACGCCCTTAGCATTATTAATGATAAAAGATATATGTAGATTAAAGTTTAGTTTAGAATCAAATAGAACACCCAGATCTTTTACGGTGTTTATACGTTTTAAAGCGACATTTTCAATCGAATAGGTACCTAGATAGGGTTTAGAACGACTAAAAGTCATGAGCATACACTTAGAACAATTTAGAGGAAGATGATTAGCCAAGCACCAAAGTTGTATAGAATTAAGATCATTTTGAAGTAGATCAAATTGAACAGGATCGTTAAAAGATAGAATATGTTTTACATCGTCCGCATACATCAGTATTCGAGAATGTAATAAAATTGATGGAAGGTCATTAATAAAAAGTGTAAAGAACAAAGGCCCCAGGTGACTGCCTTGGGGAGATATCAGAAATTTTCGCAATTGCCTCTGCTTTTGACATTTGTACAAACAGATATGTGTTATATGTCAAAAAACGCGGAAATAAATTGTCTATTAAACAATTCAATAATCATATAATTAAGAGAATTAAAAACACATTCAATCCGAGACGTTGCAATAAGACTTTAATAGTTTAATTCATATGAATAAATTAATGCCCACATTGTTGCAAGACAAAACTAAACTGTCTGGCAGCACTGGTTATTTGCGCTTCACATAAATATTTTACATATGCGTCTGGCATTGTTACTTTGCTAGAAGGTTTTAATATGCACACCCCAAATTTTTTAGATCAAATTTTATTGATATCAAAATCAGTTTAAGCA
Organism: Drosophila suboccidentalis; assembly: GCA_037043435.1. Classification (NCBI taxonomy): domain Eukaryota; kingdom Metazoa; phylum Arthropoda; class Insecta; order Diptera; family Drosophilidae; genus Drosophila; species Drosophila suboccidentalis. Next base: position 27,908 of record JBAMBK010000832.1, on the reverse strand, counting down.
AATAGAGTACAGTCTGCTAACAAAAATCAATTTTTAGAAAAATTGATCACGCTAGGAGTTGAACCCGTGTCTCCCGAACATTGCAAACTTGACGGAAACTTAGCACCTTAGACAGATCTAACAACAGCGATTCTTTATTTTGCAGCTTTTATTTCTGCCAACACCCTTTTAAAATTGAAAAACATTAAAAAAAAAACTATGCGGATCATCTACTAACAAATTAATTGCAATTAAAAACTAAAAAAAAAAAGTTTTGGCCGTGCCAGAACTCGAACCCGGAGACCCGAACTGAGAATTCATGCAAAAATCGGACGCTCTACACTTTGCGCCACTGTTAATCTTTAAGAACGACTGTCAAATTATACATTTCATTGTTACTGGACTGTTAGTCAAATGTTATTGCTGCTGCTGCCCTATTCTAATTCAAAGTAAAACGTATGTATCACTGCGGACGGCAGTCCGCGCTAGTGACGAAAGCAGCACGAAGGGTGCGAAGGCGACTAGCATATATACACAGGAAGAATGGAAAATTTGCTATGACTGTCCGATCAGGTCGAGTTATATACCGATCGAAAGGTATTAACTTAACTTACAAATGTGCATACTAAGACTTTTGGAAACTCACCTGGTTCGTGAGATAAACAGGTATAAGTGGGAGGGGGAAAATTTTGATGATTGGAGCTAATGGGGCCGTTGGAGCCTTTTTGAATTTTCTTTGAATTTTTTACAATTCTCATTAAAAATACGCGTCGAATGACACCTCGATCATCGAAATCGGACAACTGGTTCGAAAGATAATTAATTTTGAAATTTTTAGGCGCCTTCCGAAAATGAGATGAAAAGTCAGTTTGTCTGTTTGTCTGTTTGTTTGTTTGGATCAAATCGTTGATTTAGCTTAAATGTTTGAATGAGGACTTGTTCCTGTTAAAAAATCTAGAAACGTTTGTTCAACGACTTTTTCGAAAAATCGCTAGTTTAGCGGGAAATCGCTAAAAACCGCCAAACTTAAAACCCCCATAGCATCCAAACAATAGAAGCCACAGATGTGATCTATATATCGTTGAAAAGGTATTTTGAAGGGCTCTTAGGCATACCTTCGAAGTTTTATTTTTAGGTAAATAGGTAAACAGCTACAGGTGAAATAAGGTATTTTTCTTCACATTTTGGCGGTTTTTGAGAAAACGCCGCTAACGATTTTTTTTAATTTTCAGTATGTTGTAGTTTATAAAATTTCGCATTTTTTGATATATGAAACATAACTTATAGCCAAATGGTTTGGAAGATATAACCAGTTAACTGAAAATATACGTTTTCTTAGATTTGGAAGAGGACCCGTATGTCTGTTTGGATAAAATCTTTCTTATAGCTTAGAAGTTTGAATGAGGACTTGTTCCCGCTCAAAAATCTAGAAACGTTTGTTCTACGACTTTTCCGAAAATTCGCTAGTTTAGCGGGAAATCGCTAAAAACCGCTAAAATTGACACCCTCATAGCGTCCAAACGATAGATGCTACAGATGTGATCTATACATCGTTGAAAAGGTAGATCGATGGGCTTTTAAGCATAGCTGTAAACTTTTTTGCTGAAGAACACAGGTAAAAAGCTACAGGTAAAAAAAATTATTATTCCTCACATTTTGGCGATTTAAGAAAAATTTGTATTTCAAATCACTTTTAAATATGGTATATGTTGAAGACAATTCCATTCCGCGTTTTTTGACATACAACACATATCTGTCAGAATTCGTTTGGGCAAGATATTACCTATTAACTGAATATATCATTTTTCTTTCCACTCCTGCTTGCTCACATGCAGTATGTACACTGCTTGCTTGCTGCGGAAGCATACTGCTTGCAAGTGGTGAATTCTTTTTGCGGAAGCAGCAACAAAGTGTCATTGTAGCCAGAGTTTGAGAACGCTATTAGCTTTTGCGCTTGGCATGTTGGCATGCCATACAAATTTGACAAGTTATACTGTCAAAAAATATTGAAATTTACAAAATTTCTAATGTCTTATTCAAAAATTTCTGATATCCCATAAAAAAACCTCTTTACGCGGTAAAAGTCTAGTGACGAAAACATTTTCATGCCCCAAAATTTCTGATATCCAATTTTGTGACGAATAATATTAAGTTTTACTTATGAATAAAATAAAAAAAAAATTTTGCATTCGGCACTGCGCAAAACAGTCAGTTTTATTTGGTATGAAGAACTGAGGCATTTTAGCGCAATGTGCCGAGTGCCAAAATTTTTTTTTTATTTTATTCATAAGTAAAACTTAATATTATTCGTCACAAAATTGGATATCAGAAATTTTGGGGCATGAAAATTCAGTTAATAGGTTATGTCTTCCAAACCAATACACAAATATTTATGATATCATGCATGATATCAAAAAACGCGAAATTGTACAAACTATAACATATTAAAAATTAAGAAAAATCGTTAGCGTCGTTTTCTCAAAAACCGCCAAAATGTGTAGAAAAAAACCTTGTTTCACCTGTAGCTGTTTACCTATTTACCTAAAAAAAAAACTTTGAAGGTATGCCTAAGAGCCCTTCGAAATACCTTTTCAACGATATATAGATCACATCTGTAGCTTCTATCGTTTGGCGGTTTTTAGCGATTTCCCGCTAAACTAGCGATTTTTCGAAAAAGTCGTAGAACAAACGTATCTAGATTTTTGAACAGGAACAAGTCCTCATTCAAACATTTAAGCTAAATCAACGATTTGATCCAAACAAACAAACAGACAAACAGACAAACTGACTTTTCATCTCATTTTCGGAAGGCCCCTAAAAATTTCAAAATTAATTATCTTTCGAACCAGTTGTCCGATTTCGATGATCGAGGTGTCATTCGACGCGTATTTTTAATGAGAATTGTAAAAAATTCAAAGAAAATTCAAAAAGGCTCCAACGGCCCCATTTGCTCCAATAATTTAAATTTTTCCCCTCCCACTTACACCTGTTTATTTCACGAACCAGGTGAGTTTACAAAAGTCTTAGTATGCACATTTTTAAGTTAAATTAATACCTTTCGATCGGTATATAATTCGACCTGATCGGACAGTCATAGCATTTCCATTCTTCCTGTGTATATATGCTAGTCGCCTTCGCACCCTTAGTGCTGCTTTCGTCACTAGCGCGGACTGCCGTCCGCAGTGATATGCTAGTCGCCTTCGCACCCTTCGTGCTGCTTTCGTCACAAGCGCGGACTGCCGTCCTCAGTGATTTGAAGTGGAAATTATCCCATTATTGTTTAAGAAAAACGAATTTGTTCTTTAGACGTTGCGCCCACCCCAGAAGCCGAAAATGTTTGATTTTTGGTAATTTATAAAAACCACAATTTTAGTGGTGCAGCCGCCGCCGCCATTTTTGGTTTTTTTTTTCTTCGCTGAAAAAGGTATGTTCTGCAATACAAATTGCATCAATCGACAAGGTTTTAAATTTTCTTTCTTTTTGCCCTTTAGATTGTTAAATTTTTTTAAATTAACCTAACCTAACCTTGTTGGCCGGCGAGCCTAAAACAGGTACAGTGAGCCCTAGTGTGGATGCACAAAGTTTTCTTGGATTCATTCGACCTGCCAATTTCAAAACGCCAAATTGGATTTCTGTGTTATTTTTGGATTTTCAAATTGAGCGCCTAAAAGCGCCACCGCTGCACATTGGGCGGAATTCCCGTTTTTTTTTGGCAAAAACCTCTAAATGTAAAGCTAGGAACTTAAAATTTGGCATGAACCTTAGTTAGACAAATATCGAATTATGGTTTTTTTTTTTAGATTTGGACCAAGCCTTCACCTCCCCCTCCCCTTCCCACTATGAGAAAAAAGTGTAATATATTTATATAAAATCGTAATGTTAAGCATGAATCTTAGTTAGGCTAAAGTACAATTTATAATATTTTCGGTTTTTTAGTTGGACCTAAAAAAAATGGACTCCCCTTTTCCCTTTATCCACGACTCATTGAAAAATATATTTTTTTTAAAAAAGCTTCAATATAAAGGAAAATATTTTAAACTTTGCATGATTGCTAATCAGACTAAACAAGAATTAATAATATTTTTTGTCTTTCCTTTTGACCATGTTCCTACCCCCCTCCCCATCTAACTCCTGGAAAAAATTTTAAGCATAAAAGCACACCCACTTCTACTGGATTATTTCAATAAACCGCAAATTTCCGCTTATGATTTAAACTCTACATAAATATATTCATAATTACGCATACTACCACATAAGCACTTTTTATAATCCACGTTTATCTTGCTAGATATAATCCACGAAACACAACTATATTGAGGTTAGATTTGACAAAATTATGGTTTATTAATAACATTGAGAACATAACGAAACAAATGCACATATAATTAAACACATATATAACTCTTTTCTACATACCTTGATGATCATTTTCCATTTTAAACTATTTAAATTCTTCAAACCGTTTAAAAATGGGAGACTGTCAAACAAATATGAAATTTTCAAATCGGACCACATGCAGACACCGCGTGGCACAAACAGCTGAGTTTGAAAGGCTGGTGTTAAGCGAGGGTTTCAAAATAAAATTTAAATTTAATGTTCTCGATGAGGAGGGACACTTACTTACTGGCAAAAATATTATAACCATAAAAATATTATAAAATAGAAATAGGTTTGTTGCTAAAAAACGGGCAATTCCGCCCAATGTGAGCTGGATAAAACTCTTGAGCGCAGCTCAGAGCGAAAGCTTTTCTTCGCCGTTGTATATCGTCAGCTGCGCTTGCGCCCAAGCTCGCTCCCCCCTCGTCTAGAAAGTGTTGTGTGTGCGAAAGTGAGAAAGTGCTGTGAAAAAAAAAAACAAATTTTTAAATTGCTATTAATGCAATAAAATTAAACCGAGGTTGTTGTATAAGAGTGACTGTTGTTGAGGTTAAAAGCTCCACTTCGAAAAGCTTCAGTGCAACTTGCCAGATTGATTTAGTTGTGCAAAAATAAATCTTTATTTTTTTTTCTCAAAAAAAAAAGAATACAAAGAGAGTTACAAGATAAAATCAATAAAAAAAATAAATACTGAATAAACACATAGCAAAGAGAATACAAATTTAAAATTTTCAAACAATTTGGGAATAAAAATATATATATACTAGGGGGCTCCGCCCCCTGCTCGCTTCGCTCGCTAACCCCCAGCTCGCTTCGCTCGCAAAAATTTAAAGGAACTTCTTTAGTTGTCCGGCTTAACAAATTAAAACAATATAAGGGGGTCCGTCCCCTGCTCGCTTCGCTCGCAAAATTGAAAAGAAGGTCCTTAGTAGTCCGCTTTAACAAATTTATATAAAATAGCATTTTTTGTAAAAAAAACTGAAATATTTAACTTCCGCTGTCCGCGGTTTTAATGTTTCTTCCTTGCAATTGAACTTTGGCTAAAAGCCAGAGTTAGTGATTTGGCGGGAAAAATCCAGATTTGGCGGGAAAAGGCTAAATTTGGCGAGAAAAAGCTAAATTTTAGGAAAAATTCAAAATTTTAGCAAGAAGAGTTAATGTGTGAGTTTTCTAAGAATATCTCATACAACAACAGAGTTCTTGATTCTAAAGGTTAATTTGCATCCGATTGTTCCTATGGCAATTTGGCCAGAATGTTAGAAACAGCCCCAAACATACAATCATTGAGTTTGGTTGAGATATCTTAAGAAACAAAAAAGTTTTTCATACTAAAGATTTTTTTGCATCCGATTGTTCCTATGGCAGCTATATGATATAGTCATCCGACTTTGACCAAATTTGGTCAGAATGTAAGAAACAGTCCCAAACATACAATCTGTGAGTTTGGTTGAGATATCTTAAGAAGCAAAAAAGTTTTTCATACTAAAGGTTATTGTGCATTCGATTGTTCCTATGGCAGCTATATGATATAGTCATCCGACTTTCGGCAAATTTGGTCAGAATGTAAAGGACAGTCCCAACCATACAATCTGTGAGTTTGGTTGAGATATCTTAAGAAACAAAAAAGTTTTTAATTCCGTGACCTTTGACCCCGATTTAACCCATTTAGAGGTCGAATTTCGCAAAACGCCGTCTTATTGCACGATGAAATTATCTCATCTATGTTGTGTGCAAATTTCAGCTTTCTATCTTTTGCCGTTTGGCCTCCACGTTGATGCTCAGACAGTCAGTGAGTCAGGACAAAGAGTTTTAAATAATACTAGGGGGCTCCGCCCCTGCTCGCTTCGCTCGCCAACCCCCGCTCGCTTCGCTCGCAAAATTAAAAAGAAAGTCTTTTGTTGTCCAGCTTAACAAACTTATACTATACTGCTCGCTTCGCTCGTTAACCCCCAGCTCGCTTCGCTCGCAAAAATTTAACAGAACTTCTCTAGTTGTCCGGTTTAACAAATTAATACAATATAAGAAGGTCCTTAGTAGTCCGCCTTAACAAATTTATATAATACTAGGGGGTTCCGCCCCCTGCTCGCTTCGCTCGCCAACCCCCGCTCGCGAGTTTTTCATACTAAAGGTTATTTTCATCCGATTGTTCCTATGGAAGCCATATAATATAGTCACCCGACTTTGACCAAATTTAGTCAGAATGTAAGAGACAGTACCAAACATATAATCTGTGAGTTTGGTTGAGATATCTTAAGAAACAAAAAAGTTTTTCATACTAAGCAATTCTGTGACCTTTGACCTTGATTTTGACCCACTTAGCGGTCGAATTTCGCAAAACGCCGTCTTATTGCACGATGAAATTATCTCATCTATGTTGTGTGCAAATTTCAGCTTTCTATCTTTTACCGTTTGGGCTACACGTTAATTCTCAGTCAGTGAGTCAGTCAGTCAGGACAAAGAATTTTATATATGTACTATTTAGGGGGCTCCGCCCCTTGCTCGCTTCGCTCGCCAACCCCCGCTCGCTTCGCTCGCTCTATTTGGATAGTTGATCTACGTACGCCAAAGGGACTGAGAGGTCATAGCAATAAAATAAGACCCATTTCATATTCATCTGAATAAGGATTACCGAACGGCAAGAGTTTAAACATTATTTTGTTATAAACCGTGGGTGAGTGTGTATGTTTGTTTCACACATTTGAGAGCGCGAGAGTCGTAACTTAAAAGGAAAGAGCGGCTGTGTCGCATTATTCAAAGCATACTTTTAGGCCCAAACCAAAAAGTTTTGAGTCATTTTGCCCTCTTATGATGCCAGTAAGCAGATCACCACCACTTGCCGGATCCGAAAGACATAACATGATCAACGAGACTCACGTAGAAAACACCCCATTAAGCACTCAGCAGCAAGTGAAGAGGAAGAGATCGAACCTATCCCCAGAAGATCCAGTAGGAGACCTCATGCTGGCCATTCAAAAAATGGGCGAGAAGTTTGACTCAAACTTAGCATCAATGAGCAGCAAAATCGGGGAACAAATGACAAAATTAGCATCGAAGGATGACATTGGAGAATTAAAGGCGGAAATAGGCAGCATGGCGCATTCTATGGGTTCGCTCAGAGCAGAGAACCAAGCACTTAAGGAGGAATTAGAAAAACTGAGAAATGACAGGGAGCGTGATAGAAAGGAGCTAAATCGTATAATCGAGCAAAATAACAGCCGCAACATAATACTCAAGGGCTTGAAGAAGGATAAGGCAAATAAGAAAGACATAGAAGAATTGCTGCTTAGAAAAATGGAAATGCCACAAGCGAGGATCCGAAATTCAAAAATTCTTTTTGAGCGCAACAAAAAGGTAGGAGTGCTAGTGGAATTGGAAACTGCCGATATGGCAATGGAAGCGCTGAAAAATGGAAGAAAACTGGCTGGTTCGTCCATATACATAGAGCGAGATCTCAGCCTAGAAAAACAGGAACGCAAGTTGATACTGCTGCAGCTTAAAAAAGAGCTTGCGGTCATAAATAAAGAAATCAGGGTGTCTGTAAAAAATGACGCTATCAACATAAATGGCAAATGGATGCATTACGATCAAAACAGGAACCTGATTGCGAATGGTCAGCCAGCGGAACAAATTATTCAGTCCACCTTTGGAAACGCTCTAGACTGGGCAAACATATCGTATGATAAGCTCCTGGACCGGTCAAAAAATGTAAAGCACCAGCAAGCAAAAAACTAAATAAATTTTCCAATCTTAGTAAAATAATACAATATCTTAATCTTAAGGTCCTATCGTACAATGTAGCAGGTCTGTCAAACAAACTTATGTACTCTCACTTTTTTAAATTTATTAATTCCAACGACATATTCGTACTTTCCGAAACGTTCGTAGAAAGCGGCTTCTGCACCGGGAAGCAGCTACCAGATCACATAAAAGAGGAAGAGCTAGCGGAGGAATACTTTTGGGAATTCGCAAAGATTTAAAAAAGTCAGTAAACTGGTCATTCAAACAACTCCAGAGCACGATCGCTATAGAAATCCTTTTGGAAAATGAACGTCTTTATATTGTACCGACTTATTTGAATTGCAACCACTGGATAGCGGACTTCGAAAACCTGGATGACAATCTGCAGCAAATTCAGTCAGATAACATAATGGTGATTGGTGACCTTAACGCCCGAATTGGCAATAGTCAAGTGGTAGGTAGTTACATGGCTTCAAGTTATGCACACATTGTACGGGCAGCAAAAGACAGGAAAATAGATGCAAACGGAAAAAAGCTCATTGACCTATGTAATTCCTTCAACCTGACAGTGCTTAATGGAAGAACCATAAGCGACGGTGATGGTAGTCTTACTTTCGTCAGATCGCAGGCCGCATCAACTATTGACTACTGCCTGATAAATGGCAGCTGGCATAATATGGTCGTGGATTTAAAAGTTGCTGCTGAACCTTATTCTGACCATTTGCCCCTTGTCATCAGCATAAGTTTGGAAGGGATCGTGACAAAGAATGACAGCAAGCCATTGCCAAAACTAAGATGGGTTGACCGGCATGCCGCCGAGTACGCAGAGCAGCTTGATCTGAATGTCAACAACTCGCAGTCCCAACCGAACGATTTGGAAGCCTTGATTCAATGCATTTTAAAGGCATCAGAATGCATGCCAAAAACTACCAAGAAATCATATACGCAGCCATGGTTCGACCATGATTGTGTCGTAGCTAGAAAAAAGTCAATGAAATTGTTAAGGCAAGTACAAAAAGATGCATGTGAATTAAGCAAGAATAACTACAGCACAGCGAATGTAGCCTACAAAAATCTCTGCAGACACAAGGAGCAACAGTATTATAAAACCCTGGAGCTGGAAGTAAACGATGTGCGGGATAGCAAATCTTTTTGGAACATGGTAAAACGCCTGAATGGCCGTACGAACAGCAACCGACTTCAAATAGACCCTGAGATGTTGGCAAGACACTTTATAAGGCTCCTTTACATTGAAAACCCACCTACAAATCATTGTTATGCGCTACCCCTCCAACGAGTCGATGAGTTAGACATGACAATTACAAACTCTGAGGTAGGGACTGCAATACTTCGCTTGAAAAACAAGAAGGCTCCTGGTGCGAACTCTATACCGGCAGAATTCTTGAAAAATGCTACGCCAAGATTCTTGCAAGAGCTTACCTCGGCGTTAAATATTATTTTTGAAAATGGCGAAGCACCGGATAGCTTCCGAAAAGCACGACTTTTTCCAATTTTCAAAAAGGGAGATCCACGTGAAGCAGCAAATTACAGAGGCATATCTTTTCTAAATGTAGAAATGAAATTATTTGCGTCCATCTTGCTGTCACGTCTAACAGGCTGGATGGAAAATCATAAGATTCTTAGCGAATACCAGATGGGATTTAGAAAGGGCTATTCAACAGTAGATAGTGTATTTGTTCTGACGTCAATAGCAAACGAATACCTTCTTCAAAAAAAAAAAGCTGTACATATTCTTTGTAGACTTTAAAGCTGCCTTTGACACAATTGACAGACGCAGCCTTTTCTTGAAATTGAGCAACCTGGGCATATCATCCAAAATGATAAAGATCCTCAACAGCATGTATGAGCGGAATACTGCTGCAGTGTGGGATGGAAATGAGCTTTCCCAGTGGTTTGAATCTAACCTGGGCGTCAAGCAAGGTTGTCTTCTCAGCCCTATACTCTTTGCTCTATATGTCGACGATATCGTTTCCAGGAGGAGTCCAACTAGGGACAGCACGTATCAAAGTCCTAATGTACGCGGATGACATGGTGTTACTGGCGGACAGTGCTGAAGCTCTCCAAAAGATGATCAATGCCTTACATGACTATTGTGTAACTTGGAGTCTACAAATAAATTGTGAAAAGTCAAAGGTAATGATAATCAAAGATGACCGAGGACGTAGCGCCAGGGAGGATTCTTGGCATTTAAATGGAACGCAATTGGACGTTGTAAAACAGTTCAAATACCTTGGGATTATTCTGACGTCAAATATGTCCTTCAAAAATCACGCAGAACAGAAGCTCAAGGACTCAAAATCACCGCTGAACAGCTCTTGGAAAAATATACTAAGCAAGCAACAGGTTAATCACAGCCTAAAATATAAGGTGTTTCTGGCGACAGCGCGGGCGATCATGTGCTATGCGGCACAGGTATGGGGCTATATGGAGATAACTGAAGTAAACCAAATTCTTCTCTTTTTCATCAAAAAAATATTCCGTTTACCGTCGTACACACCACACTATGCCATTCACCTGGAAACCGGATTATCCTCTATGTACACCACTACACTCAACCTGCATCTGCAATATATTAGCAAAGTCATGCAAATGACAAATGACCGCCTACCTAAAATTGTTGTGGTGCACCTTTTACGTCAAAAATCGCAGTTTTTTAGTAAATGGGAGACTTTGGCAATGCAGCTAAACGTCAACCTCGAGCTTGAAGATCCCAGCACATGGAACCGTGGTCACACATCGTTATTACAAAGTCTGGATGCGAAAATTATGAATGACTTTGAAGTCCAGGCACGACAAAGCAGCACAAAGATAACGTACAGACAGCTAAATTTCGACCTACATGATACAAATTATTTCAAGGACGAACTCAATGCACTTACAATAGCTGTTATCTGTAAGGCGAGAACAGAGGTGCTAAAACTTAATTTTCTACCTTATAAGACAGGTCCAAGCATTTGTTCGTTGTGCAACACACAGGAACGGGAGAATATACTGCACTTCATGGGAAGAAGCCCAATACTAAGAGAAATCAGAATACAGCATTGGAATAGCGCAATTTTGGATACACAAGTTTGCATCGACCTTCTAAATGGTATATTTACCGGCGCGAAATTATAAACGAATATACATAGTTAGTTTGACGAGTACAGCCCAACATGCCCAACACACTAATTATGTACTAGACTAACGGCATGAGCCAAGCCTTAGTCTTTCATATTTTATTTGTATTTTTGTCTACTACTTTTCTCTATTTTAATGTAAACCTTTTTATTGCTAATCAAATTATTGTAAACTCTTTACGCGGTAAAAGTCTAGTGACGAAAACATTTCCATGCCACAAAATTTCTGATATCCAATTTTGTGACGAAATATATTAAATTTTTTATATATGCTAATTTATTATATACTAGGGGGCTCCGCCCCCTGCTCGCTTCGCTCGCCAACCCCCGCTCGTTTATTAAATATGCCAAAAAAAAAAATTAATATACATAAAAGGAAAAAAAAAATTGACATTCGGCACTGCGCAAAAAGTTATTTTTTTAGGTGCAAAGAAGCTGCGCAAAGTGCCGAATGTCAATTTTTTTTTTTCCTTTTATGTATATTAATTTTTTTTTTGGCATATTTAATAAACGAGCGGGGGTTGGCGAGCGAAGCGAGCAGGGGGCGGAGCCCCCTAGTATATAATAAATTAGCATATATAAAAAATTTAATATATTTCGTCACAAAATTGGATATCAGAAATTTTGTGGCATGGAAATGTTTTCGTCACTAGACTTTTACCGCGTAAAGAGGTTTTTTTGGGGGATATCAGAAATTTTTGCAATCGCCTCTGCTTTTGACAAAACTATTTTGTCAATATAATATATATATTTATAAATATATTTCGATCTTGCTGTAATCGGAATTACAAAATGTTTCATCTGCCGCAAAAAGAATTCACCACTTGCAAGCAGTATCTTTCCACATGCACTGCAAGCAGTGCAAGTAGTGTACATACTGCATATGTACATGCAGTAGTGTAAAGGTAAAAGGTATATTCAGTTAATAGGTAATATCTTGTCCAAACGAATTTTGACAGATACGTGTTATATGTCAAAAAACGCGGAATCAAATTGCCTATAACATATAACATATTTTAAAGTAATCTCATGTGTAGATTTTTCTTAAATCGCCAAAATGTGTAAAAAAATACCTTGTTTCACCTGTAGCCGTTTACCTTTTTACTTAAAAGAAAAACTTTGAAGGTATGCCTAAGAGCCCTTCAAAATACCTTTGCAACGATATATAGATCGCATCTGTAGCTTCTATCGTTTGGATGATATGAGGGTTTAAATTTTAGCGGTTTTTAGCGATTTCCCGCTAAACTAGCGATTTTTCGAAAAAGTCGTAGAACAAACGTTTCTATATTTTTGAGCGGGAACAAGTCCTCATTCAAACATTTCAGCTAAATCAACGCTTTGGTACTTACAAACAAACAAACAAACAAACAGACAGACTGACTTTTCATCTCATTTTCGAAAGGCCCCTAAAAATTTCAAAATTAATTATCTTTCGAACCAGCGGTCGGATTTTGATGATCGAGGTGTCATTCGACGCGTAATTTTGATTAGAATAGTTAAAAATTAAAAAAAAATTCAGAAAGGCTCCAACGGCCCCATTAGCTCCAATCATTTAAATTTTGCCCCTCCCACTTACACCTGTTTATCTCACGAACCAGGTGAGTTTCCAAAAGTCTTAGTATGCACATTTGTAAGTTAAGTTAATACCTTTCGATCGGTATATAACTCGACCTGATCGGACAGTCATAGCAAATCTTCCATTCTTCCTGTGTATATATGCTAGTCGCCTTCGCACCCTTCGTGCTGCTTTCGTCACTAGCGCGGACTGCCGTCCGCAGTGATGTAAATATATTTGCTCTATATTTTTGGTCGGTAATTTTTAATTTAAAATTAAACAATTTAATAAGAGAATAAAGTAACATACAATTAGAATGCGTTGCAGCAAAACTCGAATATTTTAGTTCATTTGAATAAATGATACCCCGCATTCTTATTAAACAAAAACAAACTATCTGGCAACACTAGGTACTCATACAATACACAATATGAAGATCAATTTTCTGTATGCAATATTAAGCTATTAATTAATTATATAGTAAAGACAAATAAATAAAATAAATTTACAGAGAGACGACTATTATTAACTTATTTGAAGAAGTTAGAGTCGCGTTGTCACATAACAAAACTAAACTTTCTGGCAGCACTGGTTACTTTAAGCAAGCAGTAAACATGCAATGCAAGCAGTATCTTTCCACATGCACTGCAAGCAGTGCAAGTAGTGTACATACTGCATATGTACATGCAGTAGTGTAAAGGTAAAAGGTATATTCAGTTAATAGGTAATATCTTGTCCAAACGAATTTTGACAGATACGTGTTATATGTCAAAAAACGCGGAATTAAATTGCCTATAACATATAACATATTTTAAAGTAATCTCATGTGTAGATTTTTCTTAAATCGCCAAAATGTGTAAAAAAATACCTTGTTTCACCTGTAGCCGTTTACCTTTTTACTTAAAAGAAAAACTTTGAAGGTATGTCTAAGAGCCCTTCAAAATACCTTTGCAACGATATATAGATCGCATCTGTAGCTTCTATCGTTTGGATGCTATGAGGGTTTAAATTTTACCGGTTTTTAGCGATTTCCCGCTAAACTAGCGATTTTTCGAAAAAGTCGTAGAACAAACGTTTCTATATTTTTGAGCGGGAACAAGTCCTCATTCAAACATTTCAGCTAAATCAACGCTTTCATACTTACAAACAAACAAACAAACAAACAGACAGACTGACTTTTCATCTCATTTTCGAAAGGCCCCTAAAAATTTCAAAATTATTTATCTTTCGAACCAGCGGTCGGATTTTGATGATCGAGGTGTCATTCGACGCGTAATTTTGATTAGAATAGTTAAAAATTAAAAAAAAATTCAGAAAGGCTCCAACGGCCCCATTAGCTCCAATCATTTAAATTTTGCCCCTCCCACTTACACCTGTTTATCTCACGAACCAGGTGAGTTTTCAAAAGTCTTAGTATGCACATTTGTAAGTTAAGTTGATACCTTTCGATCGGTATATAACTCGACCTGATCGGACAGTCATAGCAAATCTTCCATTCTTCCTGTGTATATATGCTAGTCGCCTTCGCACCCTTCGTGCTGCTTTCGTCACTAGCGCGGACTGCCGTCCGCAGTGATATCAATGTAAACACAAAAAAAAAATAAAAAAAACACAAAAATCAAAAATAATCTGTGAGTTTGGTTGAGATATCTTAAGAAACAAAAAAGTTTTTCATACTAAGCAATTCTGTGACCTTTGACCTTGATTTTGACCCACTTAGCGGTCGAATTTCGCAAAACGCCGTCTTATTGCACGATGAAATTATCTCACCTATGTTGTGTGCAAATTTCAGCTTTCTATCTTTTACCGTTTGGGCTACACGTTGATTCTCAGTCAGTGAGTCAGTCAGTCAGTCAGTCAGGACAAAGAATTTTATATATATAGATTACTAGGGGGCTCCGCCCCCTGCTCGCTTCGCTCGCCAACCCCCGCTCGCTTCGCTCGCTAAATTGAAAAGAAAGTCTTTTGTTGTCCAGCTTAACAAACTTATACTATACTGCTCGCTTCGCTCGCTAACCCCCAGCTCGCTTCGCTCGCAAAAATTTAAAAGAACTTCTTTAGTTGTCCGGTTTAACATATTAATACAATATAAGGGGGTCCGTCCTCTGGTCGCTTCGCTCGCAAAATTGAAAAGAAGGTCCTAGTAGTCCGCTTTAACAAATTTATATAATACTAGGGGGCTCCGCCCCCTGCTCGCTTCGCTCGCCAACCCCCGCTCGCTTCGCTCGCAAAATTGAAAAGAAGGTTTTTTGTTGTCCGGTTTAAAAAATGTATTTAGCTCGCTTCGCTCGCGTAAATGAAAATTTGTTATTTTTATACCCTGTGCCCATTGAAAATGGTCAAAAGGGTATATTAGATTTGTGTGATGTATGTAACAGGCAGAAGGAATCATCTCCGACCCCATAAAGTATATATATTCTTGATCAGCATCAACAGCCGAGTTGATTGAGCCATGTCCGTCTGTCTGTCCGTCTGTCCGTCTGTCCGTCCGTCTGTCCGTCCGTCTGTTTGAACGCGTCGATCTCAGAGACTATAATAGCTAGAGACTTCAAATTTGGTGTGTAGGTTGCTGGATACCGGACGCAGATCAAGTTTGTTTTTAAATTTGGATCGGACCACTATATCATATAGCTGCCATAGGAACGATCAGGCGAAAATCAAGTCTTAGTAGTTTGAACGCGTCGATCTCAGAGACTATAATAGCTAGAGACTTCAAATTTGGTGTGTAGGTTGCTGGATACCGGACGCAGATCAAGTTTGTTTTTAAATTTGGATCGGACCACTATATCATATAGCTGCCATAGGAACGATCAGGCGAAAATCAAGTCTTAGTACGAAAAACTTTTTTGTTGTTTGAGATATCTCAACCAAACTGACAGGATAGTCCTTGACATCCTGACCCAATAAGGTTGAAATCGGACCACTATATCATATAGCTGCCATAGGAACGATCAGTCGAAAATCAAGTCTCAGTATGAACAACTTTTTTGTTGCTTGAGATATCTCAACCAAACTGACAGAATATGCATACAGAATGGTCCTAGATATCCTGATCAAATTTAGTTGAAATCAGGCTACTATATCATATAGCTGCCATAGGAACGATCAGTCGAAAATCAAATCTCAGTATGAACAACTTTTTTGTTGTTTGAGATATCTCAACCAAACTAATAGAATATGCATACAAGATGGTCCTAGACATTCTGACTAAATTTAATTGAAATCAGGCTACTATATCATATAGTAGGAAAAACCTTTTTTTTTGTTTGAAATATCTCAACCAAACTGAAAGAATATGCATACTAGATGCTTCCATACATTTTGACCAAATTTGGTAGAAATCGGACTACTATATCATACAGCAAATTCGAGCGGCGCTAAATATTTATGTTTTATATGCTTACATACATATTACTAGTTATATTATAACCAACATTATATTTTATGGAGACTGGCACAGGGTATCTTACAGTCGAGCAAACTCGACTGTAGCCGCACCTCCCCGCGAGCGAAGCGAGCCGGGGGTAGGCGAGCGAAGCGAGCAGGGGGCGGAGCCCCCTTGTTTTATATAAGCTCTGCTCAAAAGGTTACAATAGTTTGCAACAATTGAGGAATTTTATCTTCAAGTAGATAAACTACAACCGATGTAGGTCTTTGGTTACTGTAATACTTCTCTGTAAACAACATTTTTTGTTTTGCCATCTGGGGTCAAAATAAATAAGTTGTTAGCAGAACTAACTCTTGAGCAGGCCACATATAATTGACCATGAGAGAAACAATCATCTCTTAGGTCTAGTCCAGCCAGCTTTAATGTCTGCCCCTGTGACTTATTTATTGTTATAGCGAAACAGACTTTTACAGGAAATTGTAGTCTCTTAAACTCAAAGGGCTGGTTATTCGTTATAAGAGGTATTCTTGGTATGTGTACAATTTCCCCTTTGGCGCAACCAGTAAAAACAATGGCTTCAATTAAATATTTATGAAGAGCTTTTATTTGCAATCTTGTTCCGTTGCATAGTTTTGGCGGTTTTAAGTTTCGCATCAACATTATTGGTGCACCGACTTTAAGAGAAAGATTATGCAATGGAAATCCTGGTGGATTTTGCTTGTTTAGAAACTCGACTGGATAATGAACAGCATCGTCAACATTAATAACGGAATCAATAGATTTGTATGTCATTTCTTGACCATCAAATGATTTTAAAAGTAAATCATTTATTGAAACGGCTCTATCATTTCTTGCAGTTAATATGGCTCGCTCAGATAACCAATCTAATGATTTCTCAGCAATATGCAAAATATCAGGATATATTTTTGAAATGAGATCTTCAAGAGAGGGTACAACAGTTGCCAAACATGCTAG
This sequence comes from Drosophila suboccidentalis, assembly GCA_037043435.1. NCBI lineage: Eukaryota > Metazoa > Arthropoda > Insecta > Diptera > Drosophilidae > Drosophila > Drosophila suboccidentalis. The sequence goes on along the minus strand of JBAMBK010000832.1, from coordinate 10,756 downwards.
TATGGTCACTTTTTCATCGACTGTTTTAAATTTACCATCTCCGATTCTAAGTAAAGATTTGGCAAAAAAATTAGCACCTGTATCACCTTTTAAGTGTACGCGCATATTTTTCGCAAGGGCTAGTTTTTTTATAGTGGGCCACAAAACTGAGGATTTTAGGCACGATTTTATCTCATCGGCTCTTGTTCCACGGGGCACAACTGGAAGCGTTTGTCGAAAGTCCCCAGCTAAGAGAACTGTGATGCCTCCCATTAAAAGATTATTATCCCGGAGGTCTTGTAAAGTTATATTTAGTGCCTCAAAGCCACCTTTATGAGCCATAGTGCACTCATCCCAAACAATTAGCTTACAATCTTTTAAGACCATAGCCGTATTCGATTGCTTAGAAATTTTGCAATGCGGAACCTCTTCCCGGATTATATCAAATGGAAGCTTAAATGCGGAGTGCGCTGTCCGACCTCCAGTTAGCAATGTTGCAGCAATACCAGAAGACGCAGCAGCTATGGCAATATTCTTATTTTGTCGAACTTTTGCCAACAATAAATTTAATAAAAATGTTTTGCCTGTACCCCCAGGAGCATCCAAAAAAAATATATCTCCATTTTCAGCTTCAACGCTGATCAATATTTTTTTATATACCTCATTTTGCTCAGCATTTAGTAAATTTTCGTTATTACTAACAATAATTTCATTGTGTTCATAACTTACTTCTCTGAGATATTCCATATTATTTATGGATTCTTCAGATCTGTTTGGGGCAGGCAAACCATACTTTGTTAAGCAATCGCCTCCTATTGATAATACTATATTTTCAACTCGAATCAGACACTTATTATAAATTCTATCAATAACTGCAGAATCTATATTAGGGTCTCCTGTTAATTTTATTTTGTGTAAAATATCTTCGGAGAGACTTTCCTTGTACCTCTCCCACAGAGACCCTGCATCAGATATTTGACAAAATACTAATAGTATTGCAAAAATTTCTCGGATTTTATTTGGGTGTTGGCAGAGAGCAGCTTCGGCCATGGTAAAGTCCCAGTGCTTATCATCTTCAAGCAAACCTAAAGCTTTGCATGCTAATTGAAAAGTGTCATAGGTAACACCGTTTACTGTTTTTAAGTCAACGAATGAGGTTGGACCTCGTACCTCATGGAGTAACAGCCTTAAGTAAAAGCATTCACTATTGTTGGGGTGTATTGTGTATACTCGACCCAAAGTGCTATCCATTTTGACTCCAGGAAAATTAGGGACATCTGACCCACGCTTCCTTCGTTGAAACTTATTGTTAGTCCATATGTAATAGGACGGCACTTCAACATACAAAAGTGTTTTTGCAAAGGGGTCAACCTTGCAAAGTTCAAAAAAACCCGTTAATGTCGTTTTAGACGGATTGTTGATCTTTTCAGCAAATTCATTGCGTTTATTTGGGTTAAAGGTTACACGCTGGCCATTTTCCAAGTGTACACTTAATTGAAAGATAGCCGGAAACCGTTCATGTATGGGAAATGCTAGAATTCTCCATACTGCTTCTGAACTGCTTATATATCGACCACTCTCATAAAGTTTAACTTCATCATTTTTACCTTCGAGAGTATATGAAGCTTGGTCACTGCCCTTATTTACATATTTGCAAACATATTTAATGCTCTTTACAGAGCTGCAGTACTCCACATTTATGTGTGCTTCAAATGTTCGTAACAACACACTATTGTAAGGTACAACCCAGCGATTATCAATAATGTTTCCTTTAACATTAGCAGTAAGGCCTTTATCATTTGGGGCTCTTCGTCGATATTGAGGATAACCATCATTTCCCGTTATACTCTCTTTACAGAACTGTCGGGGATATTTTTTGATGCATTTTCCTTGACTCATACATGGAGAACTTGGGTTCATATTACCGCAAGGTCCATGAATCATATTAGATTTGACAATATCATATAACAGAGGATCCTGTTTTGGATCTGGAATTTCTGCAGATATAATACCATCAATCTGATCAGGCATAATCTTGTTTTCTAACCATAACAATAAATGTACATGGGGTAGACCTCGTTTTTGCCACTCTATTGTATACATGAAGCATTTCACTTCACCAAACAAAGCGCCTTTGTTTAATAACGACATTAATGCTTTAACTTTTAAATGGAAGACTCGAGCTATAATATCATGACGATCTTGAGATCTTTGCCCAGGCAATAATGCATTGGTTATATCTTCCCATTTTGGATTACAGGTGAATGTAATAAAGAGATCAGGACGACCATAATTTCGAACATAAGTCATTGCATCCTGAGTCTTTTCATGCATATACCGTGCTGAGCCTGTGAACGTAGATGGTAAGATTACCATCTCACCAAGTTGATCAATATTTACATCTTCCTTGCTTATGGCATCTTTAAGATGTATATAGCTATCAGCTCTTAACTGTGCTTGATTGTGCCGAATAAAATTGAGTCTTTCAGTTTCAATTTTAGCGTACATATCAACCAAAAATTGACTGAACAAAGATCGGCAATAAATCAAATGATTGACTTCCTGTTGCCGTATCATTATTCTGTAACTGTAAAAACCAAGTGCTGATACAGTCTTCTTGAGATCTTTTTTTGATAGAGGGTCACATTGAGGAATGTCAATGTCATAACCATCCTCGCCATTACAAAAAAGTAAAGGATATTGTAAAGCGTCATACGAACGGTGTAATTCGCTGATATGTTTCAGTTTTTTATCATGACTCTCAATTACAATATCTCTTTTCTCAAATTGTTGACCGACTATGACCAAAGCCACTTCACTTACTTGTGGTGCATTAAAGCGACCCTTGTGAGCACCGGCTGGTTTTTTTTCGGCATGAATGACCATTTTGTAATCTTTACAATCTTTTGGCACTTTTTGAAGAGCAGTTTTGAAATCCTTGATGTAAGGATTGCACTGGTGCAACATAGATTGCAGTGCCTTAACTAATTCTAATTGTACATCAGAGTTATGTTTACACCTTAAATTGGCTTCTTTGTCATCTTCACCAACGAAATATATTTGAAGAAATTTTTCTTCGCCTTCAGAATATGGCCAAAGGCTTCCTACTAAATGGTAGACTTGACCCTGAACTTTAAATGTTGGCATATAATTTCCCTCTCTAATAATTTTCGTTTTTCCAAATGAAGTCATTTGAAAGCAATTATTGTACTTTCTTATACAATTCATGAAGTGGACATGGCTGTGATGACTACCAATTATAAGGCTTTTGAGAGGCTCAGGTAAAGCTTTTAGAGGGGGAAGTTGAACTTTTCCTTCTTTGCAGCAAATACCTTTTGGCTCTAATTTCCATTTTAAAGCACTACAAAATTTGCACTTTTGATCCATTTTACCTAATGTAATCATTTTATCGGTACTATATGCCGTTCCGAAATTATAATTGAAGGCGGAGTTTGCCTTAATGTTCCATGGACGCAAGCGCCTTTCATTTCTTGCAGATGGATTTTTAGCCTGATATCTGGCTGCTGAAGCTTGATGTACTTCAGGATGCTCAGCCTGATATCTGGCTACTGCAGCTTGGTTCACATCAGGATGCTCAGCCTGATATCTGGCTGCTGAAGCTTGATGTACTTCAGGATGCTTAGCCTGATATCTGGCTACTGCAGCTTGGTTCACATCAGGATGCTCAGCCTGATATCTGGCTGCTGAAGCTTGTTGTACTTCAGGATGCTCAGCCTGATATCTGGCTGCTGAAGCTTGATGTACTTCAGGATGCTTAGCCTGATATCTGGCTACTGCAGCTTGGTTCACATCAGGATGCTCAGCCTGATATCTGGCTGCTGAAGCTTGATGTACTTCAGGATGCTCAGCCTGATATCTGGCTGCTGAAGCTTGATGTACTTCAGGATGCTTAGCCTGATATCTGGCTACTGCAGCTTGGTTCACATCAGGATGCTCAGCCTGATATCTGGCTGCTGAAGCTTGATGTACTTCAGGATGCTCAGCCTGATATCTGGCTGCTGAAGCTTGATGTACTTCAGGATGCTCAGCCTGATATCTGGCTGCTGCAGCTCTGACCGCTTCAGGATGGTCAGCCTTAAATTTTTCTTTTGAAGCCTTTAATTGCTTATTTCTTATTCTGTCAGATACTCGAGCTCGCCTTTTCACTGGTTTTTTTTTAGTAGAAGATGTTTTTTCAGCAGAAGAGTTTGCAATTTGCAAAGTTTCTAATGGGATATAAGCATCATAGTGCCCATTAGAAAGTCCGCCAGAAAAGCGTAGTCTTTTTATTGGATCTCCTGATCTGCCAAGTCGTGCCATTAATGTGCAATTATGGAAAACTTCAATAACAATTCGATACAATTCCGCAGCTGCCATTAGCTCAGCTACTGAACCATATGTGTGAGGTTGCATCATTTGTATCTCATATTCTGCGGAACTGTCAAAAATTTCTCCCTCAGAGTTTGAGGTATGTAGATGTAGGTCATTCCAATGCTCAACCACATAACATACTATTTCCTGGCGTATATTACCAAAACATTCTTGGGTGCCATTTAAAAGAAAGGAAATAGACCTAAAAAGGCAAGCTCCGTCACCTATGATAGGAACTATAGAGTGTGGCTTCATTTCACACTCTATACTTAGATATTCAGTATTCATAATGACTTTAAGTAGAAAACTAAGCGAACTCCAAATTTCTTTTAGTCTATAGAATACAGAAATGTACTACTTATATACTCGAAATATATAAGACTCAAAGTACAACAAATTTTCTAGACAATATTAAAAAATATTGCAAATTTATAAGTAGACTGTATAGCTACAGACCTATAGTATTTAGAATACTACAAATACTTAGAGCAATAATAAAAATTATTGATAAATATTTATATCGAAAAATATCAACTATTTTAAAAAATAGTGATTTCAAATTTAACGATATTATATGGTACAATTTAAATATCTAAAATTAATAATTATACGTTAACTAATAATATTTATTGTAGCAAGTTTGCAAATTTGGAATGTACCAAATGTGCATGAAGTGTGTATAAAAACAGGCTTGTATTTTATGCACTAACAATAAATTAGGCAGAAAATACTACAAATGTTTAGAGCAATAATAAAAATTATTGATAAATATTTAAATCGAAAAATATCAACTGTTTTAAAAAATAGTGATTTCAAATTTAACGATATTATATGGTACAATATAAATTTCTAAAATTAATAATTATACGTAAGCTTATAATAATTATTGTACCAAGTTTACAAATTTGGAATGTACCAATTTTGCATGAAGTCTGTACAAAAACAGGCTTGTATTTTATGCACTAAAAATAAATTAGGCAGAAAATACTACAAATATTTAGAGCAATAAGAAAAATTATTGATAAATATTTATATCGAAAAATATCAACTATTTTAAAAAATAGTGATTTCAAATTTAACGATATTATATGGTACAATTTAAATATCTAAAATTAATAATTATACGTTAACTAACAATATTTATTGTACCAAGTTTGCAAATTTGTAATGTACCAAATGTGCATGAAGTCTGTTTAAAAACAGGCTTGTATTTTATGCACTAAAAATAAATTAGGCAGAAAATACTACAAATGTTTAGAGCAATAATAAAAATTATTGATAAATATTTATATCGAAAAATAACAACTATTTTAAAAAATAGTGATTTACTATTTAACGATATTATATGGCACAATTTAAATTTCTAAAATTAATAATTATACGTAAGCTTATAATAATTATTGTACCAAGTTTACAAATTTGGAATGTACCAATTTTGCATGAAGTCTGTACAAAAACAGGCTTGTATTTTATGCACTAAAAATAAATTAGGCAGAAAATACTACAAATGTTTAGAGCAATAATAAAAATTATTGATAAATATTTATATCGAAAAATATCAACTGTTTTAGAAAATAGTGATTTCAACTTTAACGATATTATATGGTACAATATAGATTTCTAAAATTAATAATTATACGTAAGCTTATAATAATTATTGTACCAAGTTTACAAATTTGGAATGTACCAATTTTGCATGAAGTCTGTACAAAAACAGGCTTGTATTTTATGCACTAAAAATAAATTAGGCAGAAAATACTACAAATATTTAGAGCAATAAGAAAAATTATTGATAAATATTTATATCGAAAAATATCAACTATTTTAAAAAATTGTGATTTAAAATTTAACGATATTATATGGTACAATTTAAATATCTAAAATTAATAATTATACGTTAACTAATAATATTTATTGTACCAAGTTTGCAAATTTGGAATGTACCAAATGTGCATGAAGTCTGTACAAAAACAGGCTTGTATTTTATGCACTAAAAATAAATTAGGCAGAAAATACTACAAATGCTTAGAGCAATAATAAAAATTATTGATAAATATTTATATCGAAAAATAACAACTATTTTAAGAAATAGTGATTTACTATTTAACGATATTATATGGCACAATTTAAATTTCTAAAATTAATAATTATACGTAAGCTTATAATAATTATTGTACCAAGTTTACAAATTTGGAATGTACCAATTTTGCATGAAGTCTGTACAAAAACAGGCTTGTATTTTATGCACTAAAAATAAATTAGGCAGAAAATACTACAAATATTTAGAGCAATAAGAAAAATTATTGATAAATATTTATATCGAAAAATATCAACTATTTTAAAAAATAGTGATTTCAAATTTAACGATATTATATGGTACAATTTAAATATCTAAAATTAATAATTATACGTTAACTAATAATATTTATTGTACCAAGTTTGCAAATTTGGAATGTACCAAATGTGCATGAAGTCTGTACAAAAACAGGCTTGTATTTTATGCACTAAAAATAAATTAGGCAGAAAATACTACAAATGCTTAGAGCAATAATAAAAATTATTGATAAATATTTATATCGAAAAATAACAACTATTTTAAAAAATAGTGATTTACTATTTAACGATATTATATGGCACAATTTAAATTTCTAAAATTAATAATTATACGTAAGCTTATAATAATTATTGTACCAAGTTTACAAATTTGGAATGTACCAATTTTGCATGAAGTCTGTACAAAAACAGGCTTGTATTTTATGCACTAAAAATAAATTAGGCAGAAAATACTACAAATATTTAGAGCAATAATAAAAATTATTGATAAATATTTATATCGAAAAATAACAACTATTTTAAAAAATAGTGATTTACAATTTAACGATATTATATGGCACAATTTAAATTAATAAAATTAATAATTATTCGTAAGCTAATAATAATTATTGTACCAAATTTGCAAATTTTGAATGTACCAAATTTTCATGAAGTCTGTACAAAACAGACTAAAAGTACGGTATAATTCAATAATTGCACTAAGGACTCTATTAAATTAAACTGTAAGGTAACTTACGTGCAGGGATTAAAACCCTAACCGAAACCGTAACCTTTAACCGGTAAAAACCGATTGAAATTTGAAACCGTAACTGAAACCGTAACCGAAAAAAAAAATTTTCATCTGACCGAAACCTTTAAACCGAAACTCTGTATACCGAAATAACCGTATCGTAACCGTTTCATTTATAAAGGTTAATTTCGGTTTTCCATACACGCAAAAAAAAAAACGAATAAAAGCAAGTTGCAAAAATTATCTGCATTTTATTGTCTTCTGCATGTACACACATGCATATAAACATAGACGTACATACATACATATGTTCTCGCGTCAAATGTTCTCAACGCCAAATGAGCAAAATTTGCTACAATAACAATACAATCGTGCTCAGTTCATCACATGTACGTACATACATACATACATACATATGCATGCAAAGAGTAACGAAATTTCAATTGTCTCCTCCTTTTTTCGTGGTGACGATCGGCGCTTACTTCTGTGCGTCTTGTCGAGTGCAAGTGCGAGTGAGACAGCAAGCAGTCGAAATCTTACAGGCACACATTCTTATGCCGGCACAAATATGCGACTGCAGAAATACCCATTATATTTGTTTCTATTTACATCAGGGCTCGGCACGGCCCTATCCCGTAAGCATAGGAAACTTGCGTGGCGACTGCGCTGCCGCTCACGTACGCTCACGTACGACACACTGCTACGATTTGCTTCTGTTAACGTCGCTGTTAGGCGAACAAAAAATGCACACTAACGCAATGCAAACATATGACTGTGTTGGTGCCGACCACTGATTTACATACATATGTACGTATGTAAGTAAAATATCTGCATTTACATAAAATTATTTATGTTAATAATACATAATAGCTTGTTATTTATGTACATATGTTAATGCTTATGTAATGAGCTAATAATTTGTTATAATATATCCGCAAATATACATATTTGGGCATAGGGTATTTTGTAGTCGCCTCTCGACTCGAATGATCTTCGTCATAATTTGTCTCGCCTGCTCGCCTAGAAAGAGCTCGCATCTACATACATATGTATGTATGTAGTATAATCGGTGTGAAGTCTTTGAAAAATGCATGGTAAATACTAGAGATGGGCATGGGCCGTGCCGTGCCCGTGTCGTGCCTATTTAAAAAAATTCCGTGTTGGGCCTCAGTTTTTACCAGCCGTGCTTGGGCCGTGCCGTGCCTCAAAAAGGAGGCCCATGCCCATCTCTAGTACATACATACACATGTATGTAGATGCGCGCTCTTTCGTTTGCCAGTTCGACGAAAACAGAAAGGAATGCGAAATAATGAAAGAACATTCGAGTCGAGGCGACTACGAAATACCCTATGCCCAAATATGTATATTTGCGGATATATTATAACAAATTATTAGCTCATTACATAAGCATTAACATATGTACATAAATAACAAGCTATTATGTATTATTAACATAAATAATTTTATGTAAATGCAGATATTTTACTTACATACGTACATATGTATGTAAATAGAAACAAATATAATGGGTATTTCTGCAGTCGCATATTTGTGCCGGCATAAGAATGTGTGCCTGTAAGATTTCGACTGCTTGCTGTCTCACTCGCACTAGCACTCGACAAAACGCACAGAAGTAAGCGCCGATCGTCACCACGAAAAAAGGAGGAGCAGTGTTTGCATTTGCTGCTACATAGCAGCAATTTCAAAGAAAATATTGCTTTGCTGCCGCTATTGCTCTGATTTCGATCGGCTCTGAAGCACAGCAGAGAGCACAAAAACAAAACGGTTGTTCTTCTGCTCTGCTTTGTAGCACAGAACGTCGGAGTACAGAGTAAAAGCATCAGCAAAAAATGTGCGGCTGACTATTTGTAGTTGTAGTAAGAGCGCAAGCATCGACAGCTAGATGCAAGCTGAGCGAACGAAAATTATTTTTGTGCTTATGCGAGAGAGCATATGCATTCTTTATCTCTTTCCCTTCTGTTGTTGCTATCGTTTCTGCTTCGTAGTCGCTCTTTGTAGTTGCTCTCTAAGCAGTAAGTATTTTTTCTAAGTATTTTGCCGCATATCAGATTTTACCGCTATATATTTTATTTATTTTCCAATAGTGTCTTTACTAAATATATATATATATGAAACATATTACAAAAATAAAACATTAAATTTCAAACATAATAATAATAATTTCAATTATGAATCATGACTTAATAATAATAATTTCAATTATGATTTTCTTCATCTTCAAATGAAGGGAAATTTTCAATGGCACTATCCAAATGGGTTGAGTTTAGTTTGACAAGTAAAATATTTTCTAATGTGTCGTGGTTTAACCTATTCCGATTGTCGGCCAATATAAGTTTTAATGATGAAAATGCGCGTTCGATTGTGACCTAAATAAAATTAAAAGTTATTAACATATTTCTTGCAGCATTAGCAATTCTTCTTACTTGTGTTGGCGGAATGGCAAAGCATACTTTGCTTAGTGCATACAGTTCAGGATCAGACGACTTTCTTTCTCTCCAGAAGTTCAATACATTGACATTTGCTTTCATGTAAGGGAGTTTTAGTGTTTCGATTTTTGTAAAAACATCCGTGCATTCATCTACTGGCGACATCGTAGATTCCAAATAGCTGTCTAACAAGTCGAACTCATTATTTTCCAGCCCTTCTTCAAGACTTATACAATTAACTGAGGTTGTTGAGGAATTAAGTTTTGGGTTATTTGCTTTAGTTTTTTCCCACAAAGCTTTTAAGAAGTGTACAGCATTTTTTTTCTGACTCGAGGAGAGAATTTGTTGAAATCTCGGGTCTAAGTATAGGCATGCATCAAATCCCACATTCGATATAAGTTTTTCGGTTCGCGTTTCTATGCTTTTAATGAGGGTTTTACCAATTTCAAAACCAATCGAATTTTCGCTATCTGACCGTGATTGTAAAATTTCTTTTGTTGTCAATTTACATGTGAGCCATAAAGCGTAGAAATTGCCGTAGTGCAATTGCTCTTCTTGGAACTTCACAATAGTTTTTTGCAGTGGATTCATAATGCAAGTGTAGCTATCTATGAACTCCCACAACATAGAAGTAGCGTCGAAATTTTCATCATCAGTTTTATTTTCGATTGCTTCAATTTCGCTCAATACATCCTTAGCTTTGTTTAGTCGATCGATCATTTCATATGTTGATCCCCACCTTGTAGGACAATCCAATTGAGGCAATTTCAGTTTACTAAAGTCAAATGCCTCACGGTATCCATGTGACGGCTTACGAATGTATTTCGTCATGTTGCGACATTGAAGTAAATAGCTTTTAATGTCTGCCTTTTTTGAAACATCAAGTGCGCAAAGT
>JBAMBK010000831.1:0-13684 GCA_037043435.1 Drosophila suboccidentalis | reverse complement strand
TTTTTGTTAATATTTCAGAAAATACATTTTTTATCGAAGTTGTTTTTTTATATAATATTCTTAGCAATAAAACCAACAAGTTTCAGTAGAATTTAGGATGGTTAGTTTATGCAAATAATATTAATTAAGGAAAAAGTAATATTTGGGCGTTTCATAAAGATAAGACACTTTTCAATAATGATTTAACAAATTGATTGATTGGCAATTCTTTGGGATTATGTGCAGAAATTTAACTTTTTTTATAGTCAATGGGATCACCCCAACCTTTAGCAATACAAAAAAAATTTGTTTTTCATCGATTCGTATAACTTTTTAAAAAGATTGGGATTCAGCTTATCCCATTCGGTCATAGTTGCCGTCTAAGGTTCGTCAAAAGCGTTAAATTTTCGTTTTTTCATCGTTATCCCGTATTACTTATGTACTCCAAACATTTTGAATGGGATTAACATCCGGGGAACATGCCAGGCAGTCCATTGTTTGGATTGAGCAATCAGTTAATATGCGTTTTGTTCCTCTGCAAACATGAATGCGAGCGTTGTTTTGTTGAAAAACAAGATGATCTCCACTGTTTGCTTCAATATAAGGAAGGAGACTGCTTTCTAATACACAAATGTACTTCTTGCTCTTCATTCGAGATGATATGAACTGTAAATCCAACATGGCTTTCGATGTAAAAGCACCCTACACCATAACAGAACTGCCACCCATATTTCGTTTAGAAAAGTAAATTGGATCCTTTTGAAAATCGCTCCAATAGAATCGGGAGTCATCAGGACCATCAAGAATCTTCATCTTTTCATCAGAAAAAATAATTTGGAAAAGACAAATTGTAAATCAGAGGAATTTAAGGACCAGATTTATGTCTTGATGTGTTCCTGTCAGTAGAAAGATGATCTTCCGCAAATTAAAGCCGCGCCTGCTTGTGACGTGGCATAAGATGTGGTTCTTTCAAAATTTTCGAGAGCTTAGTATCCTTTCTCAGCTGACTTCTCTTAAGTTTTCTCGAAATTAGAGATAATGATAAGCAAAGTTCAAAATTGTTCCCTGATTTTCACTCGACAATATTGTACCTCACGGCATATTTGTTAAAAAAGATGAGATTATCAAAAAAACATCAAACGAAATCGCACTCATTACATTTTAGTTCACTAAAATAAATTTTTCAACAACTGTCTTATCATTATGAAACAGCAAAAATTTAAGAAAACAGAGCATGTCATGCAAAAGTTAACGGTTCTTCTGAATGCATGAGAACTGGCGCCAATAACGGTTCTTCACAGATAGCCAATTAATATTAGATCATATATTTCTAAGAAACCATTTATTTAAATGCTTTCTTTAATTTTGGTTGAAGTTGAAATTTGCTATTTCAAAGTGTCTTATGAATATGAAACGCACGTTATATAGGGTATTCACTTGATTTTGGCAGCCTGGCACATGGCAAATTTGTTAAACTTGAAACGTGAACAGCCCTTTTCGTTCCAATTCTGCCCAGTCAACTGTTTTTTGGTTTTACATTGAGTTTACTGTCATTTTTATTATTTTATTTCAATAAATTTGCCTGATTTGAGCAAGATGCTTCGAAAAGCGACAAGCATTTTTGTAATTAAAAGTAAAAAGTGCAGAAATAATTCAACGTTTGTAAAATTCGTATAGAGAATTTGTTGCATCTTATCATATTTCATTATTAGTAGATGTATGCTGAGATCAGTTGGATTCTGAAATTGACGATATTTTGGATGACTTTATAGAGGATGCCATGGCCATTGTCGTCGGATTCAATATCGCGTCAGAGTCGAAGCTGCTTTAGGGTCCTCAAAGGGAGGTATTGCAGGATTTTGAGATGATACTGATGAAAGTTGGAAACTAACTATGATGGTCACACTGAGGCTGAACCCAGTGGTGTACCTTGTTTGGCGTCAGAAAGCAGTTTTTGTGTAATTTAATATTTAAATAAAATCTAAGATATATATGTGCATATATACATGATTGTAACTTATTTAAGCCAAGCTCTAGTTTTAGAATCATCTCCTTTTGATCCAGCTGCTGTCGCTTATGCTTAAAGTCATTTTTTACCTTCCATTCATTATCTTCCCTTTCCAACTTCAATCTGCGCTCCTCTATCCCTTTGCTTCACGAAAAATGTATCAACCTGTTGCGTCACTAATCAGCTGTAGTTAAAACTTTCGCACTAATAATTGACAAAAATACTAAATTTCGATTGAAAATATCGACTATTAATCGTGTTTTTATCATCTCTACATGGGCATATATGTCAGACTTTTAGTCAAGTGTCTGGGTCTGACAACATGGCACGAAATTTTTCAGTACAAGTTGTTGTTGTGACGTTAGGGAAATGTGCCATGTGCCAGGCTGCCACTGTCAAGTGAATACCCTAATAGAAATTTTCAACATTTCTGATGTCTTATTCAAAAATTTCTGATATCCCATAAAAAAACCTCTTACGAGGTAAAAGTCTAGTGACGAAAACATTTTCATGCCCCAAAATTTCTGATATCCAATTTTGTGACGAATAATGTTAAGTTTTACATAAAAATTTTTTTAAAAAAAAATTTTGCATTCGGCATTGCGCAAAACAGTGAGTTCTATTTGGTATGAAGAATTGAGACATTTTAGCGCAATGTGCCGAGTGCCAAAATTTTGTTTAAAATTATTTATATGTAAAACTTAATACATATTATTCGTCACAAAATTGGATTATGATCGAAACATGAAAAATCAGTGTTTTAACACTGATTATACATTTTTCGATGATTTTTCATGTTTCGGTGCAAATTTGAAATGGGTATCGTACCCCTATTAGGGTAAAAATTTTAATTTGAGTTCTTTAGGAACAAAATGAACAAAATAAAAAAATAAAAAATTAAAAAAATAAAAAAAATAATTTTTTTTCCCATATAATTTTTACATTTTCCGATCCAAGTCTCTATTAATTATGTTGAATGCTGCCATTTTTGATTTGTGCCTTCCCTCACTCTTATCAAAAACACAAATGGCAGCAAACAAATGGAATCGGACATTATGGTGTAATTAAGTTTTGTTTTTAAGTAATATGTAACTTTTAGTAACGTTTTGATTGTGTGTTTTCTTTGTGTTTAACTTATATAATAACTAGGGGGCTCCGCCCCCTGCTCGCTTCGCTCGCAATTGAAAAGAAGGTCTTTTGTTGTCCAGCTTAAACTTAAACTGCTCGCTTTGCTCGCCAACCCGCAGCTCGCTTCGCTCGCAAAATTAAAAAGAAGGTCCTTAGTAGTCCGCCTAAATTTGGCAAAAAAAGAAGCTAAATTTGAGGAAAAATTCAAAATTTAGCAAGAAGAGTTAATGTGTGACTGTTAGAATGTTAGAGACAGCCCAAAACATAGAATCTGTGAGTTTGGTTGAGATATCTTAAGAAACAAAAAAGTTTTTCATACTAAAGGTTATTTTGCATCAGATTGTTCCTATGACAGCTATATGATATAGTAACCCGACTTTGACAAAATTTTGCCAGAATGTTAGAGACAGCCCCAAACATATAATCTATGAGTTTGGTTGAGATATCTTAGGAAACAAAAAAGTTTTTCATACTAAAGGTTATCTTGCATCCGATTGTTCCTATGGCAGCTATATGATATAGTCATCCAAATTGGACCAAAGTTGGCCAGAATGTTAGGAGACAGCCCCAAACATACAATCTGTGAGTTTGGTTGAGATATCTTGAGAAACAAAAAAGTTTTTCATACTAAAGGTTATTTTCATCCGATTGTTCCTATGGCAGCTATATGATATAGTCACTCCGACTTTGACCAAATTTGGCCAGAATGTTAGAGACAGCCCAAAACATACAATTTGTGAGTTTGGATGAGATATCTTAAGAAACAAAAAAGTTTTTTATACTAAGGGTTATTTTGCATCCGATTGTTCCTATGGCAGCTATATGATATAGTAACCCGACTTTGACAAAATTTTGCCAGAATGTTAGAGACAGCCCCAAACATATAATCTATGAGTTTGGTTGAGATATCTTAAGAAACAAAAAAGTTGTTCATACTAAAGGTTATTTTGCATCCGATTGTTCCTATGGCAGCTATATGATATAGTGATCCAAATTGGACCAAAGTTGGTCAGAATGTAGGAGACAGTTCCAAACATACAATCACTGAGTTTGGTTGAGATATCTTAAGAAACAAAAAAGTTTTTCATACTAAAGGTTATTTTGCATCCGATTGTTCCTATGACAGCTATATGATATAGTAACCCGACTTTGACAAAATTTTGCCAGAATGTTAGAGACAGCCCCAAACATATAATCTATGAGTTTGGTTGAGATATCTTAAGAAACAAAAAAGTTGTTCATACTAAAGGTTATTTTGCATCCGATTGTTCCTATGGCAGCTATATGATATAGTGATCCAAATTAGACCAAAGTTGGTCAGAATGTAGGAGACAGTTCCAAACATACAATCACTGAGTTTGGTTGAGATATCTTTAGAAACAAAAAAGTTTTTCATACTAAAGGTTATTTTCATCCGATTGTTCCTATGGCAGCTATATGATATAGTAACTCGACTTTGTCCAAATTTGGCCAGAATGTTAGAGACAGCCCCAAACATACAATCTGTGAGTTTGGTTGAGATATCTTAAGAAACAAAAAAGTTTTTCATACTTTCATTTCTGTGACCTTTGACCTTGATTTTGACCCTCTAACAGGTGGAATTTCGCAAAACGTCTTAATGCACGATGAAATTATCTCACCTATGTTGTGTGAAAATTTCAGCTTTCTATCTTTTACCGTTTGGGCTGCACGTTGATTCTCAGTGAGTCAGTCAGTGAGTCAGTTTTGATGAATGAGGTGTTATTCGACGCGTATTGTTGATTTAAATATTAAAAAATTTAAAAAAGAATCAAAAAGGCTCCAACGGCCCCATTAGCTCCAATAATTTAAATTTTTCCCCTTCCATTTACACCTGTTTATCTCACGAACCAGGTGAGTTTCCAAAAGTCTTAGTATGCAAATTTGTAAGTTAAGTTAATACCTTTCGATCGGTATATAAGTCGACCTGATCGGACAGTCATAGCAAATTTTCCATTCTTCCTGTGTATATATGGTAGTCGCCTTCGCACCCTTCGTGCTGCTTTCGTCACTAGCGCGGACTGCCGTCCGCAGTGATGATAGGCAGGTGATCAGATGAAAGCTCATTGCGTCTTTCGACAGAGAGTCTATTACTTGGTATCCCATTGAAGATAAAAAAGTCCAGAGCAGTAGGAGTGAGCTGGGTGCTATTGAATAGAAAGTTGGATCACCAGTAGCTAAAAATTTGTATGTACGGCTGACAGTATTTCCTGCAATCGATCACCACGAGAATTTGACCTTATGTTGCCCCACCAACTGTGTTTAGCGTTATAATCGCCACCAGCTATGAATTTGTCGCCCATAGATATCAATAATTACTCGAAGTCAGCCTTTGACCAAGGCTCATTAGGAGGAAGATAGAACGATACCACAGTTCGTTTGTATGCTCACACCTGCTCCTTGCACCTTCCAGCGCGAAAACGGATTATTTTGTGAATGAATGATGCTGGTCTTAATGATAATTACAGCACCCCCTCTGCAGTTGCCGCTAGGATGATTAGCATGATAAATGTGTGGCTACTCTTGTCAAAAAGTATTGCCTACTTCTAGGCGTTTTTGTTACAGGCTTGACGCTTATAATTCGCAAATGGTTCTAGCCCCGAGTTGGTGTACTTGCGTCTTGACTTCGACGTTTTCTTTAAATTCTATTATGGAATTTCTAAGGCCCGTTTTTTCTATGTCTAAATAAGCTGTTTGAACTATTGAAAAGAGAATTTGACGTAAAACGTATGGAAATTAATGTCAAATTTGAAATTATCAGGCCTGTTCCGGTTTTCACTTGTTTTTTGCGAATTTCAATTAGCAAAATTTGACCGAATTTCCCTTAAAATTCCTTTACATTTCCTACGAATTACCCTCCGAATTTCCCTCCCACATTGTGTTGCGGAACAGTGTTAAAAAATGTTGAAAGCAAATTAGACGTTTGCATCAAAACAATCCATTCGGCTTGAACTTTTTTTTTGCCAATTTCAAAAATGTTTTTACAAGCATTAGCGGTTGCCGAACTTAAAAGAAGGCAAAAAGTAAATAATTTACGCAACAATCGGCGTCTAAGAAAGGAGGCAGGCATTTTTAACTTGGCAGATAGACAGTAAGTACCACTTTTTAAAATAAGTTGTATGGATTCTAAATTTAAATATTTTAGATTCATACAATCGTACAGGATAGACAAAGACCTATTTTCCTTTCTTGTTGAAAATATTGGATCCGAGCTTGATCACCCTACGATTCCCCATGAAACTCAGGTTGCTGCAGTTCTACGCTTTTTGGCAACTGGGTCCTACCAATTGGGTGTAGCAAAGGACCACGACGTTAATATAGGAAGGAGCACCTTTTCCAAAGTGCTTCACAACGTTGTAAGAGAGCTAGAGAAGTTGTGTACCGAAAATGTTTCTGTAAAACAAACTGAAGCTCAAATTAGGCAGTCAAAGGACCATTTTTATGAAAAGTTTAAATTACCAAATGTAATTGCCTGCGTTGATGGTACGCACGTTAAAATTGTGAAGCCCAATGTAGATTCGTCGTTATATTTAAACCGAAAAGGTTACTTTAGCCTGAACGCAATGGTGGTAAATATGCTCACATACATAAACCTTACATATTTTATCTTAAACATACAACCATTCACTCCATAGGTCTGCAACTATAATATGGAGATATTAGCAATCGACGGTACACATCCTGGTGCATGTCACGACTCACTCATTTGGAACAGCAGCGCTGTGAGAGCATACTTCTCTAGAAACCCTAATGAAATTATCCTGGCAGATTCTGGATACGCTTTAGAGTCGTTTGTTTTAACACCGTATCGAAGTGCTCAAAGTGGTACTATGCAGCACATTTATAACATAAGACATGCCTCAGCCAGGAACATCGTAGAGAGGACGATTGGTCTGCTTAAGAGTAGATTTAGGTGTCTGCTAGGGACACTATTTTATGACCCGCAGTTTGCAACTAGCATCATCAATGTTTGTTGTCTGCTGCACAACTTCTGTCGGAGAAGAAATACACCACTGCCAAGTGAAAATTTTGCGAATTGCGTCCCCAGTCTTCAAGAAGCAACTGAACAGGTAATTGAACAGCAAGACGATTCACAAGATGCTGTTGCTATCCATGACCAGGTTGCTCGTACATTATTCTTATTTCCATAAAATAAAAAAAAAATCATATGCCAAATAAAAGTATTTCATTCAAAACAACTTAAACTATCTTAATTTAACAAATTATTAAATTCTCGTTTCACTTAAAATTATTTTGGAGGGCATCAAGTTTTTTCCGTTCAATTTCCTCCATAGTTTTGAAATGCTGCTCCATCAAAGATGTTTGCACGGCCATGCTGGAGCGAATGGCATCCAAACTTTCCACCACGCGTTCAATCAATCGGTTTGAGGCACCGCAAATCTCCTCTAGATTGTCAGCAGGAGCGCGTCGCACTCGTTTTGGTGTCCTCTCCGTAGAAGGCGACGGAGCAAGTGCTTTCGGTGCGCTTTCTGATGGACGCTTCGAACTACTGCCACTGCAACTGGCAAGTGGAGACTTAGTGTCATCAGTATCAGGCACACCGAAAGCACTTGCTCCGTCGCCTTCAACCATTTTGTATAGGCCGCACTGTGAGGCCACGGTTTCCTCCGCATCGGAAAGGGCTAATTGGGCGTACGGTCCGCCACCGGTAGCCATTGCCTCCCTCTTGTTATGGGCCAGTTTTTTACGGATTGCGCCTTTCCAATCGCTCCACACCTTGAAGAATGTAAAAATGTTTAAAATTGTAAGCACCTTTTTATGTTTATTCTTAAACAAATTAATCTTATGCACCTTTTTCCACCCGACCACATTTTTTGTTGGTGGACCTGCAGCATTCAATTCCGCAGCAAGTGCAGCCCATTTAAAATCTACTGCCACACGGTCGCCTTTGGTAAATCCACGCGCAATGTCGGGTTGCTTTTCCATAAATTTAAGGAATATTTCATCCTGCTCAACGTTCTTGTGTTTGCGCCTGTTAAAATGTGTAATTTATTAATTAAATATCAGAAAAATCATTTGTGTTCGTACTTACATTTTCCGTTTTGTATTTTTGACAGTGCGGCATATTTTCAGTGTTAACACTGCGGTATATTTTCAGTGTTGACAGTGCGGTATATTTTCAGTGCTGAGAAATGTCTTTTTGCAGAGTTGCCAATTGTTGCACAGCGTTTGTTTACAAAACTAATCCGTTCTTTTTTGCATTGAATTACAAACAGTTTTGTCCAAACTTGCATTTCAAAAACAAGAAATTTAATTCTTTATTTTACGCAATACATAAAAACACTTAAATTGTGGTTTAAAATATGTACCAAAGTATTTACTACTTTCTTCACATACAAGGGCAGCCCTAATAAATTTCCCATTCATTTTCACAAATATTTGCGGAAACCAGAACAGGTCGAGCAAATCCGACAAAAATGTTAGGTTAGAGTCTTATCGATTTTGAGGTATGATGAAATAAAAATTATTTAAAAATCAAATGAAATATTTTTTATTTATCTGATAATGTAGTAATATTCCCAAAACATTGAAGTATTTTATAAATATTTTATTTTCACTTTAATTTTATGCTAAGCATGCCAAAATCATCGATTTCTTCCTTCCGAATTCAAACTCACTTGCTCAATGTCACGTGAATTCAATTCGCAAAATCTTGCCGAAAGTGAAAACCGGAACAAGTGAGGGAAATTCACTTTCGCAAAATCTTGCCGAAAGTGAAAACCGGAACAGGCCTGTATATGTTAAATAAAATTTATATGTACATTGAAAAAACGGCCCCAAGTGTATTTCTTTAATATAATTGTAAAGTACAGTTTATTGTTAAGTCTAAAGTACTTAAAGCAAAAAATGAAGTGTGCCATTTTTTTTTATTTGTTTGTTTTTCCTAATATAATCCTGCGTGTACATTAGAGCGCATCGATTTGTATGGGCCCGAAAAAATGAAAAATGGTAACCCATTTTCATAATCTATGCTCAATTCTAAGATGTTTTCACCAAGAAACCATAGCTCTAAAATGAATTCCTGGTCCGCGCTTATGAGTTGAAAAATTCATTTTTTCGAACATTTATATCTTGGGTGTTTATGGACCGATCCTGACAAACTTGGTGTCAATACTCTTGTTAGGACCAGGACTTTTGAAACCTCACACAAGCAAAGGACGAAATGTCCTTAAAACATAATTTTCATCCTTGGAACCACGAATTCGCGATTCGTCGCTATCTTGAAAAATGAGTCAGAATTAAAACTATTTTTTTTTCCAAGTAAATATTTTTTTTTCTTGAACCTGTGTTCTTTATTTGCAGAAAATGTAAAACATATTTTAATTCAATTTTAATAGAATTTTAATAAGATATGTTTTACATTTTCTGTTAATTAAAAATGGAGGTTCAAGAAAAAAAATTTTTTTTGCCCAAAAAATTGGTTTAATTCTGACTAATTTTTGAAGATAGAGACGAATCGCAAAATCCTCATTCCAAGGATGGAAATTATTTTTAAATGACATTTAGTCCTTTGGTTCTATGGAATTTTAAAAGTCCTGGTCTTAACAAGAGTATTGACACCAAGTTTGTCAGGATCGGACCATAAACACCCAAGATATAAATTTTCAAAAAGAAATCAATTTTTCAACTCAAAAAGCGTGGACCAGGAAATCATTTTAGAACTATGGTTTCTTGGTGAAAACGTCTTAGAATTCACCATAGATTGCAAAAATGGGTTACCATTTTATGTGAAAAAAATCGATGCACTCTAGTGTACATGGTTAGCGGCTAAACTTTAAGCACTCTCATTATAAATAGTGGTAAAGGTTGACAGAATTTGTCCGTTAAAACAGGACAGATTTGAAAAAAAAAAATTTTGTAATAAGAAAAGTGTCTGGTTATGCAGCGAAGAGTCGACCGCCCAGCTGATTTAGTATAAGTAGATAAAATTGCATGCTCTCTTAAATTTGTAACATTGGATAGCAATACTCTTTTGTTATCTTTTATCACTCTCGTTGTAATCGCTGTAATCGCTGTAATCACTCTCGCTTATGCCCTTAGCCTTTTGCTTCGGCGCACTTACGATTAGTCTCGATTCGTGTACTATTGTCGTCGGTCAGATTGTCGCTGGACCAACGTTATTCTCTTGTCGATCGCTTGGCACTAGCTAATTCGAGCTAGCTGCCAATTTACATACAAACATACAAACAAACATTGTAAAATCATCAAAAGCGGCAACTTCGTGCCTGCCTTTTGAATAAACCAAAAACTTTGTTAATATTAATTAAACTGCCCTGTGTGGCCTAATATATATTTTAAAACGAAATTTTGAGTGTTTTCATAATTGCAAAATCTTAGCAAATTACAGCTAATGAAAAAGCTCATTGGCTCAACAAAAAGTTAAATACATAATTTGCTGTTATTAAGCAAACTTTTAATTTAAATTCTTAATTACAATTCATATTAAATATAATATTAAAGACTGTCGGAGACCCCGTACTTACTATGGAAAAGCAAAAACTGCTAAACATCAATTTTTTTTTATTTTGTAGTATACCCAGTACTATGTAGAGTATTCCAAATGAATACGTAATAGTGTAAACATGAATCAATCGGATTAAGTAAGCATAAGCATTTCTATGCACTCGATATATGATCGCTTTTGAAGGTCAGTCTACTGACCGCGTTTGCAGTTAGCCGTTTAGCGCAACTGATTATTGACTCATGTATGCACACATGCATGTACATACTCCCGGGCTCTTCCGCTGTCGTCAGCAATTGAGCCATAAACAGTATCTTATAACATTCTAGATTGCCCAGTTAGGCCCAGTTAGGCCGCCCAATTGAACCTTGATTACCAAAAGCATCAGAGTTTCTAACAGCAAGTTGTATCTTGTCAGACGTAGTGTTAGAAGATTCATCATTGCTGCTGGTCTCTGGGTGGGTATTAACTGGAGAAGGCAGATGGATAGATTCTTAGTTGGAGAAGTACAAGGCAAAAGGTGATTGCAATTAGTTGCAATCGAGGTGGCCTGGAGGAGCATTGAAGGCTAAATATAGGGAGATATAGATTTAGGAGAATTATAAGATTTAAGTTCATTGTGGATTGTGGAATTTGTTGTATGGCATGGTGCGTTACTGATTGTTCTGCTATTTGTGATTGACTGGATAGGGAGCCCCAGACAGGAAGGGCATAGTGCCATAAGGGAGCGATAAGCTGCTTATCACTCGCGGACGGCAGTCCGCGCTAGTGACGAAAGCAGCACGAAGGGTGCGAAGGCGACTAGCATATATACACAGGAAGAATGGAAAATTTGCTATAACTGTTCGATCAGGTCGATTTATATTCCGATCGAAAGGTTTCAATTAAACTTACAAATGTGCATACTAAGACTTTTGAAAACTCACCTGGTTCGTGAGATAAACAGGTGTAAGTGGGAGGGGCAAAATTTAAATGATTGGAGCTAATGGGACCGTTAGAGCCTTTCTGATTTTTTTTTAATTTTTTACTATTTTAATCAAAAATACGCGTTGAATGACACCTCGATCATCAAAATCCGACCGCTGGTTCAAAAGATAATTAATTTCGAAATTTTTAGTGGCCTTCCGAAAATGAAATGAAAAGTCAGTCTGTTTGTTTGTTTGTTTGTTTGGATCAAATCTTTGATTTAGCTTAAATGTTTAAATGAGGACTTGTTCCCGCTAAAAAATCTAGAGACGTTTGCTCTACGACTTTTTCGAAAAATCGCTAGTTTAGCGGGAAATCGCTTAAAACCGCTAAAATTGAAACTCATAGCATCCAAACGATAGAAACTACAGATATGATCTATATATCGTTGAAAAGGTATTTCGAAGGGCTCTTAGGCATACCTTCAACGTTTATTTTTTATTTAAAAAGGTAGAATGGGAATAGGACAGCAGCTGCATAGTGTCATAGCAGCCAGAGTTGAAGAGTGCTGATAGCTTTTGCGCTGGGCAAAAACCTCTTAACGAGGTAAAAGTCCAGTGACGAAAACATTTTCATGCCCCAAAATGTCTGATATCCAATTTTGTGACGAGTAATATTAAGTTTTAGCTGTATAAATTATTATAAACAAAATTTTTGCATTCGGCACTGCTCAAAACAGTCAGTTTTTTTTGGTATTAGAATTGAGGCATTTTAGCGCAATGTGCCGAGTGCCAAAATTTTGTTTAAAATAATTTATAAGTAAAGCCGGGTATCCACCACCGCGGAAAATAAAAATTTCGGCCAAACTTCATATAAAAAAAACTGAGACAGAAACTTTTCGTTTTCGATTTCGTTGCTTGAGTATCCAGCAACTTGAACGAAATCCACAAATAAATATCGATAAAAGGCCCATCGACAGCTTGTGTGGACTGAGAGAACAGCTGATGCACAGCTCAGGAATATATCGTCGACAATTATTTCGCGAGTGTCGATTGAAAAATTTGAAGAAAAAACTGTGCGAAAAACCAAAAAGTGATATGAAACTGTTTTTGCAACAATATATGCCGCCACCAACACAATTACTTCATCGTCTGAGTTAATTTTTTCCATTTTTTTTAATAAGTTGAACTTTGCAAATTTGGCACTGTTTACAAATCACAGCTGACTCGACAGAGTGACCATGCACGTTTTTGCTACATCGTCACTCGTTTTATGTACATGGGCCCACTGTTTCATTTATGTTCCACACACACGAAATAAATAGCAAATTCCTAGCATAAAAATTTCGCGGTGCTGGAGACAGGCCTTAAAACTTAATATTATTCGTCACAAAATTGGATATCAGAAATTTTGGGGCATGAAAATGTTTTCGTAAAGAGGTTTTTTTTATGGGTAGAGTGAAGACTTTCTTTCAACGGTGAGCTTGCTTTCTTTGTTGAATAGCCAGCGAAGCTGAGATCGGCGTGATTTAAGTTTATTGATCAGGGAGTCGACATGTCTGCAAAAGTTGAGTTTTTTGTCAAGCGTAACACCTAGGTAAGTGTGATAGTCTGTTGTTCCAATAGATTGACCATAAGTTTGGGTGAAAGTCTAGGAAAGCCAAGGTCGCTATCATCCTTAACCCTCTACTGCATGAACATAGATCCAATGAGGAAAACACATAATTATATGCATATATGTGTTTATTAGGCATATTATAATATATATTTGGACAAATTTTTTTTTTTGGGTATATAGTTTAGGAAAAAATAAATGAAGAACCATACATTTTTTCGCCGATTTTTGCAAGAATTAGTATATATAATGCCTACCTTACAGTCAAATTATATTTTTTTATGAAAGAAAACTTTATTTTCTTTTGGAAAAAATTATTCTTCAACAAAAGAAATGTTAATGGGTGATTCTGGGAAGTTGATTCTTAATGCGAAATGAAACGGAGACAAAATTAAGATGCGTCCAGTCAGCTTCAATTTTTATTTGAGAGTGATGGCGAAATTCATAATTCAGTATACCATCGATTCAATAACAGTGTTGTAAAGAACTTATAAGGAACTTATCGATATATCGATTGCGTACATGCATGCACTAATCTGATTTTCAAT
>JBAMBK010000830.1:0-83414 GCA_037043435.1 Drosophila suboccidentalis | reverse complement strand
GTTGGTTGAGATATCTTAAGAAACAAAAAAGTTTTTCATACTAAAGGTTATTCTGCATCCGATTGTTCCTATGGCAGCTATATGATATAGTCATCCGACTTTGACTCAATTTGGTCAGAATGTAAGAGACAGTCCTAATCATACAATCATTGAGTTTGGTTGAGATATCTTAAGAAACAAAAAAGTTTTTCATACTAAAGGTTATTTTCATCCGATTGTTCCTATGGCAGCTATATGATATTGTAACCCGACTTTGACCAAATTTAACCAGAATGTTAGAGACAGCCCCAAACATACATACAATCATTGAGTTTGGTTGAGATATCTTAAGAAACAAAAAAGTTGTTCATACTAAAGGTTATTTTGCATCCGATTGTTCCTATGGCAGCTATATGATAAAGTAACTCGACTTTGACCAAATTTGGCCAGAATGTTAGAGACAGCCCCAAACATACAATCATTGAGTTTGGTTGAGATATCTTCAGAAACAAAAAAGTTTTTCATACTAAAGGTTATTTTGCATCCGATTGATCCTATGGCAGCTATATGATATAGTAACCCGACTTTGTCCAAATTTGGCCAGAATGTTAGAGGCAGCCCCAAACATACAATATGTGAGTTTGGTTGAAATATCTTAAGAAACAAAAAAGTTTTTCATACTGAAGGTTATTCTGCATCTGATTGTTCCTATGGCAGCTATATGATATAGTCATCCGACTTTGACCAAATTTGGCCAGAATGTTAGAGGCAGCCCCAAACATAGAATCTATGAGTTTGGTTGAGATATCTTAAGAAACAAAAAAGTTTTTCATACTAAAGGTTATCTTGCATCCGATTGTTCCTATGGCAGCTATATGATATAGTCATCCGACTTTGACCAAATTTGGCCAGAATGTTAGAGGCAGCCCCAAACATACAATATGTGAGTTTGGTTGAAATATCTTAAGAAACAAAAAAGTTTTTCATACTAAAGGTTATTCTGCATCCGATTGTTCCTATGGCAGCTACATGATATAGTGATCCAAATTGGACCAAAGTTGGTCAGAATGTAGGTTGAGTTTGGTTGAGATATCTTTAGAAACAAAAAAGTTTTTCATACTAAAGGTTATCTTGCATCCGATTGTTCCTATGGCAGCTATATGATATAGTCATCCGACTTTGACCAAATTTGGCCAGAATGTTAGAGGCAGCCCCAAACATACAATATGTGAGTTTGGTTGAAATATCTTAAGAAACAAAAAAGTTTTTCATACTAAAGGTTATTCTGCATCTGATTGTTCCTATGGCAGCTATATGATATAGTAATCCGACTTTGACCAAATTTGGTCAAAATGTAAGAAACAGTCCCGAACATATAATCTAAAGGTTATCTTGCATCCGATTGTTCCTATGGCAGCTATATGATATAGTCAACCGACTTTAACCAAATTTGGTCAGAATGTAAAGGAAAGTACCAAACATATAATCTGTGAGATTGGTTGAGATATCTTAGGAAACAAAAAAGTTTTTAATACTAAAGGTTATTTTGCATCTGATTGTTCCTATGGCAGCTATATGATATAGTAATCCGACTTTGACCAAATTTGGTCAAAATGTAAGAAACAGTCCCGAACATATAATCTAAAGGTTATCTTGCATCCGATTGTTCCTATGGCAGCTATATGATATAGTCAACCGACTTTAACCAAATTTGGTCAGAATGTAAAAGACAGTCGCAGACATACAATCTGTGAGTTTGGTTGAGATAATTTAGGAAACAAAAAAGTTTTTTATACTAAAGGTTATTTTGCATCCGATTGCTCCTATGGCAGCTATACGATATAGTAATCCGACTTTGACCAAATTTGGTCATAATGTAAGAGACAGTACCAAACATATAATCTGTGAGTTTGGTTGAGATATCTTAAGAAACAAAAAAATTTTTCATACTACGCATTTCCGTGACCTTTGACCCCGATTTCGACCCACTTACAGGTCGAATTTCGCAAAAAGCCGTCTTAATGTACGA
Source organism: Drosophila suboccidentalis (assembly GCA_037043435.1). Taxonomy (NCBI): domain Eukaryota; kingdom Metazoa; phylum Arthropoda; class Insecta; order Diptera; family Drosophilidae; genus Drosophila; species Drosophila suboccidentalis. The sequence continues at coordinate 81,406 of JBAMBK010000830.1, read as the reverse complement.
TGAAATTATCTCATCTATGTTGTGTGAAAATTTTAGCTTTCTATGTTATACCGTTTGGGCTGCACGTTGATGCTCAGTCAGTGAGTCACGACAAAGAGTTTTATATATATTATTATTATAGCAAATTAAAAATAATAAAAACTTAGTAATAAAAACTTAAAAGTACACAATCTATATACAGGGTGGCACAAAAGAAGTCATCCGATGTGGTTTGGCTCTCATTTTTTTTCTAAAAGAAAAATTTTGATTCTGTTTTTTGATTATGTTTATTCGAACCTTAAGAATTTTATTGGTTTAGGCGAGATGACATCGGCCAAGTGTTCGCTGCCAGAGCTCATGACCAGACGCCCGTTTTATGGCATTTTCCATCACTTTTGCCAGAACTTCGGGCGACAGGTTCTCGCATTCCTGGCGAATATTTTCCTTAAGGGCTTCAAGAGTTTGCGGCTTGTTGACGTGAACCTGCGACTTTAAAAAAACCCCATAAAAAGAAGTCTGGAATGGTTAATTCGGGTGATCTGGCCGGCCAGTGCAAATATCAAAAACGAGAGATAAAGCGGTTATTATTATTACATTATTACAATTATTCTGCGTTCTTGCGGAGTAAACCGATTCATGGCTGGTCGATTTGTATTCTGCATTTGTTTACTTCACAAATGTCAAAACAGATTTGACATTGGCGGCCATTTGCAAAAATGAGAGCATCTTCCAATAGGGTGACTTCTTTTGTGCCACCTTGTATATAAAACTCTTTGTCCTGACTCACTGACTGACTGACTGACTGACTGAGAATCAACGTGTAGCCCAAACGGTAAAAGATAGAAAGCTGAAAATTGCACACAACATAGATGAGATAATTTCATTGTGCAATAAAACGGCGTTTTGCGAAATTCGACCTCTAAGTGGGTTAAATCGGGGTCGAAGGTCACGGAATTTCCTAGTATGAAAAACTTTTTTGTTTCTTAAAATATCTCAACCAAACTCACAGATTAAATGTTTAGGACTGTTTCTTACATTATGACCAAATTTGGTCAAAGTCGGATTACTATATCGTATAGCTGCCATAGGAGCAATCGGATGCAAAATAACCTTTAGTATAAAAAACTTTTTTGTTTCCTAAATTATCTCAACCAAACTCAATGATTGTATGCTTAGAGCTGTCTCTAGCATTCTGCCCAAATTTGGTCAAAGTCGGGTTTCTATATCATATAGCTGCCATAGGAACAATCGGATGCAAAATAACATTTAGTATGAAAAACTTTTTTGATTCTTAAGATATGTCAACCAAACTCACAGATTGTATGTATGTTTGAGGCTGTCTCTAACATTCTGGTTAAATTTGGTCAAAGTCGGGTTACAATATCATATAGCTGCCATAGGAACAATCTGATGCAAATTAACCTTTAGAATCAAGAACTCTGTTGTTGTATGGGATATTCTTAGAAAACTCACACATTAACTCTTCTTGCTAAATTTTGAATTTTTCCTCAAATTTAGCTTTTTCCCGCCAAATTAAGCTTTTCCCGCCAAATCTGGATTTTTCCCGCCAAATCACTAAATCTGACTTTTAGCCAAAGTTCAACTGCAAGGAGGAAACATTAAAATCGCGGACAGCGGAAGTTTAATATTTCCGTTTTTTTTACAAAAAATGCTATATTATATAAATTTGTTAAAGCGGACTACTAAGGACCTTCTTTTCAATTTTGCGAGCAGGGGATGGACCCCTTATAATGTATTAATTTGCTAAGCCGGACAACTAAAGAAGTTCTATTAAATTTTTGCGAGCGAAGCGAGCTGCGGGTTGGCGAGCGAAGCGAGCAGTTTAAGTTTAAGCTGGACAACAAAAGACCTTCTTTTCAATTTTGCGAGCGAAGCGAGCGGGGGTTGGCGAGCGAAGCGAGCAGGAGGCGGAGCCCTCTAGTCTATATATATAAAATTCTTTGTCCTGACTGACTGACTGACTGACTGACTCACTGACTGACTGACTGACTGAGAATCAACGTGTAGCCCAAACGGTAAAAGATAGAAAGCTGAAGTTTTGACACAACATAGGTGAGATAATTTCATCGTGCAATAAGACGGCGTTTTGCGAAATTCGACCTGTAAGTGGGTCAAAATCAAGGTCAAAGGTCACGGAATTGCTTAGTATGAAAAACTTTTTTGATTCTTAAGATATCTCATCCAAACTCACAAATTGTATGTTTGGGACTGTCTCTTACATTCTGACCAAATTGAGTCAAAGTCTGATGACTATATCATATAGCTGCCATAGGAACAATCGGATGCAGAATAACCTTTAGTATGAAAAACTTTTTTGTTTCTTAAGATATCTCAACCAAACTCACAGATTATATGTTTGGTACTGTCTCTTACATTCTGGCCAAATTTGGTCAAAGTCGGGTTACTATATCATATAGCTGCCATAGGAACAATCGGATGAAAATAACCTTTAGTATGAAAAACTTTTTTGTTTCTTAAGATATCTCAACCAAACTCAATGATTGTATGATTAGGACTGTCTCTTACATTCTGACCAAATTGAGTCAAAGTCTGATGACTATATCATATAGCTGCCATAGGAACAATCGGATGCAGAATAACCTTTAGTATGAAAAACTTTTTTGTTTCTTAAGATATCTCAACCAAACTCACAGATTCTATGTTTAAGGCTGTTTCTAACATTCTGGCCAACTTTGGTCAAAGTCGGGTTGCTATATCATAAAGCTGCCATAGGAACAATCGGATGCAAAATAACCATTAATATGAAAAACTTTTTTGTTTCTTAAGATATCTCAACCAAACTCACAGATTCTATGTTTAAGGCTGTTTCTAACATTCTGGCCAACTTTGGTCAAAGTCGGGTTACTATATCATATAGCTGCCTGTTGAAAAATGTATTTAGTTTAATTCGATATCTTTATTTTAAATCGATATCCTATCGACAATTTGAATTTATGTTAACTTACATTGTGAAATATGATTTATCGAACTCGATTATTTTAAGTATATTGGTATTTTTACATAAAAGTAAGTTGGCAGTTCCGACTGAAAAAATGATAAAATAAGACGCGTGAAGAATAGACGCAAAAAGACTAAGGCTGCAAACAGAGTGCGCGCTGAGACGAAGATGAAGACGAAGACGAAGCGGAAGACGAATTGCTTGCGTTGCGAGTAAGCTAATAGGTGTACATAGTGCAAGACGAATTAGTTGCGTTTTTGTTATGTTAGTCGCAATGGATTTGTCATCAGTTTATGAGCTGATGTTACACGAAAGTTTGTTTTTCAAATCAATATGCTTAGTAAAATATAAAAAGAAAATTCATTCCATTAATTTAGAAAGATTTTTTATTTTTTTCATTTTAAATAGCCGCTGCAATCAGTTCCTCGTTGTTTTTAGACATTTTCACAATGTATGCGCCAAATGTCCACCAAAATACCAATTACAACTAAATTTTAATACATTCGGCGCCTTTACAAAACAAAAATACAAAAACAACGGCTAAACAGCAAGCGATTCATCTTCAAATTCGGTACTGCACCGTTTCACGCTTTTTGCTTGCGTTTCGTCTTCATCTTTGTCTTCGTCTTCGCGTGCACTCTGAACATATTCGAGCGAATTCATATAAATCCTTCTGCACAGTTTTTCGTCTTCAGCTTCGTCTTCGGCTTCATCTTCGTCTCAGCGCGCACTCTGTTTGCAGCCTAAGAACAAAGTTAAAACTGAAAGCACGCGCAATTGCGCAAAGTATTCAGGCTTGTTCCGGTTTTCACTTGTTTTTTGCGAATTTCAATCCGCAAGATTTGACCGAATTTCCCTTAAAATTCCTTTACATTTCCTACGAATTACCCTCCGAATTTCCCTTCCACATTGTGTTGAGTAATTTTATGCAGAACAGTGCTGGAAAATGTTCTAAGCGAATCAGACATTTGCGTCAAAAGAATTTTCGCCTGTTAAAATAATTATTAATTATGTAATTTATTCATCAAATATTTATTTAATCATAAGTCGAAACATTTTTCAAAGGTAAAACCTACTTTTGTTATAACTTTTGTATTTTTAAAAGCGCGGGTTGATTTCAGTGCTGGAAATGTCTTTTTGCAGAGTTGTCAATTGTTGCACAGTGTTTGTTTACATAAATAAGCAGTTCTTTTTTGCATTAAATTACAAACAGTTTTGTCCAAACTTGCATTTAAAAAACAAGAAATTTAATTCTTTATTTTACGCAATACATAAAAACACTTAAATTGTGGTTTAAAATATGTACCAAAGTATTTACTACTTTCTTCACATACAAGGGCAGCCCTAATAAAATTGCCATTCATTTTCACAAATATTTGCGGAAACCAGAACAGGTCGAGCAAATCCGACAAAAATGTTTGGTTAGAGTCTTGTCGATTTTGGGGTATGATGAAATAAAAATTATTTAAAAATCAAATAAAATATTTTTTTTTTATCTGATGATGTAGTAATATTCCCAAAACATTTAAGTATTTTAAAAATATTTTATTTTCACTTTAATTTTATGCTAAGCATGCCAAAATCATCGATTTAACCCTTCCGAATTCAAACTCACTTGCTCAATGTCACGTGAATTCAATTCGCAAAATCTTGCTGAAAGTGAAAACCGGAACAAGTGAGGGAAATTCACTTTCGCAAAATCTTGCCGAAAGTGAAAACCGGAACAGGCCTGATTATTTTAATAAACTATTAATAATACGCAAAGTGTTTTATTTAACTGGAAATAACCGACATCTGTATGTGTGACAACAAAAGGATTTTGGAGACGCATCAACCGACAAAAATATATCGAGCGTCTTTCGAGCCGGACATATTTAACATCACCCACTGAACCAAAAGCTCGTTGAAAATATCGCTAACGATACTTATGCGAAACATCAACGTGCAAAACTATCGAGAAAACACTCGCAAACGATCCGCAAAGTAATCACCCGTCGCTCAGTTTGTGGCAGAGAAAGTTTCGTTCTCGATAGCTCGCAGAAGATTCGTTTGCGAGCCTTCTTCGATAGTGTTTGAGAGCCTTTTTCGATATCTTTTGCGACTCACTTTGCGTTAATATCATTTTTTCCCTATTCATATATCATATTCAAGCTCGAATGCGATAATTTGACGATACTTTCGCCTCTCGTATCACCTTCGAGCTCGAATACGATAGTTTTACGATACTCTCGCTTGACACTCGCTTCGTGGTGCAGTGGGCATTTACATACGGGTACACCAACATGGTCCTTCGAGCCGGACATATTTAACATCATTTACATACAGGTACACCAACATGGTCCTTCGAAGCCTAGCGAAACAGCATATGGACGTTAATGCCACATCGCAATTGATTTAGCCTTCTACCACTAAGCAAACAATACATAGAGGCGTCAAACAAGCATTTTTTTGAGCGCACACGCTTTGTATGCCGTGGAACCCCAGTGACTTCGGCAAAAGCCGAACGCTCTTGTCAACAAAAACACAGAGCGGCAGAACGTTGTAGAGAGACAGAGCGCACACAAGCAACGGCGAGTGCGATCACCGTTTGGAACATACCCTATTTTAAAAACAAACATTTTTTCTCATTAAATTCGCCTTTTTCATTATTTAACAATTATCTTTTTCATTTTTCAGCGTATTTATTAATTAACAACCAAATTATTGAATAATAAAAAAAAGAATATAAGGAGAAAAAGTGCTTGTATTTAAAACAGGGTATGTTTAAACGGGTGATCGAACCCGCATGTTTACATTTCACGCACACTAAGAAGCGTGCGCATGCTGCCACACAGAAACGATAATGAGCGAGAAAGACTGAACATTTTTCGTTGTTGCGTGTGTGCGCTCTGTCTCTCTACAACGTTCTGCCGCTCTGGGTTTTATTGAAAACAGCGGTCGGCTTTTGCCGAAGTCACTGGGGTTCCACGGCATACAAAGCGTGTGCGCTCAAAAAAATGCTTGTTTGACGCCTCTATGTATTGTTTGCTTAGTGCTTCTACGACACAACAGAAGCTATTTCATCATCTTGTGTTAAGTGTGTATGTATATGCAAGTTTAAGTTTGTCACTCTTAGACACGCATACAAGCAACAGACAGTTGCACCGACGACACATACACACACATACACAGCGACAATCATACGTATACATTGCTGAGCCCATAGGCTTGGGTATACATAAAATTTTGCAGACAGCAAAGACAGCAGACAGCGATAATGCCGCCGAAGCGCAAAGTAAAGACGCCAATAACGACAGGCAAAGGAAAGCAGCAGACAGTTGCAGACGACAACAGACAAAATTCTTCCGAGCATGATGAATCCAGACAAATTTGCGACACAATAGTTGCAGCGTCAACACCTTTTCCAAAGTCAACGGGAAAAAAATCAGGATCATCTAAGAAGTCGGCCAGGATGGAGCAGCTTGAAATTCAAATGGAATTTTTGGTGAAACAACAAGTTGAGCTTCAGCGTCAGATGGAACAAGTTCATTCAAACAGCGCAAACAGTGCGCTAGACGATGATGATCATGACAACAGAGGACAGGTGGATCGCAGAACAAGTCAGTGGGTCGACGGACAGCCACGTAAGTTAGAATTCAACTGCAACACCGAGAACGAGAACACCGAATCGATGTACCAAAATGTAATGAAAAATTGTATGGCAAGACAAACAGTCGCGCAGGATTTGCCAACATTTTCCGGCGATCCTTTAGATTGGCCAATATTTTACGCTGAGTTTGTCAACACCACAGGAACTTGTAACTTTAACGATTACGAAAATATAACTCGGCTAAGAAAGGCATTGACAGGCAGAGCTAGGGAAGCAGTACAGTCGCTTCTATTGTTACCACAAAATGTAGATAACATAATAGACATTTTAAAAGAGCGATTTGGCGATTCAAATCACATTGTACGACTACTGATTGACAAAATAAGAAATATTCCTTCAATTAAAGAAGACAAATTTGAAAGACTTATAAATTTAAACGATCAGCTTACAAATTTAGTTCACACTTTGTTTGCACTTGAAGAAATTGACCATATACGAAATCCGATATTATTTAATGATATCTTGGAAAAACTTCCAGTAGCACAACGCATAGCCTTTATGCAACATTATCAGGATGCAAACAAAGATGAGCCGAAACTGCTGGTGCTACAAAAATGGTTAGGCAAAAAGTAAAGCTGCTCAGTCATTAGGCTATGGTCTAATCAAGTCAAAAGATACAGCACTGACAATATCCGATGATAAAAGTCAACAAAAACAAACAACGACAAAATATTGTAATTTTTGTAAGCTAAGTAATCATTATATATCATCATGCGACAAATTTAAAAACCTAGACATTGACAAGCGTTGGGACCACGTCTCAAAAAATCATTTATGTATTGCTTGCTTGTGCAAGAATCATGCAATGAAAAACTGCAAATACAAAAAGACTTGTAATATAAATAATTGTACCTACAGCCATAATACATTGTTACATAAAGACAAACAACAAAATTCGACAGGTCAGAATCTTAAATCAACTGAAAATCCAAATCTCCAAATTGAGACAGAGCAAAATTGTAATATCAATTTAAATCAGAGTAAGGTACTGCTTAAGATTATTCCAGTTACACTTATGGGTCCCAGAGGTAGCATTGACACATACGCACTTTTGGACGAAGCTTCGACTGTTACATTAATTGATCAGCAGTTGGCTAATGACTTAGACTTAAACGGTCCGACATGTCCACTGAGAATGCAATGGACGAATAATGAGACTTATGAACAGGATGATTCCAAAGTGGTCAGTGTACGCATAAAAGGAAAAGACAATAATTCAAAAACATTTACTTTACGTAAAGTCAAGACAGTATCCGATTTAAATTTGCCAATGCAAAGTGTACGAATAAATGACATAGTTGACAATTGGAAATTCTTAAAAGATTTCAAGGATTGTGCCTATCATAATGCAAAGCCAATGATACTTATTGGACAAGACAATTGGTCACTCATAGTCTCGCGCAAGATCAAGCATGAGTCATTTAGTGGTCCAGCAAGCAGTAAGACCCTTTTAGGATGGGTTATTCACGGCAATGTCAATTTGTATAATAGTGACAATCATTCTAACTTCATGCTACATATAACTGACTGTACAAATCAGAAAGACGAAACTGACGATCTAAGTATTTTACACAACCTAGTCAAATCTTATTGGTCCATTGAGAATGAAATGACTTCTCCAAAAGACAATCCAATATCTTTAGACGACAAAAAGTGTTTGGATATCATTGACAAGACTCTAATAAGAAAAGGCAAAAGGTTCGAGTGCGGCTTATTTTGGAAAGACAATAACATTCATTTGACAGAAAGCTACAGCAACGCCTACAATAGACTAATTTTGTTAGAGCGTAAAATTGACAAAGACCTGACATACGGCATGAAATATAAGGAAGTGATTGAATCTTACATTAGTAAAGGCTACTTAAAACAATTATCTACAGACGAATCCTTGATTCAAACACCCTTGACGTACTATTTACCACACTTTGGTGTTACAAACACCAATAAGCCAAACAAACTAAGAATTGTCTTTGATGCTGCGGCAAAAAGTCATGGTAGTTGCTTAAATGACTATCTTCTGACAGGACCTGACCTTTATAACGAGTTAACGACAGTATTGATGAATTTTCGACGGTCAAAGATAGCGTTTGTGGGCGATATCAAAGAAATGTTCTTACAGATAAAAGTCAGACATGAAGACAGGCATGCACAGAGAATTCTATGGCGAGGACATGATCGTCACAAATCCCCAGACATATATGAAATACAAGTCCTTTTCTTTGGTGCAAAATGCAGTCCGTGCATTGCCCAACAAACTAAAAACCGAAATGCCTTAGATTTTCAAGACCAGTTTCCACAAGCCTGTCAAGAAATAGTTTCTAAAAATTACATGGACGACTATTTGGGTGGAGCTGACGATGTTGTAAGCGCCGTTCAATTAATTAAAGACGTCTCATATATCCATAAACAAGCAGGTTTTGACATGTGCAATTGGATATGCAATTCACTGGATGTTTTAGAGCAAATTGCTGAAACGGACGAACGGAGCACTGACAAGAAAATTAAAAGCCTAACTGAAGAGCGCGTTTTAGGATTGATGTGGGACTATGAGAAAGACGTCTTTGCATTCAACCTAAAGTTTCAATCAATTTACATTGATATATTGACATTAACTAGACGACCGACAAAACGCGAAATTCTTAAGCTCACTATGTCCATTTATGATCCTTTAGGATTTCTTTCCAATGTATTGATAGCAAATAAAATACTTTTGCAAGCAATCTGGGAAAGTGGCATAGATTGGGATGAGAAAATAGCGCAAGAACATTATTTCAAGAATAAATGAACTGTCCATTCCCAGAAAAATTACGACACTTGATATTGACAAATGTACAGTACAGTTGCACATATTTTTTGATGCATCAAAATTGGCATATGCTTCGTGTGCATATTTGAGATTCGACGACGGACAACAAATTGAGTCCACATTAATACTTGCCAAGTCGAGGGTAGCCCCTCTTAAGCCGATGTCAATACCAAGACTCGAATTACAGGGTGCGCTTCTTGCAGCACGACTCAGTAAAACTATTAAAGAAATAGTGAATGTCAACATTGACAAGACATACTTATGGACAGATGCCGAGATCGTGTTATATTGGCTTAAGTCGAGTAGCAAACGATTTAAAGTCTTTGTATCACTACGGTTAGGCGAGATTCAAGAACTGACAAATATTAACGACTGGAGATACGTACCGACAAAACTCAACCCTGCAGACGAGGCCACAAAAATCCGCGACATAGACTTTTACTTCACAAGTTCATGGTTTAAAGGACCACCGTTTTTATTACAATCAGAAAATGAATGGACAAAAGGAAAGATGTCTCACAATTGCGAGGTTGATGATGAGCAGGTAACTGTCGAATACGTCCACGTTGCTTCCATCGTAACTAATACGATTGTTTTACCAGACCCTGTACGATTTTCCAACTGGCTGAGATATTTGAGAACAACTGCATGGGTCTTAAGATACGTAAATAATTTAAAGCCTTCAAACGACAAGACCATTGACAATGAGCTAACTTCAACAGAGATTGACAGTGCAGAAAATTTAATCTTTAGAAATATTCAGCAAGAATGCTATGGTAAAGAAATTGATTGTATATTAAAGGAAAAACCCATAGAAAAGATCAGTAAATTAAATGCACTGCCAATATTTGTTTCAGATAATGGACTACTCAGACTTAAAGGACGTTTAGACAACATTAGTGACAAAGACTTTGATTTTGATTCCAAAAACCCAATTGTTTTGGCCAAGGAACACGCAGTCACAATACTGATTGTTCAGTCTTAGCATGCTGCAAATTGTCACATCGGCACTGACACTGTAATTGCCAATCTAAGACAAAGATTTTGGATTACCAATTGTCGCAACACCGTCAAAAAGATAATTTACAATTGTCAATATTGTAAAAATAAAAAAGCACTTCCGCAAGTTCCAAGAATGGGCCAACTACCTGAATGTAGAGTGACACCGACTGAACGACCTTTCCTAAAAATAGGAGTTGATTATTTTGGTCCCATTGAAGTTCTTGTTAACCGCAGTCATGTCAAGCGATATGGAGTTATTTTGACTTGTATGGCCACTCGTGCCGTCCACTTAGAGATAGCTGAAGATTTATCCAGCAATGCTTTCGTGCATGTCTTACGACAATTTTCAGGTCGACGCGGGGTACCAGAGGAGGTATATTCGGACAACGGGACAAATTTTATAAAAGCAAGCAAAGAGATCAGTGAGGTGACATCACAATGGCCAATTGACGACATGACACAGTTTCTTACCTCAAAGAGGTGCAAGTGGGTATTTAACCCTCCATTAAGTCCCCACATGGGAGGAGCTTGGGAGAGACTTATTCAGTCAGTCAAGAAATATCTTTCATTCATGTTAAAAGAGCGTTATCCAAAAGAGTATGTCTTAAGAACTTTGTTCTGTGAAATTGAATTTATAATGAATAGCAGACCTCTTTTGTATATCCCAGCAGATTCAATTGAATCAACACCTTAGACGCCAAACAATATTTTAATTGGTTCGAGTTACCGAGATTCATTTTACGCTAACGCTACCGACTCTGATTTAATTTGTATTAATAACTGGAAAGCATCACAACGATTGGCAGATGTATTTTGGCAGAAATGGAAGAAAGATTATCGACAATATCTGTTAAGCAGCCGTAAATGTTCAAAGGATCAAGGCATTATTCAAGAAGGCGATGTTGTATTGATTTTGGATTCTGACTTGCCAAGAAATTGTCGGCCAAAGGGCATAGTTATTAAGACTTATCCATCCAATGATGGCCGTGTAAGAATTGTAGACATTAAGACTCAAACGGGAATTTATAAGAGATCCGTTGTAAAATTAATTAAGCTTCAAGTAAAATAGATTAATAATTGAAGTATTGCTGAAAGCAATACTTGGGAGGAGAATGTTGAAAAATGTATTTAGTTTAATTCGATATCTTTATTTTAAATCGATATCCTATCGACAATTTGAATTTATGTTAACTTACATTGTGAAATATGATTTATCGAACTCGATTATTTTAAGTATTTTGGTATTTTTACATAAAAGTAAGATGGCAGTTCAGACTGAAAAAATGATGAAATAAGGCGCGTGAAGAATAGACGCAAAAAGATTAAGAACAAAGTTAAAACTGAAAGCACGCGCATTTGCGCAAAGTATTATTTTAATAAACTATTAATAATACGCAAAGTGTTTTATTTAACTGGAAATAACCGACATCTGTATGTGTGACAACAAAAGGATTTTGGAGACGCATCAACCGACAAAAATATATCGAGCGTCTTTCGAGCCGGACATATTTAACATCATTTACATACAGGTACACCAACACCAAGTCTCATCCATGGTGATATATCGACGCAAAAATTCGCTTGGATTTCGGTTAAACATGTCCAAACAGGACTTGGAATCGGCCACTCGTTTTTCCCTTTGTTCAATATCTAGGAAATGCGGTACCCATTTTACATTGAGCTTTTTCATATGCAAATGGTCATGCAAAATCGAAACCGCTGACCCAGTCGATACGCCCACAGTCTCAGCAATCTCATGCACTTTGACTCTTCGATTAGTCAATACGATTTGACGGACTTGTCTGATGATCTCTGGGATAATCACCTCTTTTGGTCTTCCCGAACGCTTCGACTCTTCGGTGCTCGTACGACCGCGTTTAAAGTTGGAATACCAATCGCAAATGGTTGATTTACCTGGAGCAGAGACCCCGTAATGCTTATCAAGCCATGTCTTTGCTTCTACGGTATTTTTTCCCATCAAAAAACAGTGTTTAATCAAAACACGAAACTCAGCTTTTTCCATTTTTCAAAAAACTCAAAAAGTTGCACAACAATAATATTTCTAACTCGATAGCAAAGCTTCCGATTGCTCCCAATTTTTCACTGGAGCCTAGAAATGAACTAGTCAGTCAAAAAAAATGTATTTCAAAATTTTAGTGGAGTGGCCTATGTGTCAGTCCGGAGACTTTTTGAACGATCTAGTATATTCAAACGCAGTTTTGTTTCTAATAGCAGCCTTTTCCATAAATCTGTTATGGAAAGTATGAGGACTGCTTGTGTATACATTCACAAGCCCATCATAAGACCTACGAAACAAAAAGCGGTTGCATGATGGATGTTTACAGTATCCATATGCAACAAACGTGTGTTCAATACTAGCTTTTTTGGAAAAAATACCACATAATTCATTTAAAATTACTTTAAATTCAGAAATACTCATTTCAGTGTCAAAATTTGTGCAATCTGAAAATGTTGTTTTGCAACTTTTCAAATTAGCGATCAAATGAACTGATCTGTTTAAGCTTTCGTTAAATTTGTAGCAGTTTTTCCTAAAGCATTTTAATTTATGTTCAACATAGCTTGTGTCCTTAATATTATTGGACGGACTATTGTCAATGCAATTTAATATAGAAATATTATTAGTGTCTGTGTTAGACATATCACTAATATTATTACTATAATTGATCGATTGTGAATGAGGAATATAATTAGTGTGTATATTATATATAAGTTAAATTCTTATAAGTTTTTATTTTATAAAAAATTAATCTTTTATTAAGTCCAATAGGACTGTTCTTGTTTATTACAAATTTTAGACTAATTAAGCTAAGCTAATAAGATCCCTAAGAGAGCTTGGTGAATTGGCAGCGACGCGTCGCGACGTTGGCAGCGGCGGCAGCGGCAGCAGCAGCGTTGCGACAATTCTGGAGCACCTGACTTGTTGCCAAATGTTCCGAGAATTTCGGCAATTGGGTTGCGCGTGCGGGAAGTTGGTTGCTCGTGCGGGAAGTTGTCCAGACGCTGGGCTCAGCAATATTGGGGCTACTGCACCTGACGGCCGGATGTTGTTGCAGTTGCAGTTTAGAGTTTTATAATATTTTCGTTCTTAACTCTTCCCCCTTAGATTTACACTTGTCCTCAAGTGTATTTAGAAAAATGGTATGTTGTTAAATTGCGTATTTGGCGGCTGGTATATGGTTGCTGGGGGAGTCGGTGTCATCTTGGGTATTTCGGGTTTGATGTTCCCAAGTTGTAGGTTTATTGTCTTCTTTCTACCCTTACACCAATGAAGAGTAACTGTTAGGATTGCTAGAGATGCTATTGATGCGATGAATGCTATCCTGTTTACAGATGAGTGTGTTTGGAGTTTCTGCAGTTTTTCGGTGTTGTCTATATGGAGCCCTTCTAGCGCTTTCAGTGATAAGATTCGTAGGCGTTCGATCTCCACTGGAGCTATCTGGATAAGCGGTATGCCCGGTTCAGCGACTTGTATTTCGGTGTTGCTGAACTCTTTGCCGTTGATGATTATTGTCTCGTTCCAGAAGTTAATCAAGTATGTTCCCTTTATCTGCTTCGCGTTGCCTGGCCAGGTTATGGTGCCATTGAAGTCGTTTGCTAAGATGATTCCCTCGTCGATCTCCTCCAGTGTGGATATATGATCCGCGTTGGTGAATTCACACGTTGCCTGCTCTCCTCCAAGTAATCTTGGCAAACAACTATTCTGACTTAAATCTTCTAACTTATTTTTATTACAGATTTTTATATTGTAAAGATTCTTACATTGACCTTTAATTCCAAACATTTCTTTTTTACTTTTGTTTTCAAATATTTCGCTTGCCGGTAAGTTAACAATGCCATTCGGTTTAATTATAGGTTTTATTACATAGTTTTGGAAAGTTGTTGTTTCTAGATTCGGTATCTTAATTAAATATATGAGTGTCGTTCCATTGTGTAAAATGGAGACATCTGAGAATTCTAACATTTCTTCGGTAGTTAATGGTGGCATATGGCCATTTTTAAATTGGTTATTTATTATGTTTATTTCATTTTCATTTAACAGGAATGTGTTGATCATGTTTAGTTTCGCCCATTGGATGGCGTATTTTATATTAACAACTTCTTCTTTAATAAGTCGAACTTGATTCTGAAAACTGATGGCCAATTCGTTACTCATAAGTGAGTCTCTTTTTATTGAATTTGCGATATCGTTAGAAATTTTGGTCAGTTGATTTAATCTGTCTTCTAGTTGTCTGTTGATTATTACCTGTTTGTTATTGTTAGTAGTAAGTTTGTCTATACTATCTGTTATTAAAACTAAGTCGTTATGATCGGGGCTACCTGCCACAAATTTCCAAGCAGTGCCAAGAATGTTAATTGCCCTACTCTTTCGGGAGTGAAATGTGGTAATAGTCTTAAAGATTACAAACGTCTGCGATATTTCATGCTGTATGGTATGATATAGGTTATTGTATTTAAGATTTTTGTCCGTGTAGAACTGCAAGTTGCTAAGAGCGTCCCGTATTTGTTCCAAATTGATGACATGTAGAATTTTAGTATCGTTGGATCGTATTTTGCCGATTCCCTTATAAATGGTCACTGTCTGTGCGTCGGTATGATTGGTTATTGTAACAGTTGCGTTGGCTAAGCACATCAGCATCCTGTAATTGAATTTTAAGTTTTAATATGGCTCTTATGTACTGTACGTCCCGATTCTGTTAGTATTGTAGTGTTTTTGTCCTCCTTTACTATTTCCTTTTTAAATCTATTTGATAGCTTTGAACCTAATCTTGTATTTATTTTTACAAATATTTCTTCTCCTGCCTCATAGGTTCGAATTGGTTTCCTTCTGCTATTATGGTCTAGTAGGTCTTCGGTCTGTTTACGTCTCAGTTGTTCTATGTTGTCTAGTCTTGCCTGTTCGTATTGCGTAGGGTCAGTGGTAACTCTTCTGCCAAAGAAAACTTCTAATGGCCTTTTCTTCGTTACCGAATGAATTGAGTAGTTGTACTCATAAACAGCTCGATCAAGAAGTTCTTCAAAGCTCCTATGAGTTTGATCCCTTTTCAAGCATCTCATTATTTCAGAGAGTGTTGAGTGAAATCGTTCAATCTGTCCGTTAACTGTACTTTTATTGGGGGGTGTTTTATAAATTTGCATTCCCAGTTGGTCAACTAACATAAATCGTATTGATTCAGAATTTAAAGATTTTTCATTGTCCATTACTATGAATTTTGGCACGCCAAAATAGAAAACTATATCGCGAAGTGGCGTCCTAATGTCCTCTATTGCTCTTGATTTTATAATTTGTGCTTTTGCTAACTTGGAAAATTTGTCTATTGATGTGAGTACGAGGTATCGTTCAGTCGAGTAGATGTCGATGTGAATTATGTGTCCGGGGTATTCTGGTATGGGCGTTTCTCTAATCTCTGGGTTAGGTGGATGGCGATCGTATTTCGTCTCTTTACAAATATTGCACTGTTTTACTATGTTTGCTATTTTCTGTTTCATTTTTGGAAAGTAGAATTCTTCTGATAGCTGAATTTTATTTTCTAACGCATTTCGATGAGCCCTATTGTGTGTCTTGAGAATTTGTTCTTCTTGGTCTGTTGTGTTGGTCAAGTCTTTTACTAATGTCTGTGTGAAACGTACTTTAAAATTTTTGAAATGACTTGGATATAATTGTTGGATTTTCCACATTATATCTTCGGTCGTGTAGATACCGTTTATTACCGAGGGATTAAGATATTTTTTCAGATCGGATAGTAGTTCGTCCGGATTGTACTGCTGTCTGTATACGTCGTGTCTGTGAAAGGTTGGGAATGGTATGCTGAACTTGTAGTCGGTCATATCTGCTTTATGAAAGAAAATCTGGTTCCTAAAAGCGTTGATAGGGACTTCCATACTTGGTATTAATTCTTCACCTGAGCTCTCGTCGCTGTGTTGCGTTGAGGCTATTGAATTTATTTGCCCTATAGGTGGTATTCTGGATAGCGCATCAGCTACCACATTCTCTTTTCCCGGTTTATAAAATATCTCGTAATCGTATTCCTCTAGATAGGATTTCCATCGTTTGATTCTCGCGTTTCCGTTCCAGCTACTCAAAGAGTGAGTCAAAGGCTGGTGGTCAGTGAATATTTTAACTTTCGCTTTACCGTACAGGTAGTTCTTTAGGCTTTTTAAAGCCCAAATAATGGCTAACATTTCTTTTTCGTTAGCTGCGTAGTTTTCTTCCGCTTTGGATAGTGTTCTTGAGAGAAATGAAATAGGTTGCTTATCTTGCGATAATACTGCACCTATTGCGAAGTTGGATGCATCGGTTGTCAAGTGAAACTCCTTTTTGAAATCTGGGTAACGGAGTATTATATCTTTGGATATGAGGCTACTTTTAAGTTTTTTGAATGCTTCTAGTGCTTGGTTGTCAAGCGAAATAGATTTTTTTGACGACATTTTTTTGGACACTCGTCCGTCTTCCCCTCTTAAAAGCGAGGTAAGGGGCTTGGCGAGCTTAGCATAATTCTCAATGAATCTCCTGTAGTACCCGGAAAGTCCCAAAAATGATCTTAAATCTTTAAGGGTCTTTGGAAGAGGATACTGAGCTATAGCTGCAACTTTATCTGGATTTGTCTCGATGCCCTTATCGGAAACAACAAAGCCAAGGAATTCGACTTTGTTCTTCAAGAACTCGCATTTGTCCAATTGACATTTCATATTGGCTTCTTGCAAAGTTCGAAAAATTTTGTCCAGATTTTTTAAGTGTGATTCGTCATCTTTACTGAAAATGATGATGTCATCAATGTAGATGAAGCATATTTTGCCAATATGTTCATGAAGTATGTCGTCTAGTGCGCGCTGAAAAATTGCTGGCGCGTTCTTCAGTCCAAATGGGAGTCGTGTAAACTCATATTTTCCGTTATTCACGGAGAAGGCAGTTTTTTCTATGTCAGATGTTTTCAATGGAATTTGGTGGAATCCACTCTTAAGATCCAGTACGGAAAAGACTTTGTTGTCACCTAATTGAGCGAGTACTTCATTTATTTCTGGTATAGGGTATTTATCTGCTATAGTAACCAAGTTTAATTTCCTGTAGTCTATGACCATACGATATTTTTTTTCCTTTGAGGCGTCTGCTTTCTTGGGTACTATCCATACAGGGGAGTTGTATGGAGACCTTGATGGTCTGATTATACCATCGTTAAGGAGTTCAGTGACCTGTTTGTTTACCTCATCTTTTAAGGTCATTGGATATTGGTAAAATTTTGAATACACTGGAGTGTTTGAAGAGGTTCGGATTTCTGCCTTCACATTGGTAGTGTAGGTCAGTTTTTGATTTGGTTCCGCGAATAAATTTGGATATCTTTCAAGAAGTTTATTTAAGCTGTCACTCTGCGTTTTATTTAAATGCTCGGTTCTTGGTACTATGGTATTTACCGCCTCGAATTTCTTTTCTTTGATGGGTACATGAATTTTGTTTTTAATTGTCATGATTTTCTTGCTTACTTTAATTTCAGCATTTAACTCTTTCAGGCTGTCATTGCCCAGAATGGCGTCAAATGACTTTAGAGTCGGTAACAAAAAGAATTTGACATTTATGTCGGGGTGTTTGAAGAGATTGGCTATTTTGTGGTGAGTGACACGAACACTGCCCCCTACGGACACAGCGTTAAATGGCTTTTGATTTGGTATTGGATTGGTGACGAACTTTGGTTGAATATAGTTTCTGTTTGATCCTGTATCTATTAATATTTTTAAAATTTTTCCATTCCCCAGCTTGCATTCGAAGTATGGAAGCGAGGAATGCTCTATTCTAAAAAATTCATTGCTGAGTTGTCATACTGGTCGTTTTCGTCGTAGTCATATCCGTCAACATATTCGTCTAATGTTTCGTCTTGTGTCCCGTCTTCTTGATCTGCAAGTGCTTGCTCGTACTCTGCCATAGTGGCATACGTCTCAGCAGATTGCATTTCATTTTGTCCGCTGTCGTCGGTTTGAATGTTAAAGTTTCTTTGTCTCTTTTGTCCGTCGGGCATTGGGCCTGGAGGTCTTTTTCCTGTCTCAAATTGTGGCCTATTTATATAGTTCACCATTCTTGACCTAATGCTTGGGTCTACGTCCATAGGTTCAGGTCTCGGTTGGGGTTTTGGCGCAAATGGCCTGGGGGGTGCGAATTGTTGTGGTCGATATTGGTTTGTGTCAAATTGTCGTGGCATGGAAAATTGCCGTTGCTGTCCAAAGTTGTTGTAGTTCTGAGGCTGTCCGACATGTTGGTGTTGGAACGGGCGATTTCTGGGGGGAGCCTGGGGTGGCTGTCGGAAACCTGAATTAACGAATTGCATGTTTCGAGGAGCTGGTATTGGTTTGACATTGGCGCTTTTGTTGTTGGCCTGTCCGACAGTCACTGCGTGCATTGTGCGATATTTCTGATTCTCCATTTTCAGACATATGTTCAATGCCGAAGGAAGATCTCTTGGCGCGTGTGCACCCAAGATACGTGGTAGATCTCCGCGCAAGCCGCATATAAATGTATCTGTGGCTTTGTCGCGGTACATCTTCTTTAGCAATCGATGAGCTTCTTCACCCAAATCCATGCAGTTCACTTTGTTCAGAAGAAGAGACAGGTGTTGATATACCACCTGGTGAAATTCTTCTACAGTCTGATTACCCTGAGACAACATTGTCATCTGGTACTCTAGAGTACCGAGATCACGTTTGTCGCCATAATGCATCGTCAAGCACTTTGCCATTGCTCTCCAATTTAATGGAACGCTATATGCTTCTAGTGCCGTGTCCGCATTACCAGTGATTTTGCTCCTGATCGAGTGAAGAATACCAAAATACCTTGAGGTACCAACATCCCCTGCGTAGGCTTCCATAAGGCGGTCAACGCTCTTTTTCCAAGAGCTGAACTCCGCTGGATTCCCAGAAAATTCTCTCAGACATTTTACCACGTCTGGGACTTTATCGAGTCCCCCTAAGTTTTCACGATGTTCTGCATATATCCTCTGATCTACTGCGTTACTAAAGTCATGTTCTGGATTGTTCAAAGCTTCTACAATTCTTGGGACTTGTTGTGCTATTAGTTGTCCCACTAACTCGGAAACTTGTTGTAAAGACGCCATATTCCTATTTTGTTGGTGTTCTATTTGTCTCTGTTCTTGTCTGTGTTGTTGTCGTTCGTTTGCTAAGTCGTCCTGGTTCAAAATAGGAGGTCGTATCAAGTTGTCGGGATTGGCCATAAATTTTCGAGATATATGTATGTATGATATATATAAAAAGGTGTTTGTTCAAATATTTGTATAAAATTGTTGTTTAGAATGTTTATAAAAATATTAAATGTTTGTTTAAGCAATTTCAGATATTACTAAATGTTTAATATGAAAATTTTGTGAAAATAATTAAATTGAATATATCGTCAAAACCAGTAGCTGGTTTGTTCCTTCTACCTTGGAGGGTCCCTTATTTTGGGAATCGCAAGATTGGAAATTGTTATACTACTCTTGGAGCAGTTATGTTTATTTTGTTATCGTTTTACAGTATTTTATTTTATATTTGTTCTTGACAAATTTTTTCTTTGGGCAAGTCTTAGTTGGTATTTTCTTTTTTGTATGTTTGGTTTGTTTGTATTTAACAAGTTTGATTTTGATTTGATTTTGGTATTTGATCTTGGTATTTGATCTTGGTATTTGATCTTGGTATTTGATCTTAGTATTTGATCTTGGTATTTGATCTTTTTCTTAAACTTAAAAACTAGCTTACATTATGTTAATTGCTGCGGCTACTCCTCCCGACTGTCCGGATTTCATCCTTTTTGAATTCTCTACTGGGGATCCTGCGACCAGTACACGTTGAGGATGTTCTGCGAACGGATACAACAGAACTGTAATCCACCGATGAGCAGTGATCAATTAAGATCCACTGCTTTGCTGATTAAACAATTAAGTTCTTCTCAGTTTAGTGAGATATCGACGACGCGAATTAACACGAAGGAGTCTTTCAATAAATCACTTGGCCAGCGGCGGTTGGCAACTGTCGGAATTAACCCGTCACGAACCGAAAACTTAGATACTGTTTTGCACTTTCGTTTTTTTATTTCCGCTGGTCCCTGCTCGGGCGCCAGTTAAATTCTTATAAGTTTTTATTTTATAAAAAATTAATCTTTTATTAAGTCCAATAGGACTGTTCTTGTTTATTACAAATTTTAGACTAATTAAGCTAAGCTAATAAGATCCCTAAGAGAGCTTGGTGAATTGGCAGCGACGCGTCGCGACGTTGGCAGCGGCGGCAGCGGCAGCAGCAGCGTTGCGACAATTCTGGAGCACCTGACTTGTTGCCAAATGTTCCGAGAATTTCGGCAATTGGGTTGCGCGTGCGGGAAGTTGGTTGCTCGTGCGGGAAGTTGTCCAGACGCTGGGCTCAGCAATATTGGGGCTACTGCACCTGACGGCCGGATGTTGTTGCAGTTGCAGTTTAGAGTTTTATAATATTTTCGTTCTTAACTTATACCACTAATAATATTACTATAATTGATCAATTGTGAACTAGGAATATTATTAGTGTCTATGTTAGACATATCACTAATACGAGTATTATTACTATAATTGATCAATTGTGAATAAGAAATAATATTAGTGTCTATGTTAGACTAATATTATTAATTTCTAAGTTCAAAGAGTTTGACTTACTCTGACTTGTGCAGTTAGCAGATTTGTCTTCTGCACTTTCCTGATATTGTTTCAAGCTTTTCTCTTGAATCTGAAAACAAAAAAATTATTTTATTATGCATATTGGGCCTGTATAATAAGTACACTTACTCGCTTAAAACTTGTGTTAATAATTTTTCTGTGTTTAATATTATCTTTCAGTTGAAAAGCAGACGGTTTTTTAAGCTTATTGTTAAAGCGTAGTACGCTCTAGCCGAAAATATGTTTGCAAGGCCAAAACTCCATATAAAAAAAAGAGTTGCAAACATGCTCGAAATTATTTTGTAAGGCCATTTCTAAACCTTAGGGACCCATATCACCACCCCTAGCATGGGTACCCATGTAAGTACTATCTTCAGGGGTACTCATATCACCACGCCTAACAAGGGTAACCATGTAAGTACCCTTTTCATGGGTACCCATTTCACTAGTTCGCGGTAAACGATGTGGTGGCGATTGACCCTTTTTGCGGACATTTCATACAAAAAACGAAATGATGAAACGCATTGCTTAGGGTTAGCAAAGTAAGTAGAGGTGGTTTCCTAGTAAGTAGTTATTTCACCAGCTGCGAACTAGTTTCCAGTACTAGAGGGTATGTACGCTGTACCTAAATATGGGCAGCTCAGAAAATTTTCGGGGGTTTTACAACACTGTTTGGTAAACAGATGGCATCTTTTTTTGACCTTTCAAAACATCGATTGAATCGTTGTTTGGACTAGTTCAAATCTTTTTGAACAGAAATGGCGACCAACAAGCAGCAAAATAAAAGCCAAATTGAGATCTTGGAGCACAAACAGCGAATTAGACTTATTGAAGAGGTGCAACAGAGGTCAATATTGTGGGATTTGACCGAAAAGAAACATTTTGATGGGATTTTTATAATTAATAATTTTTAATTTAATAATTAGAGTATTAGTCGCTGCTACTTCTCTTATCCTGTCCATTTTGTCCATTTTCTCTTTATTTTTGTGCTCAATGTTATTTATTTGTTTGTTGTGCACAGCTGACGAACAGTGTGACCACAGCAGCATAAGACCAACAATCTCTTAACTTTTTAGTGAGTTTTGGTATTAATTAATTAATTGTAAATCAACACAATTAATTAATTTTCTAAAAAACTGTACTCTTAATTTCTCTAAATTTGATTGCAATGAGTCTCAATACAGCAACCAAACTGAGTGGACGTCGATACACTTACACAAACTCTCATACTTCGCGTGTTTTTCGCTTGCCATTTCGCGTATAGCGAAGGCAAAAGGGATTGAACGAGACATCATCCCAATTAGTTTTTCTTTCTGCGGCCATATTGGCCAATTGCTGACAAGTTTTCTAAGACATATTTTTTATTCTCTTTACCGGCTTTGACACTGTGATCCGGTGGATCGCTTGCCAAACTGCAAGATGAGCAGTAGCACCGTTAAAACTAGACGCACAACTCCCAGCAGAGGAATGACAAGGAGCATCACGGGGGCACCGCAAAAAGGAAAGGAGGATGTAACAAAATTGGACACGATTGCAGAAACAAGCGGACAGAAAATTAAGGAGACAACGACGGGAAAAAAAGAGGCAAGCAAAATGGCGCCAAAACTACAAAAGGCGGCAAAGAATGAGGAAACGGAAGAGAAGCAAAAAGTGGAAAAGGAGACAAGCACCGCAAAATCAACGGCACTAAGGAAAGACAAGGAAACAAGTGCGAAGAAAAAAGAAACTGGAAGCAAGAATAACGGCGTAAGTCTGGAAAAAGTTAGCGAACCGAGCAAATCAAATGAAAACCAATATGACGAAAATCATAAAGGTCCGAAAGCAGCTCGAAGGGTGCGAAGGAGACTAGCATATATACACAGGAAGAATGGAAAATTTGCTATGACTGTCCGATCAGGTCGAATTATATATCGATCGAAAGGTATCAATTTAACTTACAAATGTGCATACTAAGATTTTTGAAAACTCACCTGGTTCGTGAGATAAACAGGTGAAAGTGGGAGGGGCAAAATTTAAATGATTGGAGCTAATGGGGCCGCTGGAGCCTTTTGGTCAACCTTTTTAATTTGTTAATATTTCTCATAAAATACGCGTCGAATGACACCTCAATCATTAAAATCCGACTACTGGTTCAAAAGATAAATTATTTTGAAATTTTTAGTCGTCTTCCAAAAATGAGATGAAAAGTCAGTTTGTCTGTTTGGGTGTTTGTTTGTTTGGATCAAATCGTTGATTTAGCTTAAACGTTTGAATGAGGACTTGTTCCCGCTCAAAAATCTAGTAACGTTTGTTCTACGACTTTTTCGAAAAATCGCTAGTTTAGCGGGAAATCGCTAAAAACCGCTAAAATTGAAGGGCTATACGGCATACCTTCAAAGTTTTTTATTTTAGAAAATAGGTAAACAGTCACAGGTGAAATAAGGTATTTTTCTCCACGTTTTGGCGGTTTTTGAGAAAACGCCGCTTACGATTTTTTTTTAATTTTCAATATAGTTTAATAAGTTTGTAAAATTTCATAAACAGATTGTATGTTTGGTACTGTCTTTTACATACTGACCAAATTTGGTCAAAGTCGGATGACCATATCATATAGCTGCCATAGGAACAATTGGTTGTTTTTTTGAACACTATTTGATTAACAGGGACGTTTCTTGTTTGTTTCTTACAAGCCGCGGCCAGAATAAGCTACAGGTGAAATAAGGTATTTTTTCCACATTTTGGCGATTAAAGAAAAATCTACACATCAAATCACTAAAAATATGTTATATGTTATAGGCAATTTGATTCCGCGTTTTTTGACATATAACACATATCTGTCAAAATTCTTTGCACAAGATATTACCTATTAGCTGAATATACCTTCTACCTTTACACTACTGCATGTACATATGCAGTATGTACACTGCTTGCAGCGTAATGCGGAAATTACCTGTTAACTGAATATATACATTTTACTTAGAATGGGAATAGGACAGCAGCAGCAAAGTGTCATAGCAGCCAGAGTTTAAGAGTGCTGATAGCTTTTGCGCTGGGCATGTGTGTTTGTAAAGGGGACCAGTGTTGCCAGACAGTTTGTTTTAGCTTGTACAAACAATTTCAAAATTTCTGATGTCTTATTCAAAAATTTCTGATATCCCATAAAAAAAAAATCTTTACGAGGTAAAAGTCTAGTGACGAAAACATTTTCATACCCCAAAATTTCTGATATCCAATTTTGTGACGAATAATATTAAGTTATACATATAAATTATTTTAAACAAAATTTTTGCATTCGGCACTGCGCAAAACAGTGAGTTTTATTTGGTATGAAGAATTGAGACATTTTAGCGCAACGTGCCGAGTGCCAAAATTTTGTTTAAAATAATTTATACAATCACAATACAAAATTTTGCAAGTGGCAAGAATACTCAAGCGCAGCAAGACAGACAGACAGGTTCTAGTACCCACCAGCAGGATAAAAATCATTTTCGCGGGTCAGCAATTACCGAAGGAGATTAAGTTCATGTACTCTAGAGTGGCAGTTCAGCCCTACATCCACCTTGTACAGTGTTTAAGATGCTATAAGTTTGGTCATATGGCACAGCACTGCAAGGGCAAGGAAGTCTGTTTTAAATGTGGCCAACAGCACGGAAAAGATGTGCTATGCTCTGGTTTGTCGTGCACAAATTGCGGAGGTGAGCACGCGCCAATTTTCAGAGAGTGTCCTGTACGTGAAAAAGCGTACGCAATTCAAAAGTGTATGACACTCGAGAACCTCACAAAAGTTTAAGTGAAAAGAAGGTACCCGTCTCTGTATGAGAAACAAGTGCCAAATATGGGAGATGTAGAAGCTTTCCCAAGCCTGGGCAGGAGTAGGCAAACTAGTCCCTCTTTAGTTAACAACAGCACAGAAGCAGCCAAGGGAGTCCACAGCATATGCTCATACGCTAGTATGATTAAACAAACAGGCACGCACAAGGCTAGCAAAGGTATGCAGGTGGGCAACGCATTGGAGGCTCTTGAGCTCGCACAAAAGAGACTCAATATTCTTAATGACAAGCTAACTGCCTTCCTGGCAGACCAAAACAACAACACACGCATAGACACGGACACCAAAAGATTTATTTTTGGGTTAAGGGAATTTACCAACGCTACTAACGCCGAAACAGATGCGCTTCTAATTTCAAGCTCTATTACCAGCCTTAACAAGACACTATAATGATAATTCTTCAAATAAATATTCAAAGCTTGAACCAAAATAATAACAAACAAATCCTTAACATGTTCCTTATGAATAATAACGTTGATGTAGCTATACTTTCAGGAGATATGGGTCAGGGACAACGCAGACTGTAGTATGCTAGGGTATAATTTTTACTGTAAACCTAGATCGGACGGATATGGGGGGGTAGGAATTTATATTAACAAAAGTATAAAATTTTAAATAATCAATATGGATAGCACAATAGAAAGTATAGGAATTCAAACATTAAATCTGCAAAAGAATATTAATATATTTAGCGTATACTCACCACCCTCGAGCACTATTTCTGCCTTCAAGGCAGGAATAAAAAGTGTTTTTAGTCTAGCCGCTTCCCTAAGCAACAAAAGCATAGTGGGTGGCGATTTAAATGCCAAAGCGACTAGCTGGGGTAGCGCTTCAAATGACAGTAAAGGACAAATCATTGAGAGAACGATACTTGACTATGGCTTTGTGTGCCTTAACAATGGGGAGCCGACGTTCTCGCTCAGTCCGCCACAGTTTTCTGTGCTTGATCTCACATTCGCAAATGACAGAAACCTAGGAGTAAGTTGGGAGGTAGGAAAATCAAAGCTGTCAAACAGCAATCACCTACCTATATTAATAAACATTAGCCACGTAAGTTCTGATACTACAGTTAGAAAAATTTTACATAATAAGGTAGCCAAGGATTTCTGTGATATGTCCTTTACGGACTTAGATAAGCTTAACAACCAGGTAAATAAAATAACAAAACAAAACACACTGACGATTCAGAGCGGAAACCGATATAATCAAAAAAAAATGGTGGGATGAAGAGGCAGATAGGCTTTTTAGATTAAGAAACCAGACCAGACAGAAATTCTACAAAACCAAAGCGTTCGTAGACATAGGGAGGGCATTTGAAGCTAACAATAAATTCCAAAAGTATATATTCAACCAAAGAAAGCTTAAGTTTGAAAAATTTGTAAACGAAATCTCCTCGTGGGACAAGGTTATAAATCTAAAGCTATACAAGCAGGTCAAGAGAACGGGTAACACGTGGTCAGAGGAAGACGACGTAGGCATTTCTGCAGGGAGTTAAAAATGCACCCAGCATAATTACCATGCAGATTCCTATGTCCATCCCAGAGAATAGTACACTCACAAGGCATAAGTTTGATTTTGAGGATTTTTCGCATTTCATTGCCACAAGAAACCCAAACTCGGCTAGGGGACTGGATGGTATATCGTACAAGATGGTCCAGCTACTGTCCCCTACGAAAAAACTAGAGTTGTTTAAACTTATTAACAAGATCTGGCTCTCAGGGTCTATTCCAGATAGCTGGAGGCGTATAAGGATGGTACCAGTGCCCAAGAAAAACACGGACACCAGCCTTGCACAGAATTTCAGGCCAATATGCCTTCTAAGCATTCTCTTCAAGACTGTGGAAGGGCTTATAAAAATCAGTTTTGACTCTCATACAGCTGAAAATGGATTACTGCCAGAAAGATCATACGCTTTTAGAAAACACAGGTCAACGACACAATGCATAAACAAGGTACAGGCGCTAAAGGCAAGGGGTAATCAGGTCATGGCAGCATGCCTGGATTTAAAGAAAGCATTCGACTGTGTGGAAGTTAAGATACTGGAATCCAAGCTGAAATGCATGAATTTCAACGGGGCTCAAATCGAATGGATAATTTCGTTTCCTTACAGAAGGGTGCTGGTTAAAGGGAGAAGTCAAGTGGAAGTGGATAGGGGTGTCTGTCAGGGCAGCTGTCTGAGCCCCACTCTGTTTAATCTGTTCACTGCTGACCTACACCAGATATACGACCCCAATTGTCTGCTTTTTCAGTATGCAGACGATTTCTTTCTCGTTTGCTTCCATAGAGACTTTCAGGTAGCCAGAGATTTGCTTAGGGACAAAATCGCAGACTTTGAAACTGACTGCGCCGAGATTAATCTTACCTTTAACCCTGCTAAATCTAAGCTTACTACTGTGGGCAAAAAGTACCGGGAATTTTAAATTTAAAAAATGTTGGGATTCCAATTGGAAAAAATGTTTGTACTTTTAGGTTGGCACTACTATCATTAACATCTGTGCAAAATTATACGTTAAAATATTCATTAGTGATTAAGTTACGATTAGTTTTGTACGACGCCAAATGTGCATTTGGCGATTTCTGTGCCAAAAAACGGTCAATTTCATCGAAAAAAGCCCCGCGTGGAAGTGTGTGAAACAATGTTTTCTGACTATCAGGATAAGATAAAACGCATTATTACGGGCGATGAGACTTGAATCTACGCTTACGACATGGAAACTACCGATCAATCGAGCGAATATCGGCAAAAGGTGGGCCGAGACCGAAAAAATCGCGTCAAATTCGCTCAAAAATCAAGGTCATGTTGACAGTTTTTTTTTATTATCGTGTTGTAGTTCATTATGAATTCCTTCCGACCGACCAAACTGTCAACAAGGAATATTTTTTGAGCGATATGCGTCGTTTGCGCGAAGCTATGCGTAAAAAGAGGCCAGAACTATGGGCTGACAACTCATGGTTCTTGCAACACGATAATGCGCCCTCTCATACTGCCCCTGTTCTATGTGTTCTAACTCGACCAAAATTGTCCCGCAGCTACTTTTTTCGCCTGATTTATCTTTGTGTGACTTCTGGCTATTTTCTAAGCTCAAAAGACCTCTCCGAGGACATCTCTTCGGGTCGATTGAGGAGATTCAATCAAAATCGCCAAATGCACATTTGGCGTCGTACAAAACTAATCGTAACTTAATCACTAATGAATATTTTAACGTATAATTTTGCACAGATGTTAATGATAGTAGTGCCAACCTAAAGGTACAAACATTTTTTCCAATTGGAATCCCAAAATTTTTTAAATTTAAAATTCCCGGTACTTTTTGCCCACAGTAGTATTCACATTAACCTACAAAGGCGCGAACTAAACGTCCGACATGGGGGGAACAGCTAACGGATTACGTACCTGGGAAGAACCATTGCAGCCAGCGGCTCAGCTTGTGCACACATCAATAGGGTAATCTCAGACTCCAATAAAACCTGTGCATTCTTTAACTTGTTAAGCGGATGTCGCTTCGGGGTAAACCCAAAGAGGGCCATGGTACTTTACAGGGCCTTTGTACGGAGTAAGCTCGAATACGCGTGCTCATCTTTTTGCAATCTGGGCAGGACTGCTTTGAGCAAAATTGGGGCGCACGAGTTACGTCCCAACCAACGACTACCGATAAGGATATCGATAATAACAAAGAGTCATATAACCAAGACGGTATAAGCGTAGTTTGGTGATAAACTCTAACCTAACCAAATAGAAACTCCGATAAGATAATTAAAGTACATTTGTAAAACTGACCTAAACAAATAAGATAACATTTAAGCAGATACCAATTCGAATACCTTTACAAACATATAAGATAAGTAAATCCGACCTAATCAAACAAGATAAATGTAATGTCGGAACAGATGTAAACTCTATGGATAAGAATATCGATAAGACTCATTTGTAAGGTTATAAAAACCCAAATTCCTCTAAATAAATTAGTTATTACATTCTTGACACTCTTAAGAGACGGTCGTGTTTTAATTCGAACGTAATTGGCGCAGCCGGGAAAAGTCTACTAAAATCTTAAGATATTAGTATTCAAATTCGCTCAGTATATATCCGAAGATATATTGTACTTAAAGTATTTGTGAAAATATTTTAATAACAACAAAAATCATAAGATTTTGTTGCTTAAATATATGTGTTAAAACTGATAAACAACGAAAACAAAAAATTAAAAGGAAAAGCCTAAAATCCTTAAAAAGTGAAAGTAATTCAGTAACAATAAAAATCATAAGATTTTGTTACTTAACTATATGTGCTAAAATCTGCAAATAATAATAACAATCATAAAATTTTGTTGTTCAGAATTGTTCAGGATTTATCCGTAGATATCCTTTAAATACAATCAACTCGAAATCAACTGAAAAATAAAGAAAAATAATAATAACAAGTGCAATAACAGCAAAAAATAAATACTATACCCAAACTAAATAAGTATTATAAAACGAACGATAAATAAGAAAGCTGTCAACGAATCTACATATATGCCCAAAGGAGAAAAAATCAAAACATACCAATCACCGTACTCAAAAGTGAGCAGTTCTGACGACGAAATGGTGACTCCTGGAAATATAACTGTCACTGGATCTGATCTTCTAAAAGAGGCATCGAGGATCAGAGGATTTTCCGGAAGAGATGACTACGATCTGTCATCATTTCTAAGAGAAGTGGACACTGTCTTGGAACTCTTCAGGGAGAACGCAAATACAAGGCAATTTGTGATTCAACGCTACGTTGTGACGAAAATCCACGGCGAAGCATTGAACGTCATCAGACCCTTAGGAGGGAACTCGACGTGGGAAGCAATAAAAGCTGAACTTATAAGGAACTTCGGAGTCAAGGAAAGCTACCATCACCTTTATCATCGGGCAATTAGCATAAGAAACACAAATGTAAGTGACTATTTTTATAAACTTAAAAATGTATTAGATAAGGTTAATATTAAGTACGAATTTGATTTACTAAAACCAGTTGCTTTTTCGCCAGAAGCAAACGAGGCATTTTTTTTAAAAACTTTTTTGGACGGAATCAGTCCTCATCTATCTTCAATTATATTAAGTAGGAATATAATAAAATTAAGGGAAGCTTTTTATACGCTAGATGATTTAGGGATGTTAAGGCAGTATAGGCAGGATCGAAACAATGACGGATACAGTCAGCAACAACAACAAATAAATACAGCCCTTAATTATAATTCAAACAGTAATGATCACCGACAGTGGCAAAACGATAAGCAGTATTCAGGCTATTCTAGGCAACACTCAGAACAAACAAGAAAAAGTAGTCAATCAAGATTTGACAGAACAGTTCCAATGGAAGTAGATCATATAAGACAAGATACCGAAGAAAATTATTCAGTCGAAAGCCTTAACATAGCTTTACCCATTATAGAATTAACTATAGGAAGCTATAAAATTAAATGCCTTGTTGATACAGGATCAACAACATCAATATTAAACAGCAATTCACTGATAAGATATAAAAGAACAAAAATGGAAAGGGCAATCAAGCTTAGAACACTGAATAATGAATTTGCCGTAACAGAAGAAATAGTAACTCCTTTACCAATTGAATTTAACGAAAAAAACTTTATGTATTGGAAACTCAGTCCATTTTTAAATAAACAATTCGACGGGATAATCGGACAGAATTTATTAGTGCCTCTTGGTGCCATAATCAATTTGAAAGATAATTATGTTGAAATAAATGGAAATAAAATATGTTTCGTAAAATCACTTCCTTTTCATATGAATGACATTCATTCAATCGAACCAGTCGATTTAAATGTTTTGTCTACAGCAACAATTTATTCTGAAGTAGTAGATATAAATGATCACTTTCCCATACTAGAATCAGTTGTCAACCGTTTTCGAACACAAATTATTTTATGCGAACATAAAGTTAAGGAAAGCGAGAAAATAAGCGGTAGCTTGAAAGTCTACATAAGTCAGGATGATATTGATAGTGGATATATAGTAGATATCTTTAGGAAACACTTAAAGGAAAATTGTAAGACGGGTATTTATTCGTATTTAGCAGAAACTGAATACAATAAAGTACAATTAAAACTTATTGAGATTTTCGGGAAAAGTAGAAAGTTTATCAAGTGTATGCATCATGCTAAAGACATGATCAACGAAGAAGAAGCATATCGTTATATTGCAAAATATCACAAAAACGAAACTGGACATGCAGGGATTAATGAGAACTACCATGGTTTAAAGCACCTTATTTATATAAAAAACCTTAAGACGCTGATTCACAAATATATCAACAATTGTGATGTGTGCAATAGAGTAAAATACGATAGGAAACCTTTAAAACCCAACTTCCATTTTACAGAAACTCCTAGTGACATAAATCATATTGTTCACATAGATACATTTACATTTCTAAAAAACACTTTCTTAACAATAATAGATAAGTTCTCAAAATTCGCCATAGCTTTACCATTAGAAAATAGAAATAGCATAACCCTCGTTGAAAAATTGAGACAATTTATTTCAATAAAAGGCCCTCCACGGAAAATAATAGCAGATAATGAGTTTAATTGTGTGAATGTCAAAGAATTCCTTAGAAGAGAAAACATTGAGGTACATTTTACTAAGCCTAATAGTCATACGGGTAACTCAGACATAGAACGCTTTCATAATACATTATGTGAAAGACTAAGAGTAGCTGAACTCGAGAGCAAAGCATTATCAATGCAGGAAAAAGTGTTCAAATGTGTAGAATATTATAATAAATCTTTTTACTCAGCAATATATGAGAAACCAATAGATATAAATAACAGAAAAGTGAAAGTAAAAATTGTTCAAGATCGCCTAAATAACATAAAACTGAAAAATATAGTCACCAAAAGACTTCACGAAAGTACAGCTTAGAGTTATACAACCAATTTCTGATGGACAGATGAGAGAAATAGATTTCGCTCCAGAAACAGTTTTTAAATATCAAAATAAAATGTATACATACGAAAATGAAAAAACATTAAATGAACTTCGAATTTCCAACCATTGTATTTTTACGAAATCTTGTTCATTAGTTACTAATAAAATGACGGAAATTATAGAAATTGACGATCAAACACTGTTACTAAAAAATTTTAAAAATATTAAATTATCTCAAAATTGTGATAAGAGAGAGATTATATTAAACGGTAACTATCTTATACATTATCAAAATTGTACATTAAAATTATTTCAACAATCTTTTTCAAACGTAAAACATATTTTTCAACAAAGATTTTATTACCCTGTAAACGAACATGTCAACTTCGATCATAAGATTTCATTTAACGATATTAAACTACAACATATTAATAATATTAAGGAAATAGAGGAACTTAAATATCATAAAAATGTAAATCAAACAATTTCCTCAACAGTTATAATAATTACACTTATTGTTATAGTTTTAATTATATATCTTTGGAGAAAACAAAAGAATATGAATATTCAAATTTTAAACAAAACCCAGGAGTATTTTGTATCTCAGCGGGGAGGAGTTACGTCCCAACCAACGACTACCGATAAGGATATCGATAATAACAAAGAGTCATATAACCAAGACGGTATAAGCGTAGTTTGGTGATAAACTCTAACCTAACCAAATAGAAACTCCGATAAGATAATTAAAGTACATTTGTAAAACTGACCTAAACAAATAAGATAACATTTAAGCAGATACCAATTCGAATACCTTTACAAACATATAAGATAAGTAAATCCGACCTAATCAAACAAGATAAATGTAATGTCGGAACAGATGTAAACTCTATGGATAAGAATATCGATAAGACTCATTTGTAAGGTTATAAAAACCCAAATTCCTCTAAATAAATTAGTTATTACATTCTTGACACTCTTAAGAGACGGTCGTGTTTTAATTCGAACGTAATTCACGTGAACGGATTTCTGAGAAGAGCCTTAGGTCTAATTAAATGCACGCCTGTGCCAATCATTTTCCATCTAGCGGCTGAGCTGCCAACAGAGTACAGACACAAGTTCGCCACTGCTAAGGAGTTAGCTAAGGCATTTGCACACAACTTACCAGTATGTGAGACGCTGAGGGAAGGTTGCCAGTTCAACACAGGCTACGCAAAGGTCTTCACGGAATTTGCGCACATTCTAGAAAACATAGGGCAAGTGGATGATCGGCCTATAAGATGTGACAAATTAGCAGTTGACATAGACTTTTTCAAGGGAAGCGCCAGAAACAAGCATTCGATAGACGAAAAAAGTATAATCCTACTATTCAACAAAAAACTAGCACAGTTAAACCAGAGAGGCTTTGTTCCGTACTTTACTGACGGATCTGTAACAGGTACATATTCAAGTGCGGCGTTTTATCAGAATAAAACAGGCCACACGAGCAGTTTTTTCACAACAAAAATTCTTTTGTCACTTTCCGCCGAGCTGCTGGCCATTGACAAAGCGCTAGATCATGCCATCTCTGAAGGCGTAACTCGAGTTGCTTTTTTGACGGACAGCAAAAGCTTAGTTCAATTGCCAAAAAAATGCCTCCATGACAACTACATTGCAAGACACATAATAGAAAAAATAAACAGAAACACACAAATTAGATCAGCAGAGTTCCACTATATACCAGGACACGCAAACATACCACAAAATCATACGGTACACGCAGCCGCCAGGAATGCTCCGAGGGAAGGCACGCTTACAGCACTCAATTCGACGCTAAAGGACGCCACTGCGGCCATGTACAGATGCATTAAACAAAACTGGGACAGAGATTACGCAGAGTTTTCGGCAACAAAAAGCAGAGGATTCTGCAACATCTTTCCAAATACACTCAACAAACCGTGGTTTGCTAACAAAAGTTTAAAAATGGACCCAAAAAGTATAAAAATTTTAAACAGACTTCTTAGCGGCAAAGCATTCGATAATTTCACACTGGCCAAAATGAGTGTTGTAAACGATAATACCTACATGCGATGTATGTAAAACTATCGATAACGCATCCCACATCATATTCAGCTGCCACAAGCATAACACAATTCGCAGTCACTACCCAACACTTCTAAAATACCACGATATCTACGTCTTTTTCGCTCGAGAGAACAAACAAAACTATCAAGAAATAATTGACTTCTTTAAAGAAGCGCGTATTAACCTATAATTTATAATCTACGACTACAGATATTAAAACTTGTCTTGGCGATTTCCAGATTACTGGGCGGCCAAATAAGTCCACTTATCCGCAGGGTACAGTGGCAACATAACACCACAAAAAAAAAAAAAAAAAAAAAAATTTAATTGCAATAGCTTTCCCAAACTTGTAGCTTTAAATTGATATGTGCCGCGTTTTTGCACAGGCTTCCTGAGATAGGCTATTATGGTTTGAAAGCAAGGTGTATATTTTGGCTGTCATTTTGTATGGGACTTTCACCGAGGTAGCTTCGCTCATTTCAAAATATCTCAAAAACGTATCTCTTATTTTTTTTATTTAATTGTACCATTAGAAAGGTGAAATTGTAGGCTTTCAGCGTGCATTAGCGGTTTTCGGGCACAGTCTTCCTGACCTTAGCTTTTTAAGAAATGGTGAAAATGTTCTCTTAGCTTTTTAAGAAATGGTGAAAATGTTCTCTTTTTCACTTTCCTTATTCACTTGTTTCACCCATTTGAAAAGCTGAAAGTGCCAAAACATTGCTTTAAACTATAGATTAATTAATTTTCTACTATTCTGCATCATTAGTTTATTGATTAAAGGTCGACAAACGTTTAAAAATGAGAAAGTTCATAACTGGTTCCGACTCATGAACCAAGTTCCGTTTTTCGTATGTGCGTCAAGATAGCACCGGTTCTTTAGCAACGAAAAACGAAAAGAAATTATCATTTTTGTTTTTTATCAACAACACCTAAAATAAACATGCATAAAACTGCTTGGCAGCAATTGTACATAAGGAGAAAAGGTGGCACCTCTATTCATGTTAAACAGAAAATCGTTGCTAACTTTTAACTGGAGATTAGTATTTTTCTATCAAATGCACGGTATGTGGGAGTATTGGTGTTAATTTTACGAGCAATTTCATATGCCATATGCCAATCATCTAAATCGAGCCAGAAATGGCTGAGATATTAGCATTTTTGTGTTTTTTTCCAGTTGACCTAAAATAAACATGCATGTGGGCTGCCAACCTTATATACAGAAGCGCAAAAATGCGTCGGAATATAACTAGCTGGCAGCCCTAAAACATAACTGTAATTCGGGGAAACAACGCCACAGGCAAGAAGCATAAAAAAAAACAATGAACAACGAAATCAATCGTTTAATGGCTCGCCGGAGTAATTTAAATGATCAAATTCAACACCTTCAGGAGCCCGGTGGCCATGTTGTGAAAAATCAATTAAAACAAATAAAGGAACAACAGAAAAAAACAAAAAAAATACTAAAAAAAAATGCAACAAAAAATTGAGCAGCAGCAAGTTTATATTGAGGACCTGTGGAAGCGTCTGGAGCAGCACCGGCTCCCGGCGTCAGCCGTACAACGGCAGCCCGCTGCAGCTACCAACAGCACCCGGCTGTGCTACAACAGCGCCCGGCTGTGCTGCAACAGCACCTGGCTGTGCAACAACAGCACCCGGCTGTGCACCAACAGCACCCGGCTCTGCTCTATCAGCACCCGGCTCTGCTCTATCAGCACGCCAGCAGCACCAACTCGCCGCAGCAGCAGTCGCGGCAGCACCAGCCGCAGCAGCATCAGGCGCCGCAGCACCAGCCGCAGCAGCATCAGGCGCCGCAGCAGCAGTCGCCGCAGCAGCAGGTGGACCAACTTTTTAAACTTCTATTGATTTTTTTTTTTTTACTAAAAGGTAAGTCAATGAATTTACATACATATTTTTATTTAAATACTAATTGCGTTTTCTGCTTTCAGATACATAAATGAATAACAAATGAATTGATTTTAGTTCAGCGTCCACAGGCACAGCCATGTGGATTACTTTTATATGTAAGTGAATATTTCGTACTGTATTAATACATAATACTTATAACTTATCTTTTAATCGTGTTGTACTTCTAGGAAGAATAATTATGGAGCTGCGCTCTGATGTCGTGCCCAAGACCGCTGACAAATTTCAAGTCCATCTGGAATTCTGTCGATGACCGACGCTGGCGCCAACACCAACGGATCGCGGTTCTTCATCTGCACTGTGGAGACCTCTTGGTTGGGTAACAAGCACGTTGTGTTCGGTGAAGTGGTTGACGGCTTGTATATTGTCAAGAAGATTGAATCGTATGGCTCGCAATCGGGCAAGACCACCAAGAAGATTGTGGTTGCCGATTGTGGATCACTTAAAGATGGATGACATTTCTGTTAAGACGAAACCCGTTGGCATTTTTTCTAAAATTTTTGTTTTTTTTAACAATAACTGTAATATTATGAAATACATTACATACTTTTAATAAACGATTATTATGTTATCAATATTCTCACTTTCAAAATGGGTTAAAAGCTTCGGGTTACTTTCTAATGCAAGCCTTTTATATATATCTTTATATACCGAGTAGTACCCTATCGAGTTTGATTGTATTTATCTACCACACATACAAAGTACATCTATATGTGCACATGACTCTTATGCTAAAAGATTCGGATATATGCTTTTTATATACTTCGCATGTCTCATCAGATATTAAGCCGATTGAATTCAAGCAATTAATGACTTATCCTAAGCACCAAATTAATATATACTATAAATACAAGTATGTATGTGGATTTGGCTACGAGCAGCGATTTAACTACCCGCCAATTTGTTGTACTTTAAAAATATTAGAAATCATTTAGCAAATCTATATAGTATATATACTGTACCTATATCTATATATACATACATACAAACCTAGTTGAAAACGAATAACTTGCATTAAAAAGGGAGCTACCCGTAATATCCTTTATTAATAGTAGTCTAACCAAATGTATTTACAGCTTTCAAAATGTTAGTTACAAAGTGGATAACAAATAACAAGTCTTTTATCTTACAATTTACCAACAATCATATTAGTAGTTTCGTCTTAATAAACTGAAACTGACAACAAATAAACAAAAAAAATAAATGATTCGCCCTGTCATGTGGCAGCCCATGGTGTACACAAATTGATGTATTATCTAATTAACTTAAATTAAACAAAAATAAATTAAATTTTAGTTTTTTAAATTGTTAATACAACTAATTAAGACAACATTCTCTACGCGTACCATCAGCTCTTGACGCGCACAACGGGCAGAGAGATGCTCAACTGAAGAAGTCGTGCACTGCACTCTTTTGACGCGAGGGTGCCAAGGATCTTCTGTTCACCATATTTATACTTGCGACGCTGCCAAATCTTAACTGCGTTCTTCAGCAGCAGGTTCCATTGCTTGTCGTAGGCCACAAGCTCACCCTCCACGCTGTCGCCAATGCCATGCTCTTTCCGCTGTGTCGCTGATGCGTATACAACGTTTCTTTGATGTCGATGGTGCTGTTGAAGCGTTAAGCAACGGTTTTCGATCCTGCTGCTGCTCCTGTTCATCTTCATTCTGCTCATCTTGCTCCTCATGTTCCTCCTCCTGTTCTTCGTGATCCTGCTGCTCTTCCAGATCCTCCTCCTGATCGTCCTCCTTTGGGAGGACAATGCTGCTATCATGTACTTTTCGCACGTGCCTCTCCAAATAGAATTGATTGTGAAAGTTAAAGCTGCAATAGAATAAGCAATTCAGATTAACAACAGGGACCGTAATTTTTATAAGTTTTAAAAGTTAGACTGTATATTTATTTAAACTCTTTTCCGCACCACCTTTGAGGTAGAGTTAACAGCGCGTTTTTTTTTATGTGGTTTCCCCAGTAGGCCTAATCCACAAAATAAAAGTAAAAACATTTAATATATTAAATATATTTAAAATGTATAAATATACATATATTATTTGAAAGTATGTGAACTAAGCTCACATATCTTGCAAACAATATTTTCTATATTTGTTTTATATTTTGTTTCCTTACAAATGTTACATATAAAACGATCACAAATAGAGCATCTCGATTCTGAGAATGATGTAGTCTTACGCGTGCAGTGAAGACATAAATCATTTAAAGAATCTCCATATTTGAGAATTCTATCAAACATTTCGCTTCTGTATAAGTCACTAGACTTTAAGTTTGTAAGCGAAACGTTTGACACATATGATTCTGCAAATTGTAAAATCAAAATTCCGCAATTGTATTGGTCAAATTGCTTATCGTGTTGAATTGAAGCCACTGAATATTTTTCTTCTGGCTTCAAACGTTTCAACATTCTGAAATAGTAATTTTCAAACATATTAACATTATTTGATTTTCCAAATGGGTCTAAAAAGACTATCTCCTTTTTCATTTGATTTATAAATAATATATAAAAATG
Source organism: Drosophila suboccidentalis (assembly GCA_037043435.1). Lineage (NCBI taxonomy): Eukaryota > Metazoa > Arthropoda > Insecta > Diptera > Drosophilidae > Drosophila > Drosophila suboccidentalis. The sequence continues at coordinate 43,074 of JBAMBK010000830.1, read as the reverse complement.
ATTTTTGAAACAATGAGGTATTATTAAATTGGTATTACTTTCTAAACCAGTTTTAATAATCTCCTCATTTTTGAAGCAATAATCACTGAGTTGACAAGGCAAGTTTATAAAAGAGTCATCTCCATTTTCGTATAAAACGGCTGTTAGGCAAGCATCAACGATTAAGTTTGTTAGCCACTGGCAGTCGTTTAACGAAAATAAATCTTTTATAGTAATGTGATACATGAAACTTGACTTTTTAGCGGCATGCACACATGAAAACAATGTTTCACAACTTACAACGTAAAGTTGTGAAATATTGTTCAAATTACTTTGCTTTTTTAAAGTGGACAAATATTTCTTGTATTTGAATTCCATATTAAAAGCACTCTTGTCATCTGTTGATGTGTAGGAATGGTCATGGCATATTGTACCCTTATGATTTTCTTGGATTTTTAATAGACCAGTAAAATCATTTTTGAACATTCCTACTTTTAATCTTTTATGAAGCGATTTTTTCCAACTTTCCTTATGCTTAGAAAGTTTTTGCTTGCACGACATTTCATCTAAACCTTTTCTAGGTTTTGGTATGTAATGTTTTCGTGGTCTTACAACCATTTCATTTAATGGTTGCAGAACTTCTGGTTTTGCAAGTTGAACTTGTCTACAAATGGAATTTGAAAGTTCATCTAACTTGCGAATAAATCGTCCAAGCTTTAAGCCATTTTTGTTATTCGGTTTAATAACACTATGCTTAAGTGTTTTGAAAAACGATTCTATTGGAGCATTATTGGGTCTTTTATTAGATTTATCAATAAAAGTTCCAATAATATTCGTCCAAAATGGAGCGTACACAATATACTTATTTAGAATTAAGTCCAGCATTTTTGGACACAAATAAGTATTTAATGTACAGGAGATGCTCTTATTTTGTGAAATAAGATTCTGTACTTCTTCAAGTATTTTTTGAAATTGTACTCTAAATGGACTTTTATCAGCAATAGATTTCAATGTTCGATCTTGAATAACATTGCTAGTCTCTGCCAATTTTATATTATCCATTACGTTAAGTGTGGATGAATGCTGAGAATAATTTGAGAAATAATAAATAGCATCATCCACATTTTTATCAATGTTTGGGGAAAGAAGAATGATTGCAATATATTTGAACCATTCTTCTAAATCTCCAGCATTATTTATTGAGTAAGCACAACCCAATGCGTTTCTTAAAAACGTTCTGAGTTCAATATTGTTTAAGCCAACAACTTCGTCTATGTTACGACACATAATTTTGCAGTAATGGCTTGAACAAAATTGAACACAGATTTTGGGCAAAGTGCCACTAATATTATAAACGAAATTATAACAAATTTCGTTATATGTCGCAAGATCCATGTTGTTATATTCTTTTAAAATGGCCCCAATTATTGCAAAACTAACATCAGTTGTTATTCTTTTGCAAAGAGGCCATTTTATTTTTTTTTTTTGACAAAAGTCCCGCAGTTCATACAAAAATCTGCCTATATCATATGATGTATGATTAGAGAGAATTGCATGAGCGACAGGGAATATAATCTTACAGTCTGGAATATGAGCAACCATTGAATACAAAAAAATACGTTTTTCTACAAAATTCATCGGTTGCACTATATTTCCAGTAGCATCAATATGTAGAGTGTGAGGTTTTATATGGGTCAAAAGCATTTTTAAATGTTTTTTGTTCCATAATAAAACTTCTAATTTTTTGGCAATATCCTGAATAAAATGCTTATAATCATATAAGCTCATGAGGAATGCATCAATGAACGGATGTTTGTGTAAATCCAGTTTTCCATTTTCCTCCGATTTCAAATTTCTGAAATAGGGTAATTTCTCATTGGTTATCTGGTCATTACCAACTGCAGCTCTACACATATTGAGATTATTTAATTTTTGGGATCTATATTCAAACGCAGTTTTGTTTCTAATAGCAGCCTTTTCCATAAATCTGTTAATAGATCTGCACTGCGTTGACTTTTTAAATCCAAATTTATGAAAAATATGAGGACTGCTTGTGTATACATTTACAAGCCCATCATAAGACCCACGAAACAAAAAGCGGTTGCATGATGGATGTTTACAGTATCCATATGCAACAAACGACTTTTTGTTTAATCTTACATTTTTAAAATATAAAACACATGCATTATTAAAAGAAGTGTATGCTTCTCTAAGAATGTGTTCAATACTTGCTTTTTTGGAAAAATTACCACATAATTCATTTAAAATTACTTTAAATTCCGAAATACTCATTTCAGTGTCAAAATTTGTGCAATCTGAAAAGTTGTTTTGCAACTTTTCAAATTAGCGGTCAAATGAACTGATCTGTTTAAGGTTTCGTCAAATTTGTAGCATTTTTTCCTAAAGCATTTTAATCTGTGTTCAACATAGCTTGTGTCCTTAATTATATTGGACGGACTATTATCAATGCAATTAAATATAGAAATATTATTAGTGTCTATGTTAGACATATCACTAATATTATCACTATAATTGATCGATTGTGAATTAGAAATAATATTAGTGTCTATGTTAGACATATCACTAATATCATTACTACAATTGATTAATTCTGAATTATAAATATTATTAGTGTCTATATTATATATACCACTAATAATATTACTATAATTGATCAATTGTGAACTAGGAATAATATTAGTGTCTATGTTAGACATATCACTAATAATATTACTATAATTGATCAATTGTGAACTAGGAATAATATTAGTGTCTATGTTAGACATATCACTAATATTATTACTATCATTGATCACTTGTGAATTAGAAATATTATTAGTGTCTATGTTAGACATATCACTAATAATATTAATTTCTAAATTCGAAGAGTTTGACTCACTCTGACTTGTGCAGTTACCAGATCTGTCTTCTCCACTTTCCTCTTTTTGTTCCTCAGATTTGTCTTCTTCACTTTCCTGTTTTTGTTTTAAGTGTTTCTCAGATTTGTCTTCTTCACTTTCCTGTTTTTGTTTTAAGTGTTTCTCTTGAATCTGAAAGAACAAAATAATTTATAATACATTTTGGGCCTGTATAATAAGTACACTTACTCGCTGAAAAGTTATGTTGATCTTTCTTCTATTTTTTACATTATCTGTCAGTTGAAAAGCAGACGGTTTTTTAAGCTTATTGTTAACAATAAGAATTATAGCGTCATAATCCGGCTGTCTAAGGTTTTCATCTGGAGATATAATATTCTTAGCAATAGCATCTTCGATGGCATCTCTGAATAGATGTCTGAAAAGAAAAATGTATTTTCAATTTAAAAGGAATTTATAATGGAATCCGCTAAGCAATAAAACAAAGCTCTACGGACCACGGTTGCCATTAAAAAATCAGATTGAGACAAATTCACTAAAAAAGAGCCAAAACGTTTATTTCTTTCACAAACACATTTCACATTTTCATATTAATCTATGGTAAATATCTGTTTTATGCGGAACACCTCAAAAATATCTATGATTTATTTATGAAGAAATTAGGTGAACAAATTATTTGCGGGTCTCATACAGTTTTTTTCAATTTAATTTTGAAATGCCAATGCAAAATTAATTTTTGTATAACAATTTGCACAAAACGACCAAGCAAATGTTAATTTTGCAATATTAATTACTATTAATACTATTACTATTAATTAATATTAATTAATTATATTATAATTAATAATAATAACAAAAAAGCCAAGTCGAAAGAAGTACCATTGCTCCAATAGGAAATAAATAGCTATTTTTGGCGCAAAAACGACAACTATGACAACAATGCTACGGACGCAGACGGACAGACGAAAGATGAATGAATACACAAATCGAATATCCCCTTTTCAGGATGTATTCACACAAACAAGAATACTAGCACATCCTGTAACATAAAATTGCAAGACTTACCTTTTTTCCAATGCTCGGGACATGTTAAAACAATTTTTTTAAATTCAATACGGGCGCTGGTCTGCGATATGTAAAGCTCCGTTATATTTTAGGGCTGCCAGCTAGTTATATTCCGACGCATTTTTGCGCTTCTGTATATAAGGTTGGCAGCCCACATGCATGTTTATTTTAGGTCAACTGGAAAAAAACACAAAAATGCTAATATCTCAGCCATTTCTGACTCGATTTAGATGATTGGCATATGAGAATGGTCGTAAAATTAACACCAATACTCCCACATACCGTGCATTTGATAAAAAAATACTAATCTTCAGTAAAAAGTTAGCAACGGTTTTCTGTTGAACATACATAAAGGTGCCACCTTTTCTCCTTATGTACAAATGCTGCCACGCAGTTCTATGCATGTTTATTTTAGGTGTGGTGGATAAAAAACAAAAATGATAATTTCTCAGCTATTAAACTGTCATTTTGATGATTCGAACGATAAAATGCTTGTAAAGTTAGCGCCAATGCTCCCAAATACCGTGCATTTCATACAAATTGACTAATCTCCAGTAAAAAGTTAGCAACGATTTTCTGTTGAACATACATAAAGGTGCCACCTTTTCTCCTTATGTACAAATGCTGCCACGCAGTTCTATGCATGTTTATTTTAGGTGTGGTGGATAAAAAACAAAAATGATAATTTCTCAGCTATTAAACTGTCGATTTTGATGATTCGAACGATAAAATGCTTGTAAAGTTAGCGCGAATGCTCCCATATACCGTGCATTTGGAAAAATAAAATTTTTTGTTAGCAACGAAATTGTAGAAGGTGGCACCTCTTCTGTAGTTCAGTTCACGTTGGAGCTACTAGCTCGATAGGTCTTGCTCGTGAACTTTTTGGGGGTTGATTTACAATTAATTAATTTTCTAAAAAACTGTTCTGTTAATTTCTCTAAATTCAATTGCAATAGATTCCCCAAAGTTGTAGCTTTAATTTGCTATGTGCCGCGTTTGGATACATTCGTCCTGAGATAAGCAATAATGGATTGAGAACAAGGCATATATTTTGGCGGTCATTTTGTATGGGACTTTCACCGAGGTAGCTTCGCTCATTTCAAATTATCTTAAAAACGTTTTTTTTTTTTTTTATTTTATTCTACCATTAGAAAGGTAAAATTGTAGGCTTTCATCGTGCATTAGTGGTTTTCGCATACAGTCTTCCTGACCTTAGCTTTTTAAGAAATGGTGGAAATGTTCACCTTTTCACTTTCTTTATTCACTTGTTACACCCATTTGAAAAGCTTTAAGTGAAAAAACATTGCTTTAAACTATAGATAAATCAATTTTCTACAGTTCTGCATCATTACTTTATTGATTAAAGGATTAAAGTTCATAACTGGTTCCGACTCATGAACCAAGTTCCGTTTTTCGTTGCTAAAGAGCCGGTGCTATCTTGACGCACATGTTTTTCGTTGCTAAAGAACCGTTGCTATCTTGACGCACATGACATAGACACACGTAATAACACGCGCTTCGGCGCTCGGATACTGTTGACTATCCAACGGAAGGTGAACCCATAATAAGAACACACCAAGTTATATCGTTGTTTATCGTGGTGATGATGATGTTTTATTATTCTGCATGAAATAATATATATGTAATAAAATTAAAACTAATTTCACAATTCTTACCAATCGTGTTCACTTCTTCTTCAATAGTGACGCTTGATTTCGATAATCGATTGGTACAAAGCTTAACATGACTTAAATCTTAAAATCTATCGATATGTACTTCAGCTGTTAATATTCGATAGCGATTTCATTTGATAAATTACATTCGATTCATATACTTAAATAATAATAAAAATAAAATTTCAAATCAAAATTAAATTAAGCAACATCCCCGCCTCCGTGAATCGAAGTATTCTGAGGTTCACCAACTACGTCGAGAACTGCCAATTTTGATGCCGGTCTGCGTAGAATACCTGATGATGTTTTCACGGTGGCACTGCGAACTTGTCCATCCTGAGCGGTGTGAACTGAGATGATTCTTCCGCGCTTCCAGTGCCCACGGCTTTCGTTCTCGTCACAAATGATTACGTAGTCGTCTACCTTTATAGGTTCCACTCGTTGATACCACTTTGTACGCCTGGTTAAGTTGGGTAGATACTCGAGAACCCATCGTTTCCAAAATGTCTGCTTCATTTGTTGTAGTATGCGAAATTGTTTCCTCAAGCATACATTCTTTTCGATCGCTGCAGTCTGTATGGAGTTTGGACACCCTATCAAAAAATGGTTTGGAGTCAATGGTTCTGCATCGTCGTGCTCGATTGGAATATGAGTCAATGGACGAGAGTTTATAAGGTTTTCTGCTTCGATCAGGAGTGCTTGAAATGTCTCTAGTTGAGGTGCCGTCTCTTTTAGTGTAAATGCCAGTACTGCTTTTACACTGCGAACCATACGCTCCCAAGCGCCCCCAGCTGCTGGATTTCCAGGAGTATTAAATTGCCAATCAATGCCAAGCCGACCACATTCAACCGCCATGCCATCCACAGCTTTTATCCATTCGTCCTTGCTCAAACCAACAAAATTAGTGCCTTGATCGCTTCTGATTCTATGAGGCACACCTCGGCGATTAACGAAATTATTCAAACAAATAAGCGTTGCATCGGATGACAGATCTCGCGCCACTTCAATATGAATTGCTCTGCTTGTCATACAAGTGAAGAGCGCTGCCCAACGCTTTTCCCTTCGCCTTCCAATAGCTACGAAATATGGCCCGAAATAATCCAATCCTGTATAAGTGAAGGCTCTCACAAATGGCGACATTCGGTCTATTGGCAACTGTCCCATTAACGGCGGCTTTGGAGCTGATGATAGATTTTTGCAGACTTGACAATTAGTTTTTACCTTTTTAACTAATTGGCGTATAGACGGTATCCAAAACATTTGCCTGATGTTGGTTATTATTGTATTTGTGTTTATATGTTTACATTTCTCGTGATGATGTCTGGCTATTAAATAGGCTAATTCACTATCTTTGGGTAGAATTATCGGGTTCCTTACGTTGAAATGCACACAGCTTGCATTGTTTATTCGTCCAGATAAACGGATGACACCATCATCTCCTAGTGCTGGAGTTAAAGATGCTATTGGGCTTGAGCTTGATACCGATCGGCCACTCTGAAGATCGTCATACTCCTTGATGAAGCAAGCTTTCTGCACCGACTGGCATATTATTATTTCTGCATGTTTTATTTCTTCTGCACTCAGCGGCGTTATCGCGTCCTTTTGTGATTTATTACGTTTTCTATGTTTACTTTTAAATAGCTGAGCTGCTCGATAAACCCAACTGATGACTCTTAATAACTTGTGGTAATTCGAAAATTTCTTGGTTGTTGCAAGTATCCGTTCCTCCATTATAGAAAATATAAACTTTGTGCGTTTTTCTTCAGATAGATCGTGTTTAGCTATGTCTTCACGAAGTGTTGGCCAAGTGTCAAATCCAGCTCTTAAAAAGCTTGGTCCTTCTAGCCAATGATTTCTTAGATCTTTTGATTTCGTTCGTGTTGCAACGTCTGCAGGATTTTGTGATCCAGGAGTCCATCTCCACTGGTCAACATTTGAGCTGTCCAAAATTTCCGCTATGCGATGTCCGACGAACTGTTTGTACTGGCGGCAGTCTGATTGAATCCAATTTATAACCGTTTTCGAGTCAGACCACAATACCACTTTGGATGGCTTCCTATCGTGATTTTCCAGAATTGCGTTTTTTAGTCGAACTCCCAATACAGCAGCTTGAAGCTCGAGGCGAGGAATTGATAACATTTTCAGTGGACTACATTTAGCTTTTCCCATGATGAATGATATAAAAACTTGTTTATCGAATTCCAATCTCCAATACGCAACGGCTGCATATGCTTCCTCACTGGCATCTACAAAAACGTGAAGTTGTAAATCTGTATTTAAATTTAAAAATTCGGCGTGGTAACATCTGTGCAATGTTATTTCTTTAGCTTGCTCGAGATCACTGCACCAATCATACCAAATCTTATGCAAGTACTCGGGTATTACATCATCCCATTTGACATTGACTCGCCAAAGTTCTTGTATTAGGATTTTGGCTTTTATTACGAAATGAGCAAGAAATCCAAAGGGGTCAAATATTGACATTACCATAGACAGAACTTGACGCTTTGTAGGGGGTTTCTTTGCAGCAATGACTTCTTCTGGCATTCGATTAAATTTGAACACAAAGCAAAACTCGTCAGAAGAGTGATCCCAATGCATGCCTAAAATTTTTTCCTTGCTATTTTCCTTGGTACATATTTCGGTGAGTGGTGACAATTCAGGTTCATTTTTTGAGTTTAGTGCTTTCATTAATTCTGTTGAGTTGGAAACGAATCCACGGAGCTCAAAATTGCCATTCGCATGAATTTCTATTACTTTCTTTATTACATCAGTAGCCTCCTTTATGTCGTTAAAGCTATCAACATAGTCATCAACATAGTGCTTTTCTATTATTGCTCGGACGGCTTGTTCGTTCTGATTTCTGTAAGATTCGGCATTCAGGTTTTTGACATATTGAGCCGAGCATGGCGAGCTCGCTGACCCAAATATCATAACGTTCATTACGTAAACATCTGGTGGCTTCGATCGATCTCCATTTCTCCACAGGAATCTTTGTGAATTTTGGTCTTCTTTACGTATGGCAACGCGATGGAACATCTCCTTAATATCGCCACAGATTCCAATTCTTCCTTGTCGCATTTTTAATAAAATTGATGTTAATGGCACTGGCTGGTAACGGTCTGGTCCTTTCATTATGTTTGAGTTTAAAGAAATTCCATTCACACATGCTGCTGCGTCGAAGACGAGTCGCAATTTGTTGTTCTTGTTTATGTTGCATACGCTAAAATGTGGTAAGTACCATGTTCGAATATCTGTGGACTTTATTTCATTTGGCATTAGTTTTCTGGCATAACCTTTTTTGACATATTCCTCAATTTTTTCCGTGTACCATTTCTTCAAATTCTGATCTCTTTCCATTTTACTTTCTATTATTTCCAATCTCTTGAACGCTGTTGGGTAACTATCCGGGTTCTCAATTTTGTCTTTCTTCCATAACAATCCAGTTTCATATTGGTTTTCTATTTTCTTTGTGGTATCATTTAATATCTTTTCTGCCCTTATATCTGCTGCAGATTGTATAGGCTTCAATAATTTAACTCCAAAATTATCTATGGAAAAATAATCTGTTATTAGATTGTGTATTTCAGATAATGAATCATCGTCCTGTTTGATGTGGTATACATGACCCTTTGAGCTGCTTTCATTAGACCCAAAAATTATCCATCCCAGTTTTGTTCTATGCGCTGTAAAATATTCACTCATATTTATTATCTCAATTGGTCGTACTAGATGTATATGAGACATGCCAATTAGCATTTTTGGCTTAGCGTCGTAATAATCTTCAATTGGCAACTGGTCTATCATGGAAAAGTGCTTGCGGAGTTTTGGCAAATTCAAAGATTGGCTTGGCAACATTAATTCTTTTACAGTACGTATATTTTTCATGCCGTACATGGCGCTGTTACAATTGTATCCACTAATTTCAATGTTTATTTGTTGCGACATGTGACTGGATGATTTATCCCCGATCCATTTGAGGGTCAATAAATTTTCATTTCCTTTTGCTCCAATTGCTTTAGCTATTCCTTCTTCAATCAGTGAAATTGTGGATCCTTCGTCAATAAATGCCATAATTTTAATTGTGCCTTTTGGTCCTGTTAAGCTTACTGGCAACAACTTGAAAAGTGTTTTGTTTTGAAGACTGTCTTGATTGATGGTGGCAGTAGTTACGGCTGATTCTGTATTTTGCTCTTTCTGTTTATCTTCCTGTACGTTTTTCTTAGTTTGTTCCTTTTCATGTAGCAATCGGTTATGTAATTTGTTGCAGCTGTTAATCTTACATTCTCGGCTATTTGTGCAATTTTGAATTGTATGCCCTTGGCGCAGGCAACAAAAACAGAGACGTCTTGACTTCACGAGACTCCAACGCTCGGAAACAGTCTTTTGCTTAAATGCGTCACATTTGTAGATTGGATGATCCGAATCGCAAATAGCACATTTCTTTAAATCCCTTTCTTCATACGTAGTAAGTGTTGGCTTTGGCTCATTCCTTTGACTTGGAACAGTGTTTTTATAAGACGAACTTTCTATGGCGACTGTTACATATTTGGCGACATTTTGCAACCAATCTGCGAACTCTCTAACTGTTGGATACATTACATGCTGTTCCATTACATGCTTAGCCCAATCCTCTCTCTTGTTAATAGGTAGCTTGCTAACAAGTTCATCCATTAATGTGGGATTATTTAAATGTGGAGTAGCTCCACAATTTTCCAAAAATGCTGTTAGATTTGTAGTCATCACACTGAAGTCAATCAATTCGTTGAATTTGTTGTATCTTATTGGCGGAAAATTACGTACTTTATTTATTTGGCTTCGGATGAGTACCTCAGGTCTACCGTAATGGTGGCTTAACGTGTTTATTACTGCATCTACGTTATTAGGATAAATAAGTAGAGCCGCTACCAGGTTCTTAGCTGCTCCAGTTAATGCCTTTTGAAGTCGCGTCAAATTCTCTAAATTGGTATATTTGTATGCATTTGTTGTTTCCTTGAAGGCTATTATGAACATTGGCCATTGTTCTGGTAGCCCAGAGAATTCCGGCAGATCCTGTAGTTTGCGGATATACGGCTGAATTGGCATTCCATACTGTGACATATTATTGACTGGCTGTCCTATATTTGGCGGCAAATTATGATGTGTTGGCTGATGTGGCGGCTGTGGCGACATTGAATGCTGCGCATGTGGATTTGTTTGTGGTGGCAACGCTGGCTGACCTGGCAATATCTGTGGTGGCAACGCTGGCTGATATGGGCAATGTCTGTGGCGGCTGTGGCGCCATTGACAACATCATTTGAGAAATCAGTGTTGAATGCTGAGGCTCTTGGGGCGCAACGCTCAGGGGATGGTTCGACAGTGTGTTACAGTACATACCTGTTGGTCGGTTTTGTAGTGATCGCTGTAGATATTCATGTTCTTCTAAAGTTCTCTGTAGCTTGTTGTTCATCTGAAGCGTCTGTTCAAAGCTTTTCTCGAGATCCTTAATCCTCTTTTCCAGTGTTAATACTTCTTCACTTTTACAATCCTCGTCCGAGTCCTGAATGCTTGGAGAGAGTTGTGGCTGATTGCTGTCCTGTTGCGGCTGGCTGCCGTCTTCTTCATGTTGCTGATTGTCATTCATCGTTTCAAATCCAAGTCTATTTGGTGGTATTCCTTTATTGATACGCTTACTTGTTCTTGGCATAGACATGTGTAAGTGGCATCAAGTTTTATTGCGATTCAGATTGTGCGGCAGGCGTGCACAAGTTAGCGTCATGTGACTCTAAAACTGTATTTATCAGAGTGTGCGGCGGGCGTGCACTTTCGGCTTCAAATACTTTCAATCTTGACTTATCAGGGTGTGCGGCAGGCGTGCACGATCGGCGACATATGACTTTAAACTGTTGTTCAATGTGTGCGGCAGGCTTGCACTTTCGGCGTCATATGGCTCTCAAACTGTTGATTTCGTCAGATTGAATAATAAAAAATTGTTGACTATCCAACGGAAGGTGAACCCATAATAAGAACACACCAAGTTATATCGTTGTTTATCGTGGTGATGATGATGTTTTATTATTCTGCATGAAATAATATATATGTAATAAAATTAAAACTAATTTCACAATTCTTACCAATCGTGTTCACTTCTTCTTCAATAGTGACGCTTGATTTCGATAATCGATTGGTACAAAGCTTAACATGACTTAAATCTTAAAATCTATCGATATGTACTTCAGCTGTTAATATTCGATAGCGATTTCATTTGATAAATTACATTCGATTCAAATACTTAAATAATAATAAAAATAAAATTTCAAATCAAAATTAAATTAAGCAACAGATACACTTAAATCATTTAAATTATCCAGAACATTATATATTAGTATTAAGACAACAATGGGAATAAAGAATTATGATAATACACTACACATCTTATCTTAAAACACTATAGATAAAACCTACTTTTGTCATAATTTTTGTATTTTTGAAAGTGCGGGTTGATTTCAGTGTTGAGAAATGTCTTTCTGCAGAGTTGGCAAGTGCTGCACAGTATTTGTTTACAAAAATAAAATGTTTTGCTTGCATTAAATTTGTTATGATCCGACTTGACTATCGCAACCAGATATCGATTTGCCGGCTAGCCATCGGCACTACTCAGGGATCACCCAACCTACCACATATCCATCTCACCCGAATAAATAAATTAACAATTAATATTCAGTAAATGTTATAATATTTATATTGCCAAAATTTTGTTTAAAATAATTTATATGTAAAACTTAATATTATTCGTCACAAAATTGGATATCAGAAATTTTGGGGCATGAAAATGTTTTCGTCACTAGACTTTTACCTCGTAAAGAGGTTTTTTTATGGGTACACATATAGTACATATATGTATGTCAACAATGCAATTGAATTTGAGAAATTTGTCCTTTTGTGATTTATTACGTTTTCTATGTTTACTTTTAAATAGCTGAGCTGCTCGATAAACCCAACTGATGACTCTTAATAACTTGTGGTAATTCGAAAATTTCTTGGTTGTTGCAAGTATCCGTTCCTCCATTATAGAAAATATAAACTTTGTGCGTTTTTCTTCAGATAGATCGTGTTTAGCTATGTCTTCACGAAGTGTTGGCCAAGTGTCAATTCCAGCTCTTAAAAAGCTTGGTCCTTCTAGCCAATGATTTCTTAGATCTTTTGACTTCGTTCGTGTTGCAACGTCTGCAGGATTTTGTGATCCAGGAGTCCATCTCCACTGGTCAACATTTGAGCTGTCCAAAATTTCCGCTATGCGATGTCCGACGAACTGTTTGTACTGGCGGCAGTCTGATTGAATCCAATTTATAACCGTTTTCGAGTCAGACCACAATACCACTTTGGATGGCTTCCTATCGTGATTTTCCAGAATTGCGTTTTTTAGTCGAACTCCCAATACAGCAGCTTGAAGCTCGAGGCGAGGAATTGATAACATTTTCAGTGGACTACATTTAGCTTTTCCCATGATGAATGATATAAAGACTTGTTTATCGAATTCCAATCTCCAATATGCAACGGCTGCATAAGCTTCCTCACTGGCGTCTACAAAAACGTGAAGTTGTAAATCTGTATTTAAATTTAAAAATTCGGCGTGGTAACATCTGTGCAATGTTATTTCTTTAGCTTGCTCGAGATCACTGCACCACTCGTACCAAATCTTATGCAAGTACTCGGGTATTACATCATCCCATTTGACATTGACTCGCCAAAGTTCTTGTATTAGAATTTTGGCTTTTATTACGAAATGAGCAAGAAATCCAAACGGGTCAAATATTGACATTACCATAGACAGAACTTGACGCTTTGTAGGGGGTTTCTTTGCAGCAATGACTTCTTCTGGCATTCGATTAAATTTGAACACAAAGCAAAACTCGTCAGAAGAGTGATCCCAATGCATGCCTAAAATTTTTTCCTTGCTATTTTCCTTGGTACATATTTCGGTGAGTGGTGACAATTCAGGTTCATTTTTTGAGTTTAGTGCTTTCATTAATTCTGTTGAGTTGGAAACGAATCCACGGAGCTCAAAATTGCCATTCGCATGAATTTCTATTACTTTCTTTATTACATCAGTAGCCTCCTTTATGTCGTTAAAGCTATCAACATAGTCATCAACATAGTGCTTTTCTATTATTGCTCGGACGGCTTGTTCGTTCTGATTTCTGTAAGATTCGGCATTCAGGTTTTTGACATATTGAGCCGAGCATGGCGAGCTCGCTGACCCAAATATCATAACGTTCATTACGTAAACATCTGGTGGCTTCGATCGATCTCCATTTCTCCACAGGAATCTTTGTGAATTTTGGTCTTCTTTACGTATGGCAACGCGATGGAACATCTCCTTAATATCGCCACAGATTCCAATTCTTCCTTGTCGCATTTTTAATAAAATTGATGTTAATGGCACTGGCTGGTAACGGTCTGGTCCTTTCATTATGTTTGAGTTTAAAGAAATTCCATTCACACATGCTGCTGCGTCGAAGACAAGTCGCAATTTGTTGTTCTTGTTTATGTTGCATACGCTAAAATGCGGTAAGTACCATGTTCGAATATCTGTAGACTTTATTTCATTTGGCATTAGTTTTCTGGCATAACCTTTTTTGACATATTCCTCAATTTTTTCCGTGTACCATTTCTTCAAATTCTGATCTCTTTCCATTTTACTTTCTATTATTTCCAATCTCTTGAACGCTGTTGGGTAACTATCCGGGTTCTCAATTTTGTCTTTCTTCCATAACAATCCAGTTTCATATTGGTTTTCTATTTTCTTTGTGGTATCATTTAATATCTTTTCTGCCCTTATATCTGCTGCAGATTGTATAGGCTTCAATAATTTAACTCCAAAATTATCTATGGAAAAATAATCTGTTATTAGATTGTGTATTTCAGATAATGAATCATCGTCCTGTTTGATGTGGTACTCGTATACATGACCCTTTGAGCTGCTTTCATTAGACCCAAAAATTATCCATCCCAGTTTTGTTCTATGCGCTGTAAAATATTCACTCATATTTATTATCTCAATTGGTCGTACTAGATGTATATGAGACATGCCAATTAGCATTTTTGGCTTAGCGTCGTAATAATCTTCAATTGGCAACTGGTCTATCATGGAAAAGTGCTTGCGGAGTTTTGGCAAATTCAAAGATTGGCTTGGCAACATTAATTCTTTTACAGTACGTATATTTTTCATGCCGTACATGGCGCTGTTACAATTGTATCCACTAATTTCAATGTTTATTTGTTGCGACATGTGACTGGATGATTTATCCCCGATCCATTTGAGGGTCAATAAATTTTCGTTTCCTTTTGCTCCAATTGCTTTAGCTATTCCTTCTTCAATCAGTGAAATTGTGGATCCTTCGTCAATAAATGCCATAATTTTAATTGAGCCTTTTGGTCCTGTTAAGCTTACTGGCAACAACTTGAAAAGTGTTTTGTTTTGAAGACTGTCTTGATTGATGGTGGCAGTAGTTACGGCTGATTCTGTATTTTGCTCTTTCTGTTTATCTTCCTGTACGTTTTTCTTAGTTTGTTCCTTTTCATGTAGCAATCGGTTATGTAATTTGTTGCAGCTGTTAATCTTACATTCTCGGCTATTTGTGCAATTTTGAATTGTATGCCCTTGGCGCAGGCAACAAAAACAGAGACGTCTTGACTTCACGAGACTCCAACGCTCGGAAACAGTCTTTTGCTTAAATACGTCACATTTGTAGATTGGATGATCCGAATCGCAAATAGCACATTTCTTTAAATCCCTTTCTTCATACGTAGTAAATGTTGGCTTTGGCTCATTCCTTTGACTTGGAACAGTGTTTTTATAAGACGAACTTTCTATGGCGACTGTTACATATTTGGCGACATTTTGCAACCAATCTGCGAACTCTCTAACTGTTGGATACATTACATGCTGTTCCATTACATGCTTAGCCCAATCCTCTCTCTTGTTAATAGGTAGCTTGCTAACAAGTTCATCCATTAATGTGGGATTATTTAAATGTGGAGTAGCTCCACAATTTTCCAAAAATGCTGTTAGATTTGTAGTCATCACACTGAAGTCAATCAATTCGTTGAATTTGTTGTATCTTATTGGCGGAAAATTACGTACTTTATTTATTTGGCTTCGGATGAGTACCTCAGGTCTACCGTAATGGTGGCTTAACGTGTTTATTACTGCATCTACGTTATTAGGATAAATAAGTAGAGCCGCGACCAAGTTCTTAGCTGCTCCAGTTAACGCCTTTTGAAGTCGCGTCAAATTCTCTAAATTGGTATATTTGTATGCATTTGTTGTTTCCTTGAAGGCTATTATGAACATTGGCCATTGTTCTGGTAGCCCAGAGAATTCCGGCAGATCCTGTAGTTTGCGGATATACGGCTGAATTGGCATTCCATACTGTGACATATTATTGACTGGCTGTCCTATATTTGGCGGCAAATTATGATGTGTTGGCTGATGTGGCGGCTGTGGCGACATTGAATGCTGCGCATGTGGATTTGTTTGTGGTGGCAACGCTGGCTGACCTGGCAATATCTGTGGTGGCAACGCTGGCTGATTGGGCAATGTCTGACGCGGCTGTGGCGCCATTGACAACATCATTTGAGAAATCAGTGTTGAATGCTGAGGCTCTTGGGGCGCAACGCTCAGGGGATGGTTCGACAGTGTGTTACAGTACATACCTGTTGGTCGGTTTTGAAGTGATCGCTGTAGATATTCATGTTCTTCTAAAGTTCTCTGTAGCTTGTTGTTCATCTGAAGCGTCTGTTCAAAGCTTTTCTCGAGATCCTTAATCCTCTTTTCCAGTGTTAATACTTCTTCACTTTTACAATCCTCGTCCGAGTCCTGAATGCTTGGAGAGAGTTGTGGCTGATTGCTGTCCTGTGGCGGCTGGCTGCCGTCTTCTTCATGTTGCTGATTGTCATTCATCGTTTCAAATCCAAGTCTATTTGGTGGTCTTCCTTTATTGACACGTTTACTTGTTCTTGGCATAGGCATGTATAAGTGGCATCAAGTTTTATTACGATTGAGATTGTGCGGCAGACGTGCACAAGTTGGCGTCATGTGGCTCTAAAACTGTATTTTTCAGATTGTGCGGCAGGCGTGCACGAGTTGGCTTCAAATACTTTCAATCTTGACTTATCAGGGTGTGCGGCAGGCGTGCACGATCGGCGACATATGACTTTAAACTGTTGTTCAATGTGTGCGGCAGGCTTGCACTTTCGGCGTCATATGGCTCTCAAACTGTTGATTTCGTCAGATTGAATAATAAAAAATTGTTGACTATCCAACGGAAGGTGAACCCATAATAAGAACACACCAAGTTATATCGTTGTTTATCGTGGTGATGATGATGATGATGTTTTATTATTCTGCATGAAATAATATATATGTAATAAAATTAAAACTAATTTCACAATTCTTACCAATCGTGTTCACTTCTTCTTCAATAGTGACGCTTGATTTCGATAATCGATTGGTACAAAGCTTAACATGACTTAAATCTTAAAATCTATCGATATGTACTTCAGCTGTTAATATTCGATAGCGATTTCATTTGATAAATTACATTCGATTCAAATACTTAAATAATAATAAAAATAAAATTTCAAATCAAAATTAAATTAAGCAACAGATACACTTAAATCATTTAAATTATCCAGAACATTATATATTAGTACTAGGGGGCTCCGCCCCCTGCTCGCTTCGCTCGCCAACCCCCGCTCGCTTCGCTCGCAAAATTGTTAAGAAGGTCTTTTGTTGTCCAGCTTAAACTTAAACTGCTCGCTTCGCTCGCCAACCCGCAGCTCGCTTCGCTCTCAAAAATTTAATAGAACTTCTTTAGTTGTCCGGTTTAGCAAATTAATACAATATAAGAGGGTCCTTAGTAGTCCGCTTTAACAAATTTATATAATATAGCATTTTTTGTAAAAAAAAACGGAAATATTAAACTTCCGCTGTCCGCGGTTTTAATGTTTCCTCCTTGCAATTGAACTTTGGCTAAAAGTCAGATTTAGTGATTTGGCGGGAAAAATCCAGATTTAGCGGGAAAAAGCTAAATTTGGCGAAAAAAAGCTAAATTTGAGGAAAAATTCAAAATTTAGCAAGAAGAGTTAATGTGTGACTTTTCTAAGAAAATCTCTTGCAACAACAGAGTTTTTGATTCTAAAGGTTAATTTACATCCGATTGTTCCTATGGCAGCTATATGATATAGTAACCCGACTTTGACCAAATTTGGCCAGAATCTTAGAGACAGCCCCAAACATACAATCATTTAGTTTGGTTGAGATATCTTAAGAAACAAAAAAGCTGTTCATACTAAAGGTTATTTTGCATCCGATTGTTCCTATGGCAGCTATATGATATAGTAACCCGACGTTGTCCAAATTTGGCCAGAATGTTAGAGACAGCCCAAAACATAGAATCTGTGAGTTTGGTAGAGATATCTTAAGAAACAAAAAAGTTGTTCATACTAAAGATTTTTTTGCATCCGATTGTTCCTATGGCAGCTATATGATATAGTAATCCGACTTTGACCAAATTTGGTCAGAATGTAAGAAACAGTCCCAACCATACAATCTGTGAGTTTGGTTGAGATATCTTAAGAAACAAAAAAAATTTTCATACTAAAGGTTTCTTGGCATCCGATTGTTCCTATGGCAGCTATATGATATAGTCATTCGACTTTGACCAAATTTGGTCAAAACGTAAGAGACAGTTCTAAACATACAATCTGTGAGTTTGGATGAGATATCTTAAGAAACAAAAAAGTTTTTCATACTAAAGGTTATTTTCATCCGATTGTTCCTATGGCAGCTATATGATATAGTCATCCGACTTTGACCAAATTTAGTCAGAATGTAAGAGACAGTACCAAACATATAATCTGTGAGTTTGGATGAGATAACTTAAGAAACAAAAAAGTTTTTCATACTAAGCAATTCCGTGACCTTTGACCCCGATTTTAACCCACTTAGAGGTCGAATTTCGCAAAACGCCGTCTTATTGCACGATGAAATTATCTCATCTATGTTGTGTGCAAATTTCAGCTTTCTATCTTTTACCGTTTGGGCTACACGTTGATTCTCAGTGAGTCAGTGAGTCAGTCAGTGAGTCAGTGAGTCAGTGAGTCAGGACAAAGAGTTTTATATATATAGATAGCATTTTTTGTAAAAAAAACGTTAATATTTAACTTCCGCTGTCCGCGGTTTTAATGTTGAACTTTGAACTTTGGCTAAAAGTCTGATTTAGTGATTTGGCGGGAAAAATCCAGATTTAGCGGGAAAAAGCTAAATTTGGCGGAAAAAAGCTAAATTTGAGGAAAAATTCAAAATTTAGCAAGAAGAGTTAATGTGTGAGTTTTCTAAGAATATCTCTTGCAACAACAGAGTTTTTGATTCTAAAGGTTAATTTGCATCCGATTGTTCCTATGGCAGCTATATGATAAAGTAACTCGACTTTGACCAAATTTGGCCAGAATGTTAGAGACAGCCCCAAACATACAATCATTGAGTTTGGTTGAGATATCTTAAGAAACAAAAAAGTTTTTCATACTAAAGGTTATTTTGCATCCGATTGTTCCTATGGCAGCTATATGATATAGTCATCCGACTTTGACCAAATTTGGGCAGAATGTAAGAAACAGTCCCAAACATACAATCTGTGAGTTTGGTTGAGATATCTTAAGAAACAAAAAAGTTTTTCATACTAAAGGTTATTTTGCATCCGATTGTTCCTATGGCAGCTATATGATATAGTAACCCGACCTTGACCAAATTTGGTCAGAATGTTAGAAAAAGCCCAAAACATAGAATTTGTGAGTTGGGTTGAGATATCTTAAGAAACAAAAAATTGTTTCATACTAAAGGTTATTTTCGTCCGATTGTTCCTATGGCAGCTATATGATATAGTCACCCGACTTTGACCAAATTAAGTCAGAATGTAAGAAACAGTCCCAAACATACAATCTGTGAGTTTGGTTGCGATATCTTAAGAAACAAAAAAGTTTTTCATACTAAGCAATTCCGTGACCTTTGACCCCGATTTAACCCACTTAGAGGTCGAATTTCGCAAAACGCCGTCTTATTGCACGATAAAATTATCTCATCTATGTTGTGTGCAAATTTCAGCTTTCTATCTTTTACCGTTTGGGCTACACGTTGATTCTCAGTGAGTCAGTGAGTCAGTCAGTGAGTCAGTGAGTCAGTGAGTCAGGACAAAGAGTTTTATATATATAGATTAAGACAACAATGGGAATAAAGAATTATGATAATACACTACACATCTTATCTTAAAACACCATAGATAAAACCTACTTTTGTCATAATTTTTGTATTTTTGAAAGTGCGGGTTGATTTCAGTGTTGAGAAATGTCTTTCTGCAGAGTTGGCAAGTGCTGCACAGTATTTGTTTACAAAAATAAAATGTTTTGCTTGCATTAAATTTGTTATGATCCGACTTGACTATCGCAACCAGATATCGATTTGCCGGCTAGCCATCGGCACTACTCAGGGATCACCCAACCTACCACATATCCATCTCACCCGAATAAATAAATTAACAATTAATATTCAGTAAATGTTATAATATTTATATTGCCAAAATTTTGTTTAAAATAATTTATATGTAAAACTTAATATTATTCGTCACAAAATTGGATATCAGAAATTTTGGGGCATGAAAATGTTTTCGTCACTAGACTTTTACCTCGTAAAGAGGTTTTTTTATGGGTACACATATAGTACATATATGTATGTCAACAATGCAATTGAATTTGAGAAAAAAAATAACCCATTCTACAGGCAATATAAGATGTAATTGGAAATACGGAGAAGCTGCGTTTGCGCTGAAGCCCGCTGCTGCTGATGGAGACTGCGGCTGTGGATGTGTTAATGGCACTTGGTGAGCCTATGGCGGTAACTGCGCCAAGTGCCGGCAGGGACGGACTCACTCGCAAATCCAATTGTGGTATCTTGTGTATGCTGCCTGTGTGTGTGTGATCTTGCCCCGGTGTAGTCTAGTTGTTGAATCGGCGTGTCCCAATCGCTGCGTGTTGTCTCGTCTCGCTGGTGACCTCGCTGTTATGCTGTTGTGTGCGGGTAGCTGATGCGGCAGGTGGGTGTCACGTATGTACGTATATTTGTTTACGTTTTAGCGTGTAATTGATCGTATTTATATGGGTATTTCCAGGATCGAGAATGCGACATTTGTACGTCTTTAATTGAGAAAAAAAGTGGTAAAAGCTGACATTTTCAAAACTGTTTTCTCACGTGTTTAATGCATTTTATCAACACTTATTTTATGATAAAAGACAAGCTTTGAAAACTTGTCGTTTTCGAAATATTTATAGAAAACAATGCATCGCGAACGCGACGAAATATGGAAGTCATGTTTGACTTCATCTTGTCAAATGCGAAAGTCTACGAAATGTGGCGAGTAATTTGGAAGAAAATACTCTTAAACCATAATAAAATAATGAAGATTTCCATTTTAGAAATAATTTTGATAAGTTACTATCATTTAATTCAGGGGTGCCCAAAACAGCCTTATGGATGTGCACGCACCAATACAAATATAAGAAATCACACGCTTACATGTAAGGAACATCTTTTTTGTTTCAATGTGTACACAGAAAAAAAAAGTAGAAAGAAGTTTCTTCAAAAAGTCACACGTTTCACAACGAAGTGAAGTTTTTCTTTTTCAGTGTACACAAAACGATAAGACAACAACAAAATACATTCGGATTAGCAAAAGCAAAACGACGCAATGGAATTGTTTTTGTTTTGCAGGCAACGAAAGTGAACGGAAAGCAACAATGCAAACGTTTTTCTTGTTTTGCAAGGAACGAAAGTTGACGGCAAAGCGGAATGTCAAAGTTGTTTGTGTAATTTGCTAATGTGCGCCAGAAGCTTACCAATGCGTATTCTCACATGCTTTCCATATCCTATGTACAAGACAAAAACAAATGTGCTTCGTGTGCATAGGCGATGGGCACCCCTGATTTAATTTATTTTACAAGTTTTATTAGTAATTTGTAACGCGATATCGCGAACGTGACAAGATTTCCACTTAGTTTGTGCCAAGAATTAATTCATCACATTTTATTCGATACATCGAAAACAAATTGTAAAACTTGTTTTAAATTAAACTTTCAATATATTTCAATGAATTAAAATGGTTCATGTTACAATCTTACTGTCCTACTTAGTGTAATCGTTAAAATACAAACAGTCCATTTTGAAAGTAAATTTTTTAGAAAATGGGCAAAAATATGGAAATAGTGAATTTATTCCAATATAGAATCTATATGTTCATCCCATTGAATTTCTTCTAGCGTATATTGCTTAAAAGATGTTACTTTTTGATCAACTTTACGTTTTTCGTCGTGGTGGACCTTTTTCTGGAAATGCCCATATGTATTTATATTCCTAGATATTACACGTTTCCGCATGAAGAGACGTATTCTGCCTCGCAGAGGCAACCACGCGAAATCGCTCCTCAGCCCAGACTAAATCCCTAACCTAATTATCTCCTGTCAAATCCCTACCAATGTCATTCTTCTATTCCTGATCCCTACGCTATTCTCAGTTTTACATGTTTTGGTCGACGCTGATTGGCCAAGCTGTCGCTATATGTTTCTCCTGTGGCCAATAGATGGCGTTGACAACAGCTGGTGTCTATCGATACCCCCAAAAAAACCTCTTTACGCGGTAAAAGTCTAGTGACGAAAACATTTCCATGCCGCAAAATTTCTGATATCCAATTTTGTGACGAAATATATTAAATTTTTTATATATGGGTATTTCCAGGATCGCGAACTCGACATTCGTACGACTTTAAACAAAAAAAAAAATGGCAAAAATTGACATTTTCAAAAATGTTTTCTCACGTGTTTAATGCATTTTATCAACTCTATTTTTATGATAAAAGACAATCTTTGAAGACTTGTCGTTTTTTTATTATTTATAGAAAACAATGCATCGCGAACGCGACGAAAAATGGAAGTCATTTTTGACTTCATCTTGACAAATGCGAAAGTCTGCGAAATGTGGCGAGTAATTTGGAAGAAAATACTGTTAAACCATAATAAAATAATGGAGTTTTTCATTTTAGAAATAATTTTGATATGTAACTACCGTTTTATATATTTTACAAGTTTTCTTAGTAATTTGTAACGTGACATCGCGAACGTGACAAGATTTCCACCTAGTTTCTCCAAGAGTTTGTTCATCAAATTTTATTCTATATTCCGATATATAGCTCTTAGAACTTGTTTTAAATTAAACTTTCAATATATTTCTATATATTAAAATGGTTCATGTTACAATCTTACTGTCCTACTAAGTGTAATCGTTAAAATACAAACGGTCCATTTTGAAAATCAATTTTTAAGAAAATAGGCAAAAATATGGAAAAAGTGAATTTATTCCAATGTAGAATCTATATGTTCATCCTATTGAATTTTTTCTAGCGTATATTGATAAAATAAATAACTTGAATACATTTTTGAAAGAAAATTTCACAAGATGTGAGTTTTTAATCAATTTTACGTTTTTCGTCGTGGTGGACCTTTTTCTGGAAATGCCCATATGTGGGAATGGGTCTGGCAACGCCGCTCAGCCCTCCCATCACAGTAATCGATAAGACGGACTGCAAAAAAAAATTTTCAAAAATATTTTTGCTAGTATTTTTTAAAATTGTTTGAAAACTGCGAAAAAGGCACTTTTTGCATGAAAATGAGGAAAAATGGGTTAAAATGGTCATTTTTAGGATTTTCAAAAAATTATAAAAAGTACTACCAAAAATATTTTTGAAAATTTTTTTTTGCAGTTCCTTATGGAATTGTTTCAAGAATTTTTTTGCATTCAAATATTTTTTGTAAAAAATCGAGGAAAAAAGTTTTGAAAAGTGACTTTTACATAAGTTCGAAATTTTCGAAGGGCACTTAATGGGTTAAGGAAAGTTTTGTGTCGTTCAAACGGAATTTGGACGACCTTTCCAAATATATTTTTTGTACTGTGATAACTTGACTTACATAGCAGTTATAGCAAAAAAAAGGGTGCATACTTTAAGCTGTGAGCCACTGTATGTCAGACAAATGTGAAAACAAAAGTAAGGGAAAAAAGTGTTTTTCTTGTAATGAATTTGGCCACATTTCAAGAGAGTGTTCCCTGAAAAAACAAGAAAATGATTTAAATCAAAGTAACACGCGTCACATAACAGCTGATCATACAGGGTGGCGCAAAAGAAGTCATCCGATGTGGTTTGGCTCTCATTTTTTTTCTAAATGAAAAATTTTGATTCTGTTTTTTGATTATGTTTATTCGAACCTTAAGAATTTTATTGGTTTAGGCGAGAAGATGACATCGGCCAAGTGTTCGCTGCCAGAGCTCATGACCATACGCCCGTTTTATGGCATTTTCCATCACTTTTGCCAGAACTTCGGGCGACAGGTTCTCGCATTCCTGGCGAATATTTTCCTTAAGGGCTTCAAGAGTTTGCGGCTTGTTGACGTGAACCTGCGACTTTAAAAAAACCCCATAAAAAGAAGTCTGGAATGGTTAATTCGGGTGATCTGGCCGGCCAGTGCAAATATCAAAAACGAGAGATAAAGCGGTTATTATTATTACATTATTACAATTATTCTGCGTTCTTGGGGAGTGTATCGCTCCAGTTGTATTCTGTATCTGTCTAGTCCACAAATGTCAAAACAGATTTGACATTGGCGGCCATTTGCAAAAATGAGAGCATCTTCCAATAGGGTGACTTCTTTTGCGCCACCTTGTATATCGATGTGCAAAGCCGTGCGCGTCCAAAATGAAAATTACGTTGCTTTGATAGACACCGGTAGCAAATACAACATTATGAGTCAGAGGTCATATAAGAAATTAAAGAATGTGAGTTTAAGCCCAATAAGCGTTTTGCTCGTCGGTTTCGGTTCTCAAAACAAAGTGAAGCCTTTCGGATCATTTGTTGAAACGTTGAATGTGGACAATCAGCAGTTTAAAGTCAATTTCTTAGTTGTTTCCGATAAATTTCTAGATGTGGAAATAGTGTTGGGCGAAGATTTTTGTAAGAACGCTGAAATAAAAATAAATCGCGACGGCATAACAATTAAAGAACCCAATAACGATGATGACCCTGAAATGAAAATAAACTCAATAATGAAAATAGACGTGACAAATAATGATGAAATACCAATTGAAATAAATCCAGAAGCAAGCAACAGTGCCAAAAGCCAAGTTTATGAGCTCGTGAAAAACTATAAACCGGGAAATGTCAAGTCGACAAACGTGAAAATGAATATCGTGATTAAAGATGAAACTCCAATATATTCGCGACCGCGCAGGCTCGCATATTCCGAACGCTGCATAATTGACGATCAAGTAGACCAGTGGCTGAAAGACGGAATAGTTGAACAATCCGAGTCAGAGTTCACTAGCCCTGTGATACTGGTAAAGAAACGAGATGGTACACCGAGACTTTGCGTCGATTATCTATCTATATATATAAAACTCTTTGTCCTGACTGACTGACTCACTGACTGACTGACTGAGAATCAACGTGTAGCCCAAACGGTAAAAGATAGAAAGCTGAAATTTGCACACAACATAGATGAGATAATTTCATCGTGCAATAAGACGGCGTTTTGCGCAATTCGACCTCTAAGTGGGTTAAATCGGGGTCAAAGGTCACGGAATTGCTTAGTATAAAAAACTTTTTTGTTTCTTAAGATATCTCAACCAAACTCACAGATTATATGTTTGGTACTGTCTCTTACATTCTGACCAACTTTGGTCAATGTCGGGAGACTATATCATATATAGGAACAATCGGATGAAAATAACCTTTAAGGTGGGTTCTCACTGCGTCACAAACGCTGCACAAAGCATTTCACAACGTCACAAGGCAATGTGAACACTAAATGCATAGTCACAAAATTGTGAAGTCACAAAAATGTGACAATCCAATGTAAACACCACTTTCACATTCTGTTAAAAATTTTTTGTGAAGGAGACTGACACAATTTTGATAAAAACTATGTTAACTCCTGTTAAAGTTCAAGCAGCTCAATTGAGCCCAATCCCATTGTGAAAGCACATCGAGCAAGTTGGTTTTCTTTCACATTTGTGAAAACATAAACGTCAAAGCTAATATTTTATTGTTGTGTTTCGGGCCTTTAGCATTGTTTTTGATTTTTCTGAAAGACATGGATTCACAAGATGAAACAGAGCTTGCTGCTTTGGCGGTCATTGGGCTGTGGCTTTTAGAGGACGACGATGATGAGCCCAAGGCAAAGCGCAGCTGCTGGATCGACGAAATGAATTTGATTCGTGGAAAAGAGGGAATGTATGCAAAGCCAACGAGAGATCTGCGAAGTCTTCCGTTCAAATTCAAAAATTATTTGCGTATGGACGGACTTTACGAGGTAAAAGTCTAGTGACGAAAACATTTTCTTGCCCAAAAATTTCTGATATCCAATTTTGTGACGAATAATATTAAGTTTTACATAAAAATAATTAAAAAAAAAAAATTTTGGCACTCGGCACATTGCGCTAAAATGTCTCAATTCTTCATACCAAATAAAACTCACTGTTTTGCGCAGTGCCGAATGCAAAAATTTTTTTTTTTAATTATTTTTATGTAAAACTTAATATTATTCGTCACAAAATTGGATATCAGAAATTTTTGGGCAAGAAAATGTTTTCGTCACTAGACTTTTACCTCGTAAAGAGGTTTTTTTTATGGGATATCAGAAATTTTTGAATAAGACATTAGATATTTGTCAGCCTTGTTTATTGTTTGTACAGCAAAAACAAACAGTCTGGCAACACTGGTTCGTTTTAGGAATCGCAAAATCTATCAGCACTCTCAAACTCTGGCTGCTATAACACTTTGTTGCTGCTGCCCTATTAAAATTCAAAGTAAAACGTATATCTTCAGTTAATAGGTTATATCTTCCAAACCTATCGATAAATTTTTTTGTGTCATATATCAAAAAACGCGAAATTTTACAAACTAAAATATATTGAAAATTAAAAAAAATCGTTAGCGGCGTTTTCTCAAAAACCGCCAAAATGTGGCAAAAAATACCTTATTTCACCTGTAGCAATTTACCTGTGCTCTTAAGCAAAAAAGTGTACAGCTATGCTTAAAAGCCCTTCGAACTACCTTTTCAACGATATTTAGATCACATCTGTAGCTTCTATCGTTTGGATGCTATAAGGGTTTCAATTTCAGCGGTTTTTAGCGATTTCCCGCTAAACTAGCGATTTTTCGAAAAAGTCGTAGAACAAACGTTTCTAGATTTTTGAGCGGGAACAAGTCCTCATTCAAACTTTTAAGCTAAATCAACGATTTGATACTAACAAACAAACACCCAAACAGACAAACTGACTTTTCATCTCATTTTCGGAAGGCGACTCAAAATTTCAAAATTAATTTTTTTTTTAACCAGTTGTCGGATTTTGATGATCAAGGTGTCATTCGACGCGTATTTTTGATAAGAATTGTAAAAAATTCAACGAAAATTCAAAAAGGCTCCAACGGCCCCATTTGCTCCAATAATTTAAATTTTTCCCCTCCCATTTACACCTGTTTATCTCACGAACCAGGTGAGTTTTCAAAAATCTTAGTATGCACATTTGTAAGTTAAGTTGATACCTTTCGATCGGTATATAACTCGACCTGATCGGACAGTCATAGCAAATCTTCCATTCTTCCTGTGTATATATGCTAGTCGCCTTCGCACCCTTCGTGCTGCTTTCGTCACTAGCGCGGACTGCCGTCCGCAGTGATACTAATCAAGAAGAAGACAACAAATTTTCGCGAACCAATTTCACCAGGCGAGCGACTTGCGGTGACTGCGATATTTAGCCTCCGGATCAAGCATGACGAGCCTCTCATACGAGTTCAGAATGTCGAAGGCCTTAATATCAGCCATTATTCCAGAAACATGCGATGATTCATAAAATTTTTCAAAGAAATTAAATCTTTATTATTGGAGGACAATTGCAAAGTGACATTTCTTTGTTTTTATTCATTTTGTGGAACTTGTTATTGTTCAATTGCGAACATTTTGTGAACATTTTGATTCCATGTGATTTTTTGCGATGCTCTTTACATTGACTGGTAGTGTTTACATTGAAGGCTTTCACAAGTCTTTTCACAAGGCCTTTCACAATTTTGTGAAACACAAATTTTGTGTTGCCAATGTAAACACTTTGACGTATTCTGCAAATCATCACAAAGCATAACAAAATGTGATATCACATTGCGAAGCAATGAGAACCCTGCTTTAGTATGAAAAACTTTTTGTTTCTTAAGATATCTCTCAACCAAACTCACAGATTGTATGGTTTTGACTGTCTCTTACATTCTGACTAAATTTGGTCAAAGTTGGGTGACTATATCATATAGCTGCCATAGGAACAATCGGATGAAAATAACCTTTAGTATGAAAAACTTTTTTGTTTCTTAAAATATCTCAACCAAACGCAATGATTGTATGTTTGGAACTGTCTCTACATTCTGACCAACTTTGGTCCAATTTAAATCACTATATCATATAGCTGCCATAGGATCAATCGGATGCAAAATAACCCTTAGTATAAAAACCTTTTTTGTTTCTTAAGATATCTCATCCAAACTCTTAAATTGTATGTTTGGGACTGTCTCTTACATTCTGACCAAATTGAGTCAAAGTCTGATGACTATATCATATAGCTGCCATAGGAACAATCGGATGCAGAATAACCTTTAGTATGAAAAACTTTTTTGTTTCTTAAGATATCTCAACCAAACTCAATGATTGTATGTTTGGGGCTGTCTCTAACATTCTGGCCAAATTTATTCAAAGTCGGGTTACTATATCATATAGCTGCTTTAGGAACAATCTGATGCAAATTAACCTTTAGAATCAAGAACTCTGTTGCTGTATGAGATATTCTTAGAACACTCACACATTAACTCTTCTTGCTAAATTTTGACTTTTTCCTCAAATTTAGCTTTTTCCCGCCAAATTTAGCTTTTTCCCGCCAAATCACTAAATCTGACTTTTATCCAAAGTTCAATTGCAAGGAAGTAACATTAAAACCGCGGACAGCGGAAGTTAAATATTTTCGTTTTTTTTACAAAAAATGGTAAAGAATATAAATTTGTTAAGCTGGACAACAAAAGACTTTCTTTTCAATTTTGCGAGCGAAGCGAGCGGGGGTTGGCGAGCGAAGCGAGTAGGGGGCGGAGCCCCCTAGTAGAAGAATAAATAAGGTAATAGAACGAGATCATTTCCCACTACCACTGATTGAAGACCAGCTAGACCGACTTGTGGATGCGAAAATATATAGCACGATCGATTTGAAGAACGGATTTTTCCACGTTGACGTCGAGAAAGAAAGCCGAAAGTTTACACCGTTTGTTACGCACAATGGGCAGTATCAGTTCTGCAAAGTTCCATTTGGTTTAACCAACTCGCCTGGTGTATTTCAAAGACACGTGAATGCCATATTCAGAGAGCTGACACGCAGAGGCATCGCCATGCCATACGTTGACGACATCATTATACCTGCCAGAACCGAGGACGAAGCTGTGGCTAATCTCAAAGAAGTCTTGAAGCAATGTGAAGATTATGGTCTTGTACTAAATCTGAAGAAATGCCGTTTCCTGATGTCTAAGATTGAGTTTCTAGGACATGTTGTCGAAAATCAAACCATAAGTATTTCTGAGACGAAGACTAAAGCTGTAACCCATTTTCCTGTACCGAAAAACCAGAAGCAATTACAAAGTTTTCTTGGTCTTGTTGGCTATTTTCGTAAATTCATTTTAAACTTTGCAATTATAGCTAAGCCTTTGACAGACCTAATGAAACACGATGCCAAGTTTATCCTGAACGAGAAAGAGATCGATTCGTTTAATACGCTGAAGAAACTGGTAACTGAGAAGCCGATACTGAAGATCTTTCACCCTCAGCATGAGACGGAGCTGCACACAGACGCTTCTATTGATGGTTTCGGTGCAGTACTACTTCAGAAATCGCCTGACGATGGATTAATGCACCCAGTGTACTACATGAGTAAGAAAACGACGGATGCAGAAAGAAAGTTCACCAGCTATGAACTGGAAATCCTTGCCGTAGTGGAGGCTCTGCACAAGTTCCGAGTTTATCTCCTGGGTTTACACTTTAAACTGGTGAGTGATTGCAACGCTTTTACCAAAACGATCGACAAGAAAGACGTCTGCGCTAGAGTTGCCCGATGGATTCTCCTGCTCCAAGATTATGATTTCGACGTCGAGCATAGAGCTGGCACACGCATACGCCATGCCGATGCTTTGAGCAGATATCCAGTCATGATGATCTCCAACGATAGTATGCACAGCAAAATCAAGTATCTTCAAGCACAAGACGATGAGCTGAAAGCAATTATAGATATCCTAGCTGAGAAGGACACGCACAACAATTACTTCATGAAATCTGATTTACTACACAAACTGGTTGATGACGACGAACTAATAGTAGTACCATTGGCTTTGCAACGCGAAATTATCAAGCAGGCCCACGAGAAAGGACATTTTTCCGTCAAGAAAACAAAGGAAATGATTGGAAAAGAGTACTATATACCAAAGATCGACGACAAGATTCAACGACAAATACGATGCTGCATTCCATGCATTGTATTAAACCGCAAGCTTGGTAAGAAGGAAGGAGAGTTGCATCCGCTGCCAAAAGAAGAGGCGCCATTGCAAACGTTACATATTGACTTCTTAGGCCCTCTTGAGTCAACACATCGGCAATACAAGCACATCCTTGCAGTCATTGACGGTTTCACTAAGTTCTGCTGGTTGTACCCAACAAAGACGACATCAGCGAAGGAGGTAGTTACGAAGCTGCAAGCACAAAGCATAACGTTCGGGAATCCTGTCCAGATAGTCTCCGACAAGGGATCCGCCTTTACATCTGAAGAGTTTAAGCAATACTGCAATGAAGAGAACATTAAACACCATGCTGTAACAACGGGCTTGCCACGTGCGAATGGCCAAGTCGAAAGACTCAACGCAATCATAGTATCGGTATTGTCCAAGCTATCCATCGATGACCCAAGTAAATGGTACAAATATGTTGAAAAGGTGCAACAAACCATTAACTCAACGTTCTGCAGAAGCACTCAAATGACGCCGTTTGAGCTACTAGTTGGCATAAAAATGCGAACCAAAGATGACATTCAAATCAAACAACTTATTCACGAAGAGATGATCCAGAATTTCAACGACAATAGAGACGAACTACGTAAAAACGCCAAGCAACAGATTCTCAAAGTTCAAGAAGAAAACAAGAAGTCCTATAACTTGCGACGTAGACCTGCATCAGCGTACAAGGTCGGTGATCTTGTCGCAATCAAACGCACACAGCTTGGTGGTGGGCTGAAGCTGAAGCCCAAATATTTAGGTCCATATCGTGTCTCTAAAGCTAAGGCGCAAGACACCTATGATGTAGTAAAAGATGCTTATTTCAACGACGGTCCCAGGTACACATCCACCTGTGCCGAATATATGAAGCCATGGGTTCCTAACGACGATGGTGACGACGACGCATTCGAGGCGAATGCATAGAAGGATGGCCGAGTTGTGGGAATGGGTCTGGCAACGCCGCTCAGCCCTCCCATCACAGTAATCGATAAGACGATAACTATCGAGCAGCTGTGTGAAGCTGGGGAGTTGCTGATCGAGAGTCCGACGTGAATGGACGGCTTTGAGAAAAACCAAAACGAAGTTGCGAAACGACGCTCGCACAAACGACGAATACGAATTTAAACGAGTTACTTATTATTTAAAACTTAATCCATTAATTACATTATCTACAAATAAACTTATTGTAATAACTAAATACCGTGGATTTCCTTATTCCAATAACCCGAAGTCCACATATATGTTAATTTATTATATACTAGGGGGCTCCGCCCCCTGCTCGCTTCGCTCGCCAACCCCCGCTCGCTTCGCTCGCAAAATTGTAAAGAAGGTCTTTGTTGTCCAGCTTAAACTTAAACTGCTCGCTTCGCTCGCCAACCCGCAGCTCGCTTCGCTCGCAAAAAATTAATAGAACTTCTTTAGTTGTCCGGCTTAGCAAATTATTACCATATAAGGGGTCCGTCCCCTGCTCGCTACGCTCGCAAAATTGAAAAGAAGGTCCTTAGTAGTCCGCTTTAACAAATTTATATACTACTAGGGGGCTCCGCCCCCTGCTCGCTTCGCTCGCCAACCCCCGCTCGCTTCGCTCGCAACATTGAAAAGAAGGTCTTTTGTTGTCCAGCTAATCAAACTTAAACTGCTCGCTTCGCTCGCCAACCCGCAGCTCGCTTCGCTCGCAAAAATTTAAAAGAACTTCTCTAGTTGTCCGGTTTAACAAATTAATACAATATAAGGGGGTCCGTCCCCTGCTCGCTTCGCTGGCAAAATTGAAAAGAAGGTCCTTAGTAGTCCGCTTTAACAAATTTATATAATATAGCATTTTTTGTAAAAAAAACGGAAATATTAAACTTTCGCTGTCCGCGGTTTTAATGTTTCCTCCTTGCAATTGAACTTTGGCTTAAAGTCAGATTTAGTGATTTGGCGGGAAAAATCCAGATTTAGCGGGAAAAAGCTAAATTTATCGGAAAAAAGCTAAATTTGAGGAAAAATTCAAAATTTAGCAAGAAGAGTTAATGTGTGACTTTTCTAAGAATATCTCTTGCAACAACAGAGTTTTTGATTCCAAAGGTTAATTTGCATCCGATTGTTCCTATGGCAGCTATATGATATAGTCATCCGACTTTGACCAAATTTGGCCAGAATGTTAGAGACAGCCCCAAACATACAATCTGTGAGTTTGGTTGAGATATTTTAAGAAACAAAAAAGTTTTTCATACTAAAGGTTATTTTCATCCGATTGTTCCTATGGCAGCTATATGATAAAGTAACTCGACTTTGACCAAATTTGGCCAGAATGTTAGAGACAGCCCCAAACATACAATCTGTGAGTTTGGTTGAGATATTTTAAGAAACAAAAAAGTTTTTCATACTAAAGGTTATTTTCATCCGATTGTTCCTATGGCAGCTATATGATATAGTCATCCGACTTTGATCAAATTTGGTCAGAATGTAAAAGACAGTACCAAACATATAATCTGTGAGTTTGGTTGAGATATCTTAAGAAACAAAAAAGTTTTTCTTACTAAGCAATTCCGTGACCTTTGACCCCGATTTAACCCACTTAGAGGTCGAATTTCGCAAAACGCCGTCTTATTGCACGATGAAATTATCTCATCTATGTTGTGTCCAAATTTCAGCTTTCTATCTTTTACCGTTTGGGCTGCGCGTTGATTCTCAGTGAGTCAGTCAGTGAGTCAGTCAGGACAAAGAATTTTATATATATAGACTAGGGGGCTCCGCCCCATGCTCGCTTCGCTCGCCAACCCCCGCTCGTTTATTATATATGCCAAAAAAAATATTAATATACATACAAAGTAAACAAATAAAATTGGCATTCGGCACTGCGCAAAAAGTTATTTTTTAGGTGCAGAGAAGCTGAAGCTTTTTGCGCAAAGTGCCAAATGCCAATTTTTTTTTACTTTGTATGTATATTAATTTTTTTTTTGGCATATATAATAAACGAGCGGGGTTGGCGAGCGAAGCGAGCAGGGGGCGGAGCCCCCTAGTATATAATAAATTAACATATATAAAAAATTTAATATATTTCGTCACAAAATTGGATATCAGAAATTTTGCGGCATGGAAATGTTTTCGTCAATAGACTTTTACCGCGTAAATAGGTTTTTTTGGGGGATATCAGAAATTTTTGCATAAATGATAGCCCTCATTCTTATTATACAAAAACAAACTGTCTGGCAACACTGGGTACTCATGCAATGCACAAGTATGTATGAAGATAAATTTTCTGTATGCAATACCCCCAAAAAAACCTCTTTACGCGGTAAAAGTCTAGTGACGAAAACATTTCCATGCCCCAAAATTTCTGATATCCAATTTTGTGACGAAATATATTATATTTTTTATATATGTTAATTTATTATATATGCAAAAAAAAAAATATATATACAAAGTAAAAAAAAAAATTGGCATTCGGCACTTTGCGCAAAAAGGTTCAGCTTCCTTGCACCTAAATAATAACTTTTTGCGCAGTGCCGAATGCCAATTTTTTTTTTTACTTTGTATATATATTTTTTTTTTTGCATATATAATAAATTAACATATATAAAAAATATAATATATTTCGTCACAAAATTGGATATCAGAAATTTTGGGGCATGGAAATGTTTTCGTCACTAGACTTTTACCGCGTAAAGAGGTTTTTTTGGGGGATATCAGAAATTTTTGAGAGCACCACTTGCAAGCAGTTTATTTCCGCATTACGCTCCAAGCAGTGTACATACTGCACATGTACATGCAGTAGTGTAAAGGTAAAAGGTATATTCAGTAGATAGGTAATTTCTCGCCCAAACGAATTTTGACAGATATGTGTTATATGTCAAAAAACGCAGAATTGAATTGTCTACAACATATAATATACTTAAAAGTGATTTGATGTGTAGATTTTTCTTAAATTGTCAAAATGTGGGAAAAAATATCTTATTTCACCTGTAGCGGTTTACCTTTTTACTTAAAAAAAAAACTTTGAAGGTATGCATAAAAGTCCTTCGAAACACCTTTCCAACGACATATAGAACATATCTGTAGCTTCTATCGTTTGGATGCTATGGGGGTTTTAAGTTTGGCGGTTTTTAGCGATTTCCCGCTAAACTAGCGATTTTTCGAAAAAGTCGTAAAACAAACGTTTCTAGATTTTTGAACGGGAACAAGTCCTTATTCAAACTTTTAAGCTAAATCAACGATTTGATCCAAACAAACAGACAAACAAACATACTGACTTTTCATCTCGTTTTGAGAAGGGCACCAAAAATTACAAAATTAATTATCTTTTGAACCAGTAATCGGATTTCGATGATCGAGGTGTCATTCGACGCGTATTTTTGATTAGAATAGTAAAAAATTCAAAAACAATTCAAAAAGGCTCCAACGGCCCCATTAGCTCCATTAATTTAAATTTTTCCCCTCCCACTTACACCTGTTTATCTCAAGATCCAGGTGAGTTTTCAAAACTCTTAGTATGCACATTTGTAAGTTGAGCTTATACCTTTCGATCGGTATATAGCTCGACCTGATCGGACAGTCATAGCAAATTTTCCATTCTTCCTGTGTATATATGCTAGTCGCCTTCGCACCCTTCGTGCTGCTTTCGTCACTAGCGCGGACTGCCGTCCGCAGTGATTAAGAAATTAAATAACTATATAGTAAAGAAAAATAAATAAAATAAGTTTACAGGGAGGCGCTAATGTTTAACTCATTTGAATAAATTAAAGTCGCGTTGTCACATAACAAAACTTAACTTTCTGGCAGCACTGGTTACTTTAAGCAAGCAGTAAACATGCAAGTAAGCAAGGAAAGAAAGATCTATATAGTTAATTAATAGATTAACAGGTAATTTCGGGCCTTAACGAATTTTTACAGATATGTGTTATATGTCAAAAAACGCGGAATTAAATTTCCTAAATACAACATATTTTTAAGTGATTTATTATTATTATTATTGAAAAGTTAGAACAGTTTACAAAACTAAGACTAACTTATGAGGTATAGCACTGGCGGCGTGGCCTTCGGCTATATTGTGTTGCATCTGGGTCTGTTGGCCGATTAATTTTATAGTTAAAAGCCAGTGTGACCGTGGTCGGCGAAGGAGAAAACGCCCAGCTTATGCGATAGGCCGATAGGTAAGCCATTTTGAATGAGAGAGCGCGCGTATAAGAGTCATCAAGAGAGAGAAGGGCTTTGGGTATGCGTGGGCGGCTTGCCGAATGCACCGAAAGA
The DNA here is from genome assembly GCA_037043435.1 of Drosophila suboccidentalis. Taxonomy (NCBI): domain Eukaryota; kingdom Metazoa; phylum Arthropoda; class Insecta; order Diptera; family Drosophilidae; genus Drosophila; species Drosophila suboccidentalis. Next base: position 7,551 of record JBAMBK010000830.1, on the reverse strand, counting down.
ATATGGGTCAATGCCAAGGGCGATCGGCCGTTGACTTGCGGAGCCGTTGCGTATGCAGAGAGAGAGGGAGAAATCGGCATAGCAACAGGCTAATTTTTCTGCAAGCGTGAGTGTGGTTTGAAGCTCGAACGCAGAAGGAAGCGTTGGGAGCTTGGCCGGCGGCAAGTTTTTTCGTTTGAGTGCGGGAGAAACCTATATATATAATATATATAAACATTGTCTGTTCGAGCGTCAGTTTTCTTGTTTTGTGTTAGCTTTGTTTTTGGTTAGTGCAGTGTCAGAAACTTTATGTTTAGTGTCTTGAATCACTGCGGACGGCAGTCCGCGCTAGTGACGAAAGCAGCACGAAGGGTGCGAAGGCGACTAGCATATATACACAGGAAGAATGGAAAATTTGCTATGACTGTCCGATCAGGTCGAGTTATATACCGATCGAAAGGTATTAACTTAACTTACAAATGTGCATACTAAGACTTTTGGAAACTCACCTGGTTCGTGAGATAAACAGGTGTAAGTGGGAGGGGAAAAATTTAAATTATTGGAGCTAATGTGGCCGTTGGAGCCTTTTTGAATTTTCTTTGAATTTTTTACAATTCTCATACGCGTCGAATGACGCCTCGATCATCGAAATCGGACAACTGGTTCGAAAGATAATTAATTTTGAAATTTTTAGGGGCCTTCCGAAAATGAGATGAAAAGTCAGTATGTCTGTTTGTTTGTTTGTTTGTTTGTTTGGATCAAATCGTTGATTTAGCTTAAATGTTTGAATGAGGACTTGTTCCTGTTAAAAAATCTAGAAACGTTTGTTCTACGACTTTTTCGAAAAATCGCTAGTTTAGCGGGAAATCGCTAAAAACCGCCAAACTTAAAACCCCCATAGCATCCAAACGATAGAAGCCACAGATGTGATCTATATATCGTTGAAAAGGTATTTCGAAGGCCTCTTAGGCATACCTTCGAAGTTTTATTTTTAGGAAAATAGGTAAACAGCTACAGGTGAAATAAGGTATTTTTCTCCACATTTTGGCGGTTTTTGAGAAAACGCCGCTAACGATTTTTTTTAATTTTCAATATGTTACAGTTTGTACAATTTCGCGTTTTTTGATATATCATGCATAAATTGTAGTCGATTGGTTTGGAAGACATAACCTATTAACTGAATCCATACGTTTTACTTTGAATTGGAATAAGACAGCAGCAGCAATTACATTTGACTAACAGTCCAGTAACAATGAAATCTATAATTTGACAGTCGTTGTTAAAGATTGACAGTGGCGCTAAGTGTAGAGCGTCCGATTTTTCATGAATTCTCAGTTCGGATTTCCGGGTTCGAGTTCTGGCACGGCCAAAACATTTTTTTTTTTTAATTTTTAAATGCAATTAATTTGTTAGTAGATGATCCGAATAGGTTTTTTTTTAATGTAGTAGTAGTAGTAGTAGTAGTGAATTTTATTTTGATTTTTGTGTTTTTTTTTCTTTTTTTTTTGTGTTTACATTGATATTTACAATAAATTGATTAACAATAAAAGGTTTACATTAAAATAGAGAAAAGTAGTAGACAAAAATACAAATAAAATATGAAAGACTAAGGCTTGGCTCATGCCGTTAGCCTAGTACACAATTTGTGTGTTGGGCATGTTGGGCTGTACTCGTCAAACTAACTATGTATACTCGTTTATAATTTCTCGCCGGTATTTGTGACACTCCAGCAGAAAGTCGGCCAGTGAACGCCAGGTAAATATACCATTTAGAAGGTCGATGCAAACTTGTGTATCCAAAATTGCGCTATTCCAATGCTGTATTCTGATTTCTCTTAGTATTGGGCATCTTCCCATGAAGTGCAGTATATCCTCCCGTTCCTGTGTGTTGCACAACGAACAAATGCTTGGACCTGTCTTATGTAGCGTGTGGCTTAGGGTGTTTAATGAAAACCACGATTGTGTATAGGAGACTCGGTATTCGTGCACTTCTTGCTGTCTCTGGACTTCAGCTCGTCGGATGGGGCGTGGGTTCTTTCCTTGTCTAACTATACTCACACTACGATTGATAAATAATAAGTGCACTTGCAGAATTTTAATCGGGAAAAGTATTCAAACGTGTATTAGGATTAACCACGGAAATATAACGGAGGCTTTAAGTTCGGATAATCGTATTATAAGGTACTCTAGATGTTCGCGTACCTCATTCTTTCTACCCACCCAACCATGGTAGCTCTTGGGAATCTGTTGGCTACCCCTAAATCAATTGTTGATCGATTTTATACGAGATTACGGCAGCATGCGTTTACAGGTACTAGCATTGAACCACGAAAGGAGATTTACAGCGACATGTTCATATGTATCTCACAATTCATTTATTACAAAAGAAGGATTCCGATTCGTTCGGGTTATTCATTACTTAATTTCGACACAGGGTCGCTAATATACAAGTTCAGGTTAAATGTCAAATTGTATCGACTTATCAAACCAATATCAAAGAAATTCAAATCATCTTCATTATGCCCTACACCTTTCGCACACTCTTTATATATATATAGATTTAAATTTATAATTTTTAAATATGACTCTTACGATTGTTAGTTGCCACAATTAGGCGTACTCACAAGATTTTGTTACTCACAAATACATTTTCCATCGCCGTGTGCACGTTGGGCCCATCGATGCAGTTGCTGATGTTGCTGTGAATTATATTCTTTCTGTTGTTGTTGTAGAAAAAGGGTGTATGGTGTGTGGTGTACTGCTAACTCAAAGTATCATGATGAAGATGATTTAACTAAGGAACATCAAATTAATTAGTAATGATATTTAATTAAATTTAACAAATTAATAGAAAAATTCAGTACTTAGATACAAAAAGGATTATTCGATACAAATCTTGGTTGTCGGCTGATTGAGCCGTGTTTTTTTTTTTTTTTTTTTACATGACACTCGTGCTTTGATCACGTGCGCGCCAATTTATCTTTATGTTGATTCGGCTACACGTGTCTTTTCCTCTGGCCAACGAACAAGGCTTACGCAGTCAGATCCGCAGTCTCTGGTACAGCACAGTTGTAAGTGCAGTGCATGTCAAACTGTAGCGCTCCCAAGGTGCAGAAAAGTGACTCCTGATGTTACTGTCACACCTAAAGGTGACCCACGTTGAGCTGTGATCGCAGCGGCAGAATCACAGTTGCACGTGCAGTGCTCGAAAAACTGTGCGCTCTCCGTACGCAAGCGAGATACCGGCCAGCCTTGACGCATGCAATTGCGCGATGATTGAGGCAGCGCGAAAGCGCAAGTTGTGACTGGCCGGTATATATGTAAAGATGCCTTCAAAACTTTTCGTCGCACAGCCGCCTCCTCAGTGGCTGCAAAACTGCGCGGCGCTTGGGGTGCTGATGTAGTACTGACCGGCCTGGTGCAGCTAAATACTTAGGCAGCGCGAAAGCGCGGGGTGGAACCGGCCAGCACTTGGTAAGGATTCAAGTATTTTACCGAGAAACTGTAATCGAACTTTAATTAGCCTTAAAAATTTCTTACAAAAAAAAAACTGACACTCACTTTCAGCTGTTGCTGCGGCGGACGTTGCTAGCTGCCAGACAATGCAGCTTTATGTAAAATCTACTTTCTTTGGTTAAATTGTCTTTGTAACTCACAAAGGTTGTGCAATTAATTGCATAACAACCATGTGGTTATCGAATAAGATTTATTACAATAGTTAATTGCACGCACTCGTCTGTTTGATTTCACTGCTCACTGCATATTAAAATGCTGTCAAATTCCAATCACCCATATACGCGCTGTCGCTTTCCAATGCACGCTGCTTTTCGTCATTGGAATATTTCTAACGGCGTTATGGCGTGATCTTCCTCAACTTCTTTTGTGCGTTCGTTCGCAAACTACCAAGTGTGAGCGAGACAGAATGCGTGAAATGTTTAAACATGCTTGCATCCTTGTTTCGCAAACTCTTGCAGCTGTGTGCAAATAACTTTGAGTATTTTTCCCTTTACACTGAGCAAAATTGAAATCGACTTGGCAACTGGACACTACACTTATAAGGTAGAAAATTAAGTTTTAGCACCTCTGTTCTCGCCTTACAGATAACAGCTATTGTCCGTGCATTGAGTTCGTCCTTGAAATAATTTGTATCATGTAGGTCGAAATTTAGCTGTCTGTACGTTATCCTTGTGCTGCTTTGTCGTGCCTGGACTTCAAAATCGTTCATAATTTTCGCATCCAGATTTTGTAATAACGATGTGTGACCACGGTTCCATGTGCTGGGGTCTTCAAGCTCGAGGTTGACGTTTAGCTGCGTTGCCAAAGTCTCCCATTTACTAAAAAACTGCGATTTTTGACGTAAAAGGTGCACCACAACAATTTTAGGTAGGCGGTCATTTGTCATTTGCATGACTTTGCTAATATATTGCAGATGCAGGTTGAGTGTAGTGGTGTACATGGAGGATAATCCGGTTTCCAGGTGAATGGCATAGTGTGGTGTGTACGACGGTAAACGGAATATTTTTTTGATGAAAAAGAGAAGAATTTGGTTTACTTCAGCTATCTCCATATAGCCCCATACCTGTGCCGCATAGCACATGATCGCCCGCGCTGTCGCCAGAAACACCTTATATTTTAGGCTGTGATTAACCTGTTGCTTGCTTAGTATATTTTTCCAAGTGCTGTTCAGCGCTGCTTTTGAGTCCTTGAGCTTCTGTTCTGCGTGATTTTTGAAGGACATATTTGACGTCAGAATAATCCCCAGGTATTTGAACTGTTTTACAACGTCCAATTGCGTTCCATTTAAATGCCAAGAATCCTCCCTGGCGCTACGTCCTCGGCCATCTTTGATTATCATTACCTTTGACTTTTCACAATTTATTTGTAGACTCCAAGTTACACAATAGTCATGTAAGGCATTGATCATCTTTTGGAGAGCTTCAGCACTGTCCGCCAGTAACACCATGTCATCCGCGTACATTAGGACTTTGATACGTGCTGTCCCTAGTTGGACTCCTCCTGGTAGCGTGGAAACGATATCGTCGACATATAGAGCAAAGAGTATAGGGCTGAGAAGACAACCTTGCTTGACGCCCAGATTAGATTCAAACCACTGCGAAAGCTCATTTCCATCCCACACTGCAACAGTATTCCGCTCATACATGCTGTTGAGAATCTTTATCATTTTGGATGATATGCCCAGGTTGCTCAATTTCAAGAAAAGGCTGCGTCTATCAATTGTGTCAAAGGCAGCTTTAAAGTCTACAAAGAATATGTACAGCTTTTTTTTTTGAAGAAGGTATTCGTTTGCTATTGACGTCAGAACAAATGCACTATCTACTGTTGAATAGCCCTTTCTAAATCCCATCTGGTATTCGCTAAGAATCTTATGATTTTCCATCCAGCCTGTTAGACGTGACAGCAAGATGGACGCAAATAATTTCATTTCTACATTTAGAAAAGATATGCCTCTGTAATTTGATGCTTCACGTGGATCTCCCTTTTTGAAAATTGGAAAAAGTAGTGCTTTTCGGAAGCTATCCGGTGCTTCGCCATTTTCAAAAATAATATTTAACGCCGAGGTAAGCTCTTGCAAGAATCTTGGCGTAGCATTTTTGAAGAATTCTGCCGGTATAGAGTTCGCACCAGGAGCCTTCTTGTTTTTCAAGCGAAGTATTGCAGTCCTTACCTCAGAGTTTGTAATTGTCATGTCTAACTCATCGACTCGTTGGAGGGGTAGCGCATAACAATGCTTTGTAGGTGGGGTTTCAATGTAAAGGAGCCTTTTAAAGTGTTTTGCCAACATCTCAGGGTCTATTTGAAGTCGGTTGCTGTTCGCACGGCCATTCAGGCGTTTTACCATGTTCCAAAAAGATTTGCTATCCCGCACATCGTTTACTTCCAGTTCCAGGGTTTTATAATACTGTTGCTCCTTGTGTCTGCAGAGATTTTTGTAGGCTACATTCGCTGTGCTGTAGTTATTCTTGTTTAATTCACATGCATCTTTTTGTACTTGTCTTAACAATTTCATTGACTTTTTTTCTAGCTACGACACAATTAAGTTAAGGTCACCAATCACCATTATGTTATCTGACTGAATTTGCTGCAGATTGTCATCCAGGTTTTCGAAGTCCGCTATCCAGTGGTTGCAATTCAAATAAGTCGGTACAATATAAAGACGTTTATTTTCCAAAAGGATTTCTATAGCGATCGTGCTCTGGAGTTGTTTGAATGACCATTTTACTGACTTTTTAAATCTTTGCGAATACCCAAAAGTATATCTCCGCTAGCTCTTCCTCTTTTATGTGATCTGGTAGCTGATTCCCAGTGCAGAATATGTTGATTAAAATATGTTTCGAATCTCTCGAAGCCGCTTTCTACGAACGTTTCGAAAAGTACGAATATGTCGTTGGAATTAATAAATTTAAAAAAGTGAGAGTACATAAGTTTGTTTGACAGACCTGCTACATTGTACGATAGGACCTTAAGATTAAGATATTGTATTATTTTACTAAGATTGGAAAATTTATTTAGTTTTTTGCTTGCTGGTGCTTTACATTTTTTGACCGGTCCAGGAGCTTATCATACGATATGTTTGCCCAGTCTAGAGCGTTTCCAAAGGTGGACTGAATAATTTGTTCCGCTGGCTGACCATTCGCAATCAGGTTCCTGTTTTGATCGTAATGCATCCATTTGCCATTTATGTTGATAGCGTCATTTTTTACAGACACCCTGATTTCTTTATTTATGACCGCAAGCTCTTTTTTAAGCTGCAGCAGTATCAACTTGCGTTCCTGTTTTTCTAGGCTGAGATCTCGCTCTATGTATATGGACGAACCAGCCAGTTTTCTTCCATTTTTCAGCGCTTCCAATTCCACTAGCAATCCTACCTTTTTGTTGCGCTCAAAAAGGATTTTTGAGTTCCGGATCCCCGCTTGTGGCATTTCCATTTTTCTACGCAGCAAATCTTCTAAGTCTCTCTTATTGGCCTTATCCTTCTGCAAGCCCTTCAGAATTATGTTGCGACTGTTATTTTGCTCGACTATGCGATTTAGCTCCTTTCTATCTCGCTCCCTGTCATTTCTCAGTTTTTCTAATTCCTGCTTGAGTGCTTGGTTCTCTGCTCTGAGTGAACCCATAGAATGCGCACATGCTGCCTATCTCCGCCTTTAATTCTCCAATGTCATCTTTTGATGCTAATTTTGTCATTTGTTCCCCGATTTTGCTGCTCATTGAAGCTAAGTTGTGAGTCGAACTTCTTCGCCCATTTTTTGAATGGCCAGCATGAGGTCTCCCACTGGATCTTCTGGGGAAAGGTTCGATCTCTTCCGCTTCTCTTGCTGCTGAGTGCTGAAAGGGGTGCTTTCCGCGTGAGTCTCGTTGGTCATGGTTTGATGCTTCCGGATCCGGCAAGTGGTGGAGATCTGCTTACTGGCATCATACGAGGCCAAAATGACTCAAAACTTTTTGGTTTGGGCCTAAAAGTATGCCTTGACTAATGCGACACAGCCGCTCTTTCCTTTTAAGCTACGACTCTCGCGCTCTCCGATGTGTGAAACAAACATACACACTCACC
>JBAMBK010000823.1:0-43668 GCA_037043435.1 Drosophila suboccidentalis | reverse complement strand
AGTCAGAGGTTGGACGATCCATCGATGTATCGTCGATGTATCGATGATCAAAGGAAATTTCGATTATCGATTCTCTAATTTTCGGAGTCGATGCCAATATCGATACATCGATCCAAAACATCGATGATTGCTATACATTTTTTACCTTCTCTAAAAGCAGCAGACAACAGCGTAAGTACCGCGTTTTTTTATTAATTGCATAAATTTAATTGAATTTATATGTTTAGCTTTCGTACGTGTGGTTTACTATTGTGGTGGAGGTGAAAGTGACAAAGTAGCAATGGACAAACACTTGATAGGTGAGTTTTGATAGTGCAATGTGCATAAATGTATGTACATGTTACATTTTTTCTGCGCGCCAAAACCACTCTGTTGGTTGATATTAATTATTTTACAGCAATTAAAGTTATAAATTTTCTTATAGATTTAACAAACGAAAAGCGTGCGGATTCGTCAAAAGAAGATTGCGAGAAGCCGCAAGAACTCAAAGTGAGTAAGCGCCAAACGGGGCCTTCTTTTGTATGGGACCATTTTAAAAAATGTGCAGGCAGCCAAGAGGCCATATGTAATCATTGCGGATCAAAGATAAAAACCAAAGGCAACACGTCAAATCTAATACATCATCTACAAAGCATGCATAAGAACTATGCAAATAAGCCTATCTCTAAGCCTGCTTTGCCAACAAATCTTGACAACTATTTAAACAAAGTCAAGTGTTACGAAAATGGCTCAGCTCGCAAGAACGCTATTGATGAAGCAATAATGCGCATGATAGCTATAGATATTCAACCATTTAGTGTCCTCGAAGACAAAGGCTTTTGTGAATTGGTGCATTTGTTGGATCCCCGGTACAAAATACCCAGCAAAAAGTTCTTTCGCAACGTGCTTCTTGAGAATAAGTACGTTACAGTAACTTGCCATTTTATAAACAGTAGATTTGAATTAAAGTCGGCAGTCTTGGCAACTCAAAAACTTCTGACGCCCACAAATCATACTGCCAAGAGCATGGCAGAAACATTGCAGGCTGTCATGACAGAGTGGGATGTGTACAAAAAAGTTGTGTGTGTCGTGACGGATAATGATGCAACAATAAAAAAATCGTGCGAGATACTACAGCTTAAAAATCTGCCTTGCTGTTCACATACTTTGAACTTGATCGTCCAAGAAGCTTTAAAATTGCCGAGCCTTAATGATATATTTTGTAAATGCAAACGCATCGTAGCCTTCTTTAAATCAAGCACAGTTGCGAATGCCAAGTTAAAAGAGGCTCAAAACGTGAAAAATCCATTGGGTCTTGTGCAAGAAGTGGCTACCAGATGGAACAGTGCCTTTTTAATGATGGATCGTATAAAATTGCTGAGCTCTTTCATTGGAAAAGTGCTTCTCATTTCGCGCAAAGCTCCAAACCCGCTATCAGTCGACGAAATTGGGACTATATCGGAGCTAATCGAATTGCTAAGACCCTTCAATGACGCGACCCAACAAATTTCCGCAAATAAAATTGTCACCATTTCACTAATCATTCCGATAATTAGCGAGCTGCATCAAAAAATTAACAAATTGCGTAATGAAATAAAATCCGACAACGTTTTGGAAGCCTTAAACATGATTGCCAAAAGATTGCCCGAGAGATTTGGACAGTATGAAAAGAGGACCATTCCCCGAATCTCAACTTTAATAGATGCTCGCTTCAAAAAGTATGGTTTCTTGCATACTTTTAATGCCGACGAAGCTGCAAAAGCTTTAGAAGATGAGTTATCCGATTGTTTGTCCTTAAAAACGTCACAAAAGCCTCCTACACCACCTGAACCAAAGCGTACGCGATTTGAATTTTTAAAGTTCAAAATAGCGGCCAAGCCAACCTCCAATAGAGCTGATTCAATCATCATGCTTAACCAGTATTTGACAAAACCAAATGCCGAGGAGGATGTGGATCCCCTGATTTATTGGAAGGTAATACACTTCCTACTAATTACACATGCTAACATTAATTATTTTGTTTTTCTAGAATTCTGACGAAGAAGCTTTAAAGTTGATAGCTAAGAAGTATATGTGCGTGCCTGCAACGTCGTGTGCATCTGAAAGGATGTTTAGCAAAGCCGGGCAAGTCGTGTCAGATCGCCGATGTGCTCTGAAACCGCAAATTGTTAATGCGTTATTATTTATGAACCAAAACTATGAACTCCTACATACTTAAGTTCTGATACTCATTATTTTTTAAACAAAACTGTGATCTCGAAAATGATCTGCTTTGTAAATTCTTGAAGAATAAAGACTTGTTATTTTGTTTTAAATTTTATTTGAAAATCTTCGATTATCGTCGATTATCGATTTTTTCGCTCCAAAACATCGGTGAAATCGATGTTGGCTAACATCGACAATCGAAAAAATCGATTGTAGCAAAATTCGATCTTTTCCAACCTCTAGTAGTCGTACTCCTCAGCCACAGCTGTGTGTCCTACCGAGAGTAGGATAGTGCTGTGCCCTTTGGCACCCGACTTGAGGAGGCTCAGCGCCCTCAGCCTGACTGCGCTCCTTGCAGCCGAGTGCTGTAGGAATACGCCTATTGGGTCCAAGTTCAGTATGACGTCCAAGGCCGCTTGAGGGGTAGAGCGTACACACCCTGTAATCCCCAAGCAAGCAAGTCTTTGCACCTTTTGGAGATTTCGTAGGTGAGAGTCAGTGCGAGCAGCTTCCCACCATACCAGAGCTCCATAGGTTAAGATGGGTCTGACGACTGCAGTGTAGAACCAGTGAATGATTCGCGGCTGCAGTCCCCATCTTTTCCCAAACGTTTTCTTGCATACATAGAAGGCTTGTAATGCCTTTGTCATCCTCTCCTCCGAGTTTCTCTTCCAGGAGAGTTTGGAGTCGAGGATTACTCCCAGGTACTTTGCCTCCTTTGATAGCTTTAGCTGCGTTCCTCCTAGTGTAGGAAGTCTGAAGCTCTCTATCTTAGTCTTCCTTGTGAACAGAACGACCGGAAGCATACTTGGACAGGTGATTTGCAGTTGGATACATGATGGTCATATTTTTAGCAGCGGTAACATTGGTACACCTTCCTGGGTACAATTTCCAAAACCTTGATCTCAAAAGTTCTCAGTTTTCGTATAGTTAAAATATCAGGAGATTCTCCTTGGGGAATTATTTCAACCCTAAAGTCCGTGGAGGGCATGCCAAATTTGTCCTTCATGTTGGAGATTTTTGTTGGAGCATGGCCTCTCATTACAAGCATTTTATGTATCCAGTCGGTTGGAATTTGGGTTGGGTTCAGATTTCTCAGGATGATCTTTCTGTTTTTCTTTTTCTCTGATCCAATAACGTGGAGGCCCATCTTGTTGAAGAGATTTCTGAGGTCTGTGGCTGTCTTGGCCGAGTTACAGTTAAAGCTCAATAAGTTGGCTGAAACAACTGTGTTAGTGAATGTTCCCTCTCCAACCCGCGCAGTAGCTTTGTCAATAATTTCTAGAGGGTTCCTCTTGCCATGATTGACTGAGAATTTAAAGTCATCATTGGATGCCTCAGGTTGAGTTGTGGGGGCGATGGAATCCTCTAGTTCGTCAGTGATGTTGGTGACTGAATCACTTTCCTCTTCCTGAATGATTTCGTTGGGGTTAATGTTGTTAGCAGAATTGTCCAAAGCCGCATTTGGTGTTTGAGATATAATTCCACGGGCCTCCCGTTGGCTGCTTGCGATTGGTGCAACAGTGCTTTCTTCATCATTATCTTGATCGCTCGAAGAGACAGAAGAGATGTCCGCTCCGTCTTCCATGATCTCTTCGCCACGACTGGTTACAGAGTTGGCCGGATTTGAGACTGTAGCTTTAGCGTAGTTGTTATTGGCCTCCTTCAAGCTGTTAACAATCAGAGTATTAATTCTTTCTGCATCTTTTTGGAGGCAGAGAGAAGAGGCCGACTCAGCTTCCAAGACAGCCGGCGAACGAGTGACGGGAGTGCCTGTGTCTTTTGATGCTGTTTGCAGTGGGGACTTGGTCTTTTTGGCAGATTGCTGCAGAGTTTTCATGGCCTCTCGAAATTTGGTTGTTTCTTCTTGCACTTCTTTTCAGCCTTAAGTGGCGGTTTTTAGCGATTTCCCGCTAAACTAGCAATTTTCGAAAAAGTCGTAGAACAAACGTTTCTAGATTTTTGAACAGGAACAAGTCCTTATTCAAACATTTAAGCTAAATCAACGATTTGATCCAAACAAACAGACATACTGATTTCATCTCATTTTTGGAAGGCCACCAAAAATTTCAAAATTAATTATCTTTTAAACGAGTAGTCGGATTTTAATGAATGAGATGTTATTCGACGCGTATTTTTGATTAGAATATTAAAAAATTAAAAAAAGAATCAAAAAGGCTCCAACGGCCCCATTTGCTCCAATAATTTAAATTTTTTCCGTCCCACTTACACCTGTTTATCTCACGAACCAGGTGAGTTTCCAAAATTCTTAGTATGCTGATCGGACAGTCATAGCAAATTTTCCATTCTTCCTGTGTATATATGCTAATCGCCTTCTCAACCTTCGTGCTGCTTTCGTCACTAGCGCGGACTGCCGTCCGCAGTAATGAAACTCACAGATTGTATGTTTGGGAATGTCTCTTACTACCTGACCAAATTCGGTCAAAGTCGGGTTACTATATCATATAGCTGCCATAGGAACAATTTTATTTATTTATTATTTATTTATTAACTTATTTCTAAGCATTCCTAACGCTACAGCATTTCTGCTTTAACATTGACGCGTTAGTCACAACATATTAAGTTAAATTTAAACATGGTTTTTATGATGATTGACAATTAACATTAACATTTAACAATTTAGCAGTTAGCATTTAGAATATTAATATAATTAATCTTGAATTTTTTTTTTTTTTTGTGCCGTTTAAATATTTAAATACAATTTATATTTAACAATAATATTATCATAAATTATTACTATTATTAATATTTTATGTCTATTTTTATTTATATTTCCTAGTGTGTAATTGAAAGGTGTTCTTTAATTTTTTTAACAAATTGAGGTGCTCTACTGATGGTTTTAATTTCATGTGGGAGTTGGTTCCAAAGCCGAACAGCATACAAATAAAAGTGTCTGTTAGAGCTAGATAATTTTGCTCTAACTGGAATAATATTGTTGGTTCGCTGCGAGGAGGATGATCTAATTATGTCATACAAATATTCTGGTTGTTTTGTGTTAATAATTTTGTGGAGAAATGTTAATACTTTTACTTCGAGCCATGTCTTAAGATTAAGGTTAAAGATCTTTTTCGCATAACACGTAACATGGTCAAATCTTCTTAAATTAAGCACATAACGGGCAATTCTATTAAACGCTACATTAAGTTTATTTTGACTGACAGCATCACAATTAGCAAAAATCTCAATTCCATAAAACAGTACAGACGTTACACAGAGTTTTGCCACCATAAGACGTATGTGAGTGGGAAGATATTGCTGGGTTAGCGACAGCTTTCTGAGAATTCCATACGTCTTACCTACCGATTTATTGACTTGATCAGTCCATGAGAGAGTGTTATTAAAAGTAATGCCCAGATTTTCAGCTCTAAGGACATACTCGATTTCTCTGCCTTCAATAGACAGTTTTGGCAAATTCCTGGTACACAGATTCTTTTTGTAAATTACACCACGCAACAAGGACACATAATTCGAACTATTTGAATTAACTACAACTGCTTGCTTCCTATTACTTAAAAATGAACGCATTAGTTTTAAGGCAGTTTCTGAGAAATCACTGCGGACGGCAGTCCGCGCTAGTGACGAAAGCAGCACGAAGGGTGCGAAGGCGACTAGCATATATACACAGGAAGAATGGAAAATTTGCTATGACTGTCCGATCAGGTCGAGTTATATACCGATCGAAAGGTATCATTTTAACTTACAAATGTGCATACTAAGACTTTTGGAAACTCACCTGGTTCGTGAGATAAACAGGTGTAAGTGGGAGGGGAAAAATTTAAATTATTGGAGCCAACGGAGCCGTTGGAGCCTTTTTGAATTGTCTTTAAATTTTGTACTATTTTAATCAAAAATACGCGTCGAATGACACCTCGATCATCAAAATCCGATTACTGGTTCAAAAAATAATTAATTTTGAAATTTTTAGTCGCCTTCCGAAAATGAGATGAAAAGTCAGTATGTTTGTTTGTTTGTCTGTTTGTTTGTTTGTTTGGATCAAATCGTTGATTTAGCTTAAAAGCTTGAATGAGGACTTGTTCCCGCTCAAAAATCTAGAGACGTTTGTTCTACGACTTTTTCGAAAAATCGCTAGTTTAGCGGGAAATCGCTAAAAACCGCTAAAATTGAAACCCTTAGATCAAACGAAGCTACAGATGTGATCTATATATCGTTGAAAAGGTAGTTCGAAGGGCTTTAAGCATAGCTGTAAACTTTTTTGCTGAAGAACACAGGTAAAAGCTACAGGTAAAAAAAGGTATTTTTTCTCATATTTTGGCGATTTAAGAAAAATCTGTGTTTCAAATCACTTTTAAATATGGTATATGTTGAAGACAATTCCATTCCGCGTTTTTTGACATACAACACATATCTGTCAAAATTCGTTTGGGCAAGATATTACCTATTAACTGATTATACCATTTTCCTTTACACTACTGCTTGTACATATGCAGTATGTACACTGCTTGCTTGCTGCGGAAGTATACTGCTTGCAAGTGGTGAATTCTTTTTGCGTCAGATAAAACATATTATAATTGCGATTACAACAAGATCGGTATATATTTAGGGTTACTATTAATGCTTTAGTCGAATATTAGTCGATATTACCTGTAAACTGAACATTTTACTTAGAATTGGAATAGGACAGCAGCAACAAAGTGACATTGCAGCCAGAGTTTGAGAATGCTGATAGCTTTTGCGCTTGGCATGTTGGCATGTGTGTTTGTAAAGGGAACCAGTGTTGCCAGACAGTTTGTTTTTGCTTGTACAAACAATAAACAAAGTTGACAAGTTATACTGTCAAAAAATATTGAAATTTTCAACATTTCTGATGTCTTATTCAAAAATTTCTGATATCCCATAAAAAAACCTCTTTACGAGGTAAAAGTCTAGTGACGAAAACATTTTCATGCCCCAAAATTTCTGATATCCAATTTTGTGACGAATAATATTAAGTTTTACATATAAATAATTAAAAAAAAAATTTTTGCATTCGGCACTGCGCAAAACAGTGAGTTTTATTTGGTATGAAGAACTGAGACATTTTAGCGCAATGTGCCGAGTGCCAAAATTTTTTTTTTAAATTATTTATATGTAAAACTTAATATTATTCGTCACAAAATTGGATATCAGAAATTTTGGGGCATGAAAATGTTTTCGTCACTAGACTTTTACCTCGTAGAGAGGTTTTTTTATGGTTAAATAGCACATTTAACTTGGTCAATAGAATTTCGTGGTTCACCGTGTCAAAAGCTTTGCTAAAGTCAAGAAGAGTCAAAAGTGTTACGTGGCTATTATCTACATTACATCTAATATCTTCAACAACTTTAATAATACTCGAAGTGCAGCTTCTGTTGTTCGGAAAACCTGATTATTTATTACATAATAGATGATTTTGGGACAGAAATTTATTAATCTGGGCCCAATCAGTTGCTCAAAAGTTTTGGACAAAATTGGTAAAATGCTTATCGGTCTAAAATCTCCATTTGATTTTGGGGTTGGAATAATTTTTGCTATTTTCCATTGCTCTGGGAACGTAGATGTAGTTAGAGCTGTATTAATAATCACTGCGGACGGCAGTCCGCGCTAGTGACGAAAGCAGCACGAAGGGTGTAAAGGCGACTAGCATACATACACAGGAAGATTGGAAAATTTGCTATGACTGTCCGATCAGGTCGAGTTATATACCGATCGAAAGGTATCAATTTAACTTACAAATGTGAATACTAAGACTTTTGGAAACTCACCTGGTTCGTGAGATAAACAGGTGTAAGTGGGAGGGAAAAAATTTAAATTATTGTAGCAAATGGGAGCCTGTTTGATTATTTTTTTAATTTTTTAGTATTCTAATCAAAAATACGCGTCGAATAACACCTCATTCATCAAAATCCGACTACTCGTTCAAAAGATAATTAATTTTGAAATTTTTGGTGGCTTTCCAAAAATGAGATGAAAAGTCAGTATGTCTGTTTGTTTGTTTGTTTGTTTGTTTGTTTGTTTGTTTGGATTAAATCGTTGATTTAGCTTAAATGCTTGAATGAGGACTTGTTTCTGTTCAAAAATCTAGAAATTGTTGTTCTACGACTTTTTCGAAAAATCGATACCGATCCCCAGTGATGGTTTCGCTTGGTTTTGGTTTGGTTTTTTTTTTCGAATGAAAGAGGAAAATTAACACTTCCCGCAAATGACGATTATTCGGCACAAAATCAGACATTTTCACAAAACGAAAAGTATATGATACAAAAACAAAATCACTAACGTGTCGAAGCAGTTTGTTTACCATATGTCTAAGCTTGGTTAATAACGTTTACGTTATGTTAGAATCGACTAGCACACACTGCTGGCAGCGTCTATTGACAAACAGCGGGAACTTAATATAATAATATAAAATTTAATATAAAAAAAACCTCTACGAGGTAAAAGTCTAGTGACGAAAACATTTTCATGCCCCAAAAAATTCGGATATCCAATTTTGTGACGAGTGTGGTTCAGATTATTTTTAACCAAATCTAAATCAGTTGACGGAACGACCCTTTTTGCACACTGATTAGTTTTAGATTTCGTGAACAGCTGACAGCCTGGGCGAACAGCTGATTGACAATTAAAAAGTATACATAAATGGGCGTAATTGTACAAAATGCCAAAAGAAAATCAGAAAAATAAAGTTATAAACGTATTAAAAGAAAGTTTGCTCATCGAATATGTTTTTATTGAATATTCGCAGATTTCCAATGTAAACAAACACCTGCCGTCACAATTTTAATTTGAAACCAAATCGAAATCAAAACGAAATCAGCCTCAGAACAGCTTTCACGAAATCAATTAGTAAGACCACATTTCAATGATTTGCTCTAGGCACACTGAAAATTTTGTATGCTGTGAACAGCTGACTGCGAAATCTTAAGTTTTACAAATAAATTATAAAAAAAATAATTTTGACATTCGGCACTGTGCAAAAAACTTATTTTTATTAGGTATGGAAAATTGCGACATTTTAGCGCAATGTGCCGAGTGGCAAAATTATTTTTGTTTTTCACCACACTTTTATACGCAATTCACACTGAGCAACATATAATATCTGCCATCAAAATTTGTTGATCTGCCTAAAGTTTTACCCCCAAAAAACCTCTTTACGCGGTAAAAGTCTAGTGACGAAAACATTTCCATGCCCCAAAATTTCTGATATCCAATTTTGTGACGAAATATATTATATTTTTTATATACATATGTTAATTTATTATATATGCCAAAAAAAAATAAATATATATTCAAAGTAAAAAAAAAATTGGCACTCCGCACTTTGCGCAAAAAGGTTCAGCTTCTTTGCACCTAAAAAATAACTTTTTGCGCAGTGCCGAATGCCAATTTTTTTTTTTACTTTGAATATATATTTATTTTTTTTTGGCATATATAATAAATTAACATATGTATATAAAAAATATAATATATTTCGTCACAAAATTGGATATCAGAAATTTTGGGGCATGGAAATGTTTTCGTCACTAGACTTTTACCGCGTAAAGAGGTTTTTTTGGGGGATATCAGAAATTTTTGCAATTGCCTCTGCTTTTAACAAAATTACTTTGTCAAAACGTATTAAAATAAAACAATTAAATAGCTATAAAAGAAACATACAATTAGAATGCGCTGCAGTAAGACTCGAATAGTTTAATTTATTTGAATAAATGAGATCCCGCATTCTTATTATGCCAAGCGCAAAATCTACCAGCACTCTCAAACTCTGGCTGCTATGACACTTTGTTGCTGCTGTCCTATTCCAATTCAAAGTTAAACGTATATATTCAGTTAATAGGATATATCTTCCAAACCAATCAACAAAAATGTATGCATGATAATCATCTACTAACAAATTAATTGCATTTAAAAAAAAAAAAAAAGTTATGTTCGTGCCAGAATTCGAACCCGGAACCCGAACTGAGAATTCATGCAAAAATCGAACGCTCAACACTTTGCGCCACTGGCGATGGTAATTGCTGCTGCCGTCCTATTGCAATTCAAAGTAAAATATATATATTTAGTTAATTGGTTATATCTTCCAAACCAATCTACTACAATTTATGCATGATATATCAAAAAACGCGAAATTGTACAAACTATAACATATTGAAAATTAAAAAAAATCGTTAGCGGCGTTTTCTCAAAAACCGCCAAAATGTGGAGAAAAATACCTTATTTCACCTGTAGCTGTTTACCTATTTACCTAAAAATAAAACTTTGAAGGTATGCCTAAGAGCCCTTCGAAATACCTTTTCAACGATATATAGATCACATCTGTAGCTTCTATCGTTTGGATGCTATGGCGGTTTAAGTTTGGCGGTTTTTAGCGATTTCCCGCTAAACTAGCGATTTTTCGAAAAAGTCGTAGAACAAACGTTTCTAGATTTTTTAGCAGGAACAAGTCCTCATTCAAACATTTAAGCTAAATTAACGATTTGATCCAAACAAACAAACAAACAAACAAACAAACAAACAAACAAACAAACAAACAGACTGACTTTTCATCTCATTTTTGGAAGGCCACCAAAAATTTCAAAATTAATTATCTTTTGAACGAGTAGTCGGATTTTAATGAATGAGGTGTTATTCGACGCGTATTTTTGAGTAGAATATTACAAAATTAAAAAACAATTCAAAAAGGCTCCAACGGCCCCATTAGAACCAATAATTTAATTTTTCCCCTCCCACTTACACCTGTTTATCTCACGAACCAGGTGAGTTTCCAAAAGTCTTAGTATGCACATTTGAAAGTAAAGTTGATACCTTTCGATCGGTATATAACTTCACCTGATCGGACAGTCATAGCAAATTTTCCATTCTTCCTGTGTATATATGCTAGTCGCCTTCGCACCCTTCGTGCTGCTTTCGTCACTAGCGCGGACTGCCGTCCGCAGTGATAGTGGTCCGATCCAAACTTAAAAACAAACTTGATCTGCGTCCGGTATTCAGCAACCTACATACCAAGTTTGAAGTCTCTAGCTATTATAGTCTCTGAGATCGACGCGTTCAAACAGACGGACGGACAGACGGACATGGCTCTATCGACTCGGCTGTTGATGCTGATCAAGAATATATATATACTTTATGGGGTCGGAGATGCTTCCTTGTGCCTGTTACATACATCACACAAATCTAATATACCCTTTTTGACCATTTTCAATGGGCACAGGGTATAACAATTAAAAAATATTATTTCAATTCTATCACTAAAAAGCGTATTAATCCGACATTTACCCATGGATTCTCATAAATAGTAGCTCATTTTCTTCGTAACAGTGCACTATGGGGCGAGATCCGAAAAATCGGATATTTAGTCATTTTATCAAAGTTTTAATTTAACTATTTTCTTTGTGTTAACATCTTTAAAAAATTTCAAACTGTAAAGTTCAGTACCAACCATGTTATATAACAGACCAATGTTAAACCTAACAGCTGTAAAGGTCAGTTGTTGCTGTCGAAAAGCACGTGCGTTAACATTGCAATATTTTTGCAGCCTATTTTCAAATTAGTATTTCTCAAAGCTTAATCATTTATTTTTATAAAATTTAAAATGGATACCAATTATACGGGTCTGTACTATGTGTTGGTTGTACTAGTATTCTGTATTTGTCAGTGTTCTGTTAATATCGTTGGAAAGGTATTTTGAAGTGCTCTTAGGCGTATCTTTAAAGATTTTTTTTGAAAGTAAATAGGTAAACTGCTTCAGGTGAGATAAGGTATTTTCCCACATTTTGGCGGTTTTTGAGAAAACGCCACTAACGATTTTTTTTAATTTTTAATATGTTGTAATGTGTAAAATTTCGCGTTTTTTTATGTATGACACAACAAATTTTATGGGTGGTGGGAGATATCACCTATTAACTGAATATATACGTTTTACTTAGAATTAAAATAGGACAGCAGCAACAAAGTGTCATAGCAGCCAGAGTTTGAGAGTGCCAATAGCTTTTGCGATTGGCATGTTGGCATGTGCCAGACAGTTTGCTTTTGCTTGTACAAACACCTTTTTGAAAAAGTTATACTGTCAAACAATATTGAAATTTTCAAAATTTCTGATACCTTAATCAAAAATTTCTGATATCCTAGCCCTAGCTAGTCTCAGAGACTATATTAAAAAAAACCTTTTATGAGGTAAAAGTCTAGTGACGAAAACATTTTCATGCCCCAAAAAATTCTGATATCCAATTTTGTGACGAGTTATATATTTAGTTACTAGGGGGCTCCGCCCCCTGCTCGCTTCGCTCGCAAAATTGAAAAGAAGGTCTTTTGTTGTCCAGCTAAACAAACTAAAACTGCTCGCTTCGCTCGCAAAAATTTAAAAGAACTTCTGTAGTTGTCCGGTTTAACAAATTAATACAATATAAGGGGTCTGTCCCCTGCTCGCTCCGCTCGCAAAATTGAAAAGAAGGTCCTTAGTAGTCCGCTTTAACAAATTTATATAATATAGCATTTTTTGTAAAAATAAAAGGAAATATTTTACTTCCGCTGTCCGCGGTTTTAATGTTTCTTCCTTGCAATTGAACTTTGGCTGAAAGTCAGATTTAGTGATTTGGCGGGAAAAATCCAGATTTGGCGGGAAAAGCTAAAATTTGCGGAAAAAAGCTAAATTTGAGGAAAAATTCAAAATTTAGCAAGAAGAGTTAATGTGTGAGTGTTCTAAGAATATGTTGAATCTGGCAATGTTTGCAACTGCAACAAGATGGCAACACTGTCATTTTAGTTCATAAGTTCTTTTGTTCACAAACTGGAATAAAGTAGTGTTTCATCATCTTCTAAACGAAGCGGTCATATTTTCTTTGAATCCGTCGGCAACAAGCCTTACACTATTCTACTGCGCATTAATAACCTCCAACAGGTTATGGGCCCAGAGCAATTACAAGCGAGTGGAATTGTTCAAAGAAAATAGTTAAGATGAACTCTCTGTATCATATCGAGAAATTGGACGATACCAATTATGACACGTGGTGTGTGCTCATGCGGAGCGTTTTGATACATCAAGATTTGTGGTCAGTTGTATCTGGTGACCAAATCAAGCCCGAAGATGAAGCGAGCGTTTCATTTAATTTGTGGAAAGGACAAAATGACAAAGCAATGGCAGTGCTTTTTTTGTCGGTTAGCGCATCACAGGTTTGCGGAATAAAGAAATGCAGCTATGCGAAGGAGATGTGGGATGAACTGAAAAAGTTGCATCAGCCATCAGGTCCAGTTCGCAAGGTTACACTGTTTAAGCAGTTGCTACATAAACGTATGCAAGAAGGAGACAGTGTACAGCAGCATGTTTTGGAGTTTTCAAATATCGTGGAAAAACTCGCAGAAATTGGCATTTCATTAAATGAGGAGTTATTCGTCATTATGTTGTTGGCGAGCCTACCGCCGTCGTATGAAAATTTTGTTGTTGCGTTGGAAGCGCGCGACGATTTGCCTTCGTTCGCCGTTATAAAAATCAAGCTAATGGAAGAAACAGAAAGACGCAAAACCAACGAGCAAAGCGTGAGCGTGCAGGCATTTGCTGTGAAATCGACGAGTAATAGGCAGACAGAAAAGAATCGCAACGGAGCTACGAAAAGTAAGCAGAATGACGGGAAATGCTGGAAATGTGGAAAGAAAGGGCACTTTGCCGCAAAATGCCGAAGTGAAGGCACAGCAGAAGTCGGTCGCTTTAAGTAGCACAGAGGCCGAATACATGGCGATGTCTGAGGCTTCCAAAGAAGCAATTTATTTAAGCAAGCTAATCAATGAAATGAGTTTGTCATTTAATCTGAATTCTGTATTGATATATGGCGATAATCTTAGCGCGATCAACCTTGTAAAAAACCCGGTTTATCACGCTAGAAGCAAGCACATAGATGTTAAGTATCACCATATAAGAAATTGTTTTGAAGAAAAAGTAATTGATTTCAAATACTGCCCAACTAAGGAAATGGTAGCAGATATATTGACTAAGAATTTGCCAAAAGAAAATCATAAGAAATGTACAAATTTGCTTGGCTTAAATTAATGTAATATTGTTTGTAATTAAGTTGCACCCATTGAAGAGGAGTGTTGAATCTGGCAATGTTTGCAACTGCAACAAGATGGCAACACTGTCATTTTAGTTCATAAGTTCTTTTGTTCACAAACTGGAATAAAGTAGTGTTTCATCATCTTCTAAACGAAGCGGTCATATTTTCTTTGATTCCGTCGGCAACAAGCCTTACACTATTCTACTGCGCATTAATAACCTCCAACAGAATATCTCATACAACAACAGAGTTTTTGATTCTAAAGGTTAATTTGCATCAGATTGTTCCTATAGCAGCTATATGATATTGTAACCCGACTTTGATCAAATTTAGCCAGAATGTTAGAGACAGCCTTAAACATACAATCTGTGAGTTTGGTTGAGATATCTTAAGAAACAAAAAAGTTTTTCATACTAAAGGTTATTCTGCATCCGATTGTTCCTATAGCAGCTATATGATATAGTGATCCAAATTGGACCAAAGTTGGTCAGAAATAGGAGACAGTTCCAAACCTACAATTATTGAGTTTGGTTGAGATATCTTAAGAAACAATAAAGTTTTTCATACTAAAGGTTATTTCATCCGATTGTTCCTATGGCAGCTATATGATATAGTCACCCGACTTTGACCAAATTTAGTCAGAATGTAAGAGACAGTACCAAACATATCATCTGTGAGTTTGGTTGAGATATCTTAGGAAACAAAAAAGTTTTTCATACTAAGCAATTCCGTGACCTTTGACCCCGATTTAACCCACTTAGAGGTCGATGAAATTATCTCATCTATGTTGTGTGCAAATTTCAGCTTTCTATCTTTTACCGTTTAGGCTACAAGTTGATTCTCAGTCAGTCAGTGAGTCAGTCAGGACAAAGAATTTTATATACATTCTGTCAAATAAGTACCCGGAAATTCTAAATAAAACACAAACAACTTATCAATCATCTAAATTTATTATATCCCCTTCAAAATAGGCCCCTTCTGAGGCAATACACTTCTTCCAACGAACAATCCAATCATCGAAACACTTTTTAAAGCTATATTCCGGGATGGCCTTCAGTTCTCGTTGCGAATTAGTTTTGATGTCTTCAATGCTCTCAAAACGGGTTCCACGAAGTGGTAATTTGAGTTTTGGAAACAGGAAAAAGTCACACGGGGCCATATCTGGAGAGTACGGTGGTTGTTCGATGATATTTGTTGAATTTTTGTTCAAAAACTCGTTCACTTTTTGAAGAAAATTCAGATCTTTTGGCACCAATCGCGCTGCGACTTTCCGCATACCCAAAACATCAACCAAAATATGACGAGCGGTCTCATGAGACATGTTCATTTCTAGGGCTATCTCTCGCAAACTATGATGACGATTTTCGAGCACCATTTCCTTTATTTTGTCGACGTTTTCTTCAGTTGAAGAGGTCGAAGGTCGTCCTGAACGTGGTAAATAGTTCACTTCTTCTCGCCCCTCTTTGAACGATTTATACCAATCGTAAACTTGAGTTTTCAACATGGTTGAATCACCAAATGTTTTTTTCAACATTTCCAACGTTTTGGCACAAGAAATTTCGTTTGAAACACAAAATTTCACACAAACTCTTTGTTCGATATTTTTATCCATAGTAAAAATCGCAACGCACACAAAAGGTTGACTTGTTCCCAATGACGCCGTAACCAAACTAAATGACGCATAGCAATAAAAATTAGCAGAATAGTGGCTGACAGTTGTGCCAACCTGGGAAAAAAAATTTTTATAAATATTCTCAAAGGGAAAATTTAAAATGAGAATTTCCGGGAACTTATTTGACAGAATGTATATAGATACAAATAAATTATAAAAAAAAAAAATAATTTTGACACGGCACTGTGCAAAAAAGTAATTTTTATTAGGTATGGAAAATTGCGACATTTTAGCGCAATGTGCCGAGTGCAAAAATTATTTTTGTTTTTCACCACACTTTTATACGCAATTCACACTGAGCAACATATAATATCTGCCATCAAAATTTTTTGATCTGCCTAAAGTTTTACCCGTGCCGAAATTCCCCATCCGTTCCGCCATCTCCTATTGATGTTCCTATTTCATACGTTTCTAAGCGGCTTGGAGCCGAATTTTTTCGAATGCAACACTAAACACCGAATAGCGGTACAAAAATGTAAACAATATCAACTAAAATGTCTGGCAATAGAAGGACCAAGTAATTTGAAACGGCCGAATCATGTAAGTCAAATAATTTTCCAAAAATGCTATTTAAATTAGTTCATTTTATTTTGGTTGAAAGCTGAAAAAAGATCAACCGCCAACAGAGTCAAGTGGTCCGAGGAACAAGAAAAAAGTTCCACGTATATATGGAGATGGCGGAAGTCTTAAAGTGTGCCGGCTTTCATGGTGTCTGGACAGATGTCCGCACTAAGGTGGACAATTTAACCAGGAAGTACAGATAATACAAAATTGGTTCGAGCACACCATCCTAGTGGAACCACTACGAAAAGGACCACATCATTTTGGGCGAGAACTTCTAAGGGATATAGCTGACGACAACATGATCATTGCCCAAGACAATAAGAACATCGCGGAAGAAAACAAGCGTTTTCAAAAAGAATTTATGGACTTTCTACGTTCAAATAAATAAATATTTACAAATATATTTTTTGGTTTCTGTAATATTCAGTGAAACACGTCTGTACTCTGTAGCTGATCGGGATAGACTGCCACTTTATTGAATACAACATGTATATATTAAGCACATGAACAGCAACGCCTACTGCACGATACCACATTACTCCCTCTTTTTTTTTTAATCTTGAATTAGTTGCCTCGTAATAAATGCCCACTTCTCAATATCCAGCTTGATACCGATCAGGTATTTTCCGTGTCCTTGTTAACCGCTTAGTAGTTACATCTGATACTTGAGGAACTTTCTTAACATGAGCCACATTGCGTCTGTAGTGTGATCCTGTACCTTGATTCTCAATAGTTACCTCGGACCCATTCCGCTTGACAACTTTATAGACTGTCGGTTCAAAGGTTGTTGCTAATTTATTTGTAGTAATTTGCCTTTTCGCTACGACTTCATCTCCTTCTTCCACATCATTTGGCTTAGCATGGCGTTTCCGATCGGCATATTCCTTCCCCTTAAATTTCGCTAGAGCGTCCTGATCGCGTACTTCTTTATCCAAATTCTCAAATGAAATTTGGTCCATTAAAGGTAATTTATCCCAAATATTTATATTAAACATCAACTTTGCCGGTGTTTTCAAAGTTGTTGAGTGTGGTGTGGATCGATACATCAACAAATAAGTCTGCAACTCATCTCGCCAATCGTTTTTCTCGTTTTGACAAATTATTAATCGTCTTAACAACGACCGATTCTGCCGTTCAACCTCACCATTCATTTGTGGCCAATATGGCGTTGTGTTTAATAATTTGATGTTGTTCATCCGACAATATTGCTGAAATTCCTGACTTACGAACTGACGACCGTTATCAGCTTGAATACTTTTCGGTAGACCAAAACGTGCGAAAATAGTTTTCAATCGTTTGATTGATTCCATTGAATCAATTTTTTTCATAATTTACACCTCAATGTATCGGCTGTAGTAATCAACTATCACGAACAAATAATGTCCCGGAGGAAGTGGACCACAAAAATCAATTGCGATATGTTCCCATGGCATCGTTGGTAAAGTCGATCTTTTTAATGGCTCCGGAACTGACGGTAGACTTACTAGAAGGCATCCTTGACACTGTTTCACAAAGTTTTCAACCATCGCATCCATTTATGGCCACCAAACTTTTGCTCGTAGTCGTCTCTTCATCACGGCCATCCCCGGTTGTCCCTCATGTGCCAATTGAAGCACTTCCTCCTGCAGGTTTTCCGGAATCACAATACGCGTGCCACGTAACAATATATTTCCAGCGAAACATAATTCATTTCTGAATACCTTGAACATTGAAATCTCGTCACTCCAGTTATCGTTTTGCAGGGCATCCTTCACCAGCTGAATCTCTTTATCCTTAATGGACGATTCCTGAATTTCAATGTTTTTAAGTGCTTTAGGTTCTGATTGTGCTACAATCCATTGAATAAATTTTTCTGTTTCATTATCCGAATCCAATTTCGTATTAACTTTGTTCAATAGTCTTGACAAAGGAACTGCAATATTTGTCTTTCCAGGCTTATAACTGACCTTGAACTTATACGACATGAGTAGAATAACCCACCGCTCAATCCTTTGACTTCGGCCCGAACAATAATTCTAATGCTTTGTGATCCGTGATAAGCTCAAAGTTTCTTCCAAATAGAAAATAATGGAATCGTTTAACAGCCCATACCAACGCTAGTGCCTCCTTTTCTCCTTGCGCATATTTCAATTCAGGTGCCGTCAAGCTACGGCTGGCGTATGATATAACTCGTTCCACATCATTTTGGAATTGGATCAACACAGCACCCAGGCCAACTGGACTAGCGTCTGCTATAACTTGAGTGCGACATTTCACATCGTAATATCCCAATGTCATGTCCGAGATGAGACTGTTTTTCAGCATTTCAAACGCACGTGCATGCTCAGGTTTCCAACTGAAAATAGTACCCTTCTTAGTGAGTTGTCGCAGTGGTTCACTGATTGTCGCTAGATTTGGGATAAATCTACCAACATAATTGACAAGTCCAAGAAAACTGCGAACTTCCTCAGCCGTATTTGGTTCCCGAAATTCTCTCACCGCTATAGTTTTATCATGCTTTACTTTAATTCCATGTGCCGTAAGCCGATTTCCAATGAAATCAATTTCGCTCATCCCGAACTGACACTTGTCTTTATTCAATGTTATTGAGTATTCTCGAAATCGATTCAATACTTTTCTAAGTCGAGCATCGTGAATCTCTCTTGTTGGTGCATGAAAAACCACGTCATCAATGTAAATCAAGACGCCACTACATCCATTAAAAATCTGCTCCATTATTTTTTGAAAAATTTCCGGCGCACAACTTATGCCAAACATCAGTCGAGTATATCGAAACAAACCTTTCTTGGTCATAAAAGTTGTTATTTCTCTTGATTCAGGAGAAATTGCAACCTGATGGTAGGCTTGCTTAACGTCAAGTTTCGAGAACACCTTTGCTTCACCCAGACGTGGCAAGAAATCTTCCTTTTCTGGCAGCAGATGATTTTCGCGTTCCACCGCTTCATTTGCACGCCGCATGTCAACACAAATACGCACATCCTTTCCTTTTGGTGCACAAACCAACAGTGATATCCACTTTGATACGCCAAACACTTTTTCGACAATACCCTGCTTCATCATTTCCTCGACTTTTTCCTCCACGAGATTTTCCAGTGGCACCGGTACTCGTCTATATGGTTGAACCACGCCCTTGGCATCTTTTTTAATCGGGAGGTCCACAATCAACCCCTTAATTGTCCCAAGAGGTTTGATCTCCTTAACTTCAGACTTTATGGTATTTATCTCATTGGGGACAGAACCATAGCTAATTTGAAGAACACCCAAAGCCTTGGCCGTTTCGTATCCAAGCAGAATCTTCCCAAGTTCATCGGCTACATAGAACTCCGCCACTGTTTGCGTCTTGGTTGTCTTAACCGTTGCAGCAAATTTTCCAATAAACTTAAGCACGTATCCACCGTACGACCTAAAATTGACATTTACATCGTTTTGCCAACTTGTGGTCCTAACGCCTTTCGCCTTTAACTCCAACCACGACTCTCGATCCACTATATTATGTCGTGACCCAGAATCAATGATCACTTCGACTTCAATTCCACCAATTGAACACCAAATTTTATTTTCCGCCACGTTGAAGTCCATCCAGAAAACATCCTCATATTCCGAAGTCACCATTCGTACATATTCTCGCTCTCGCTCCCTTTTTGCCATTGCAGGGCGTCCATTTTCCCAAGGAGACTTGCGTTTTAGGTTCCTTTCCTCCTTCCGAAAACATCTTCTAGAGAAGTGATCCCTTCGACCAAAACGGTAGCACTCCTTCCCTTTGGCAGGGCATTCTGTATCTGCTGATCTGTGTCCTCTTCCACCACACCGCCCACATGTCCCTTCGAAACTTGTATCGAATCGTTGTCGTGAATTGAATATTTTGCAAATTTTTTCTTCTCTTGAACCATCTGCTGTTGACACCTCATGCTTCCGGAAATATTCCTGTTCTTTGAGCGCAGACTCCAGTGACTGAGCCTTATAATCCTTATAATTTTGTTCAAGTCGCCGTCTCCACGTTCTAATACTTTGCGACGCAGTGTATCCGAGTAGCATCCACTAATTATCTGGTCACAAATATTTTCATCTGTTTGCTCATGAAAATTGCAACGCTCGCCTTGTTCCCGCAACCTCAGCAAAAACATATTGAACGGTTATTTTTCTTTTTGCCGCATTTGACGGAATACGTGACGTTCAAATGATTGATTTTGTTTGGGCTCAAAAAATTTGGTTACCCGGTTCACTGCTTTTGTATATGGGCATTTCCAGAAAAAGGTCCACCACGACGAAAAACGTAAAATTGATTAAAAACTCACATCTTGTGAAATTTTCTTCCAAAAATTTATTCAAGTTATTTATTTTACTAGGCTTGGAAAAACTAGGTGGAAATCTTGTCACGTTCGCGATGTCACGTTACAAATTACTAATAAAAATTGTAAAATATATAAAACGAAAGTTACATATCAAAATTATTTCTAAAATGGAAAACTACATTATTTTATTACATAAAAAAACCTCTTTACGCGGTAAAAGTCTAGTGACGAAAACATTTTCATGCCCCAAAATTTCTGATATCCAATTTTGTGACGAATAATATTAAGTTTTACATATGAATAAAATAAAAAAAAAATTTGGCACTCGGCACATTGCGCTAAAATGTCTCAATTTTTCATACCAAATAAAACTCACTGTTTTGCGCAGTGCCGAATGCAAAATTTTTTTTTTATTTTTATTCATATGTAAAACTTAATATTATTCGTCACAAAATTGGATATCAGAAATTTTGGGGCATGAAAATGTTTTCGTCACTAGACTTTTACCGCGTAGAGGTTTTTTTATGGGATATCAGAAATTTTTGAATAAGAAATTTTGAAAATTTCAATATTTTTTGACAATATAACTTGTCAAATTTTTATGGCATGCCAAGCGCAAAAGCTATCAGCATTCTCAAACTCTGGTTGCAATGAAACTTTGTTGCTGAATTCACCACTTGCAAGCAGTATACTTCCGCAGCAAGCAAGCAGTGTACATACTGCATATGTACATGCAGTAGTGTAAAGGAAAATGGTATATTCAGTTAATAGGTTATATCTTGCCCAAACGAATTTTGACAGATATGTGTTGTATGTCAAAATACGCGGAAAGGAATTGTCTTTAACATATACCATATTAAAAAGTGATTTGAAACACAGATTTTTCTTAAATCGCCAAAATATGAGAAAAAATACCTTTTTTTACCTGTAGATTTTTACCTGTGTTTCTCAGCAAAAAAGTTTACAGCTATGCTTAAAAGCCCTTTGCAATACCTTTTCAACGATATATAGATCACATCTGTAGCTACTTTTCGTTTGGATGCTATGGGGGTTAATTCTAGCGGCTTTTAGCGATTTCCCGCTAAACTAGCGATTTTTCGAAAAAGTCGTAGAACAAACGTTTCTAATTTTTTGATTGGGAACAAGTCCTCATTCACCGATTTAAGATATTTCAACGCTGCAAACTGACTTTTCATCTCATTTTCGGAAAGCCCCTAAAAATTTCAAAATTAATTATTTTTTGAACCAGTAATCGGATTTCGATGATCGAGGTGTCATTCGACGCGTATTTTATATTAGAATAGTAAAAAATTTAAAAACAATTCATAAAGGCTCCAACGGCCCCATTAGCTCCAATAATTTAAATTTTTCCCCTCCCACTTACACCTGTTTATCTCACGAATCAGGTGAGTTTCCAAAAGTCTTAGTATGCACATTTGTAAGTTAAGTTAATACCTTTCGATCGGTATATAACTCGACCTGATCGGATAGTCATAGCAAATTTTCCATTCTTCCTGTGTATATATGCTAGTCGCCTTCGCACCCTTCGTGCTGCTTTCGTCACTAGCGCGGACTGCCGTCCGCAGTGATGGTTTAAGAGTATTTTCTTCCAAATTACTCGCCACATTTCGCAGAGTTTCCGCAGTTGTCAAGATGAAGTCAAAAATGACTTAAATTTTTCGTCGCGTTCGCGATGCATTGTTTTCTATAAATAATTAAAAAACGACAAGTCTTCAAATATTGTCTTTTATCATAAAAATAGAGTTGATAAAATGCATTAAACACGTGAGAAAACATTTTTGAAAATGTAAATTTTTGCCATTTTTTTTTTCATTTAAAGTCGTACGAATGTCGAGTTCGCGATCCTGGAAATACCCATATGTATTGCTTTTAAACACATAGCCACTCGCGAAAGGACCTTGAGTCTTGTGTTCTTCTTCATCTTCGGGCAATGAAGAGAAGACTTCTTGTATTTTGGGTCCAGCGTAATGGAGCATCCAGTTCAACTTCTCCTTCGCTTTGATAATGTTCATGGCTTTGGCATATATATCGAAGCCACGCAACCACTTCTTCCACTCAGATGCGCAGCCGTCATCCCCAAAATCGAATGGTGCTGGTCAATCTTCGTTTCGCATTTTCTAAAAAAACACAAAAGAAAATCAACCACATCCCAACATTTTTTTCAAGCCGTTTTCAAAATTTGTTATCGTGTAAAACAGCAATGTTGCGCGATGTCTTAGATTCACATAATCTGACCGATATATTATATGTAAAGCATTAACCTGTATAATAGGTACAACATGTTTCCGGCTGTTTCAACAATAACATGCAGTATCGACTTATCACTGCAGCAGTATCGACTTATCACTGCATATGTGCGCAAGCAACCATTGTATTGCGACTTTTCAACTTACGCGCAAAGTTAATTGCGACTTACAAATTTTCAACAACACTTTTCAACAATTTTCAACTTTTTTTTTTTTTTACAACACTTGCCCAACATTGTGCAACACACAGCAGGCCTTGGTGCGTTTTTCTTTGGGTGGCTGTGTTTTTCTTTGGGTAGCTGTGCAGCCCCATTCCAACGCGCCGGAATCTTGCCTTCAGGTGTCCTAGCGCATTCTCCAGAACTCTTCTTTTCCTTTTGAATGGTGTGGTCTGTTGAGAATGGATAGGGCTTCATTAGATTCCGTGAGAATCTAAACGCTGAGTCACCGATGAGCAATACTGGAACGTCGACACCACATATTTTCCTAGATTTGCTCTCCAGCAACGGACACGAATTCAGTATATTGCTGAGGTTCGAGCTTTTAAAAATTTATGAACCTTTGAAACGACCCGGGGAGCCGATGTCAACGTACTGGAATCTGTAACTAAAACTTAATTGAAATAGTGAAATTTTTTAAATATGTTTAAGTAATTATTTAATAACTTACCGGTAATCTACCATAGCAAAGAGAACAACAAAGAACCACCCTTTGTAATTATGGTGATCGACCACCTCTGCTGTAAGTGGATCTATTTCAATGTGACATCCATATATTTCAAGCAATTATATTATTAAAATATTATATAACCCAAGACCCTGGGGAAACCCCGCTCGGTACTCCGCCTCTGAGAACAGCGGAATGGCGTTCCTTAAGTTGGTTTCCTTCTTTTTTTAGACCCCGTACTTAAAAAAAGTACAGGAGTCTATTAACTTTGTCACAAAAAAAAATGTGCGTAACAGGCAGAAGGAGGCGTGGCAGACCCCATAAAGTATATATATTCTTGATCAGCATCAACAGCCGAGTCGGTATAGCCATGTCCGTCTGTAAGAGCGCCTAGATCTCAGAGACTATAAGAGCTAGAGACTCCAAACTTGGTATGTAGGTGCGTCTATATTGTAAGCAGATCGAGTTTGTTTTAGATTTTGGACCCGCCCCCTTAAACGCCCACAAACTAGAAAATCTTAATTATAAGG
Organism: Drosophila suboccidentalis; assembly: GCA_037043435.1. Taxonomy (NCBI): domain Eukaryota; kingdom Metazoa; phylum Arthropoda; class Insecta; order Diptera; family Drosophilidae; genus Drosophila; species Drosophila suboccidentalis. The sequence goes on along the minus strand of JBAMBK010000823.1, from coordinate 19,458 downwards.
ACAATTTTAAAGAAAGACATTCCTAATTAGCATATTTGCTGAAAATTTCATCGCGATCGGATAATAAACAGCGAAGATATTAAACAACTAAATTCTCCTTTATTTGCCATACCTTATCAGCAACAATAACAACAACAACAAGTGGGAAAGGCTATAGTTGAGCTCCCGACTATAGGATACCCGTTACTTATTTAACTAAATTGAAAATATTTTTATTGCATGCTTTTAGGCACTTACATTGCATAAAACTTTAATCATACATTACTATTGTTCTATTTGTCCCATCTCGTTGCAATTTAGTAGGATGGTAGTTATTAACAGTGATTAACGAAAACTACAAAAAAAAAACCTTATATCTTACAAACTGTGCGAATGGTGGTTTTTCGCAATTTGCGAAGGCGGAAAGTTGAAACAAACTTGATCTGCGTGGGGTTTATAGAAATCGGTGTGCCAAATTTGGTTGCTCTAGCTCTTATAGTCCCTGAGATCTAGGCGCTCACACAGACGGATAGACGGACATGGCTATATCGACTCGGCTGTTGATGCTGATCAAGAATATATATACTTTATAGGGTCGGAGATGCTTCCTTCTCCCTGTTACATACATTGCACAGTGGCCGGAAAACCCCAAATTTGCGCATAAACTAAACCGACATAGTTAGAGCGCTGTAACTTGGAATATTTACTACTTACGGTATATACATATAAGAAACTATTAAAATTTCAGACCGATCCGACTGCGCCCTCATTTACTGCCCATGTAACCCAATTTGAAGAATGTATCTTTATATTGAAAAATTTTTTTTTTAGTTTAAAAAAATTTAATAACAAAATAATTAAAATTTAATTTAAGTCTTTCTAAATCTAAAACATTTTATTCAAATATAATTATTTCTCTTATAAAAAAAAAACAGTTAACTGATTGCAAATTTAGTTAAATTTTTCAAATAAATGTATTATACTTAGTTATTTTTAAAATTCCTCTTCAACTTCTAGTTCTAACGGATTATTGTCCAAATCTAAGTCGAATTCTTCGTCAGAATAATCACTTTCTTCCTGAGAAACGACGATCGGTTGCTCTAAAAACGCCAGCACGTCTGTTGGCAAATTTTTCCGACTTCTGTTTAATCGTTTGTTCATATAGAGACTTGACAGAAGTGGATCCGAAGAATCTATTGCTCTATTGAAAATATCAGTCAAATTGTTAATCCGACTGTTTTTTCTCGCATGCAACAGTCTATCGCGTTTGTAAAATTTGTTTCGCGCCTCGGATCCATTTTCTCCTAAACATCCAACAGGAATTGTTGAGGTCGAAATTATTTGTATTCCATGGACCAATATCTTATGAACAGTCGGCGACATCGGGTACCACGGATACTTAGTCATGTATAGAGATCCAGTTTTAGTGCAGAATTCTTGAAATTTACTTGAATTTATTTGAAATTCAAATTTAATTTGAAATTAAATGGAAAGCTCAGTTGCTAATTTCCTCTTTAAACTGTTGCTGCCCTCTACATAACTTATTCGTGGACGTCCCCCGGTCTTTGGTAATACAGTCGAACTTCCCTAACTCGAACTTCTCTAACTCGAATTCTCTCTAACTCGAACTAAATTGAGTGGCAATAGCGTACACTAAACCGAACAAAAAGACTTCCCTAACTCGAAGTCTCCCTAACTCGAACATTTTTCTTGGATAATGGTGATTCGAGTTAGGGAAGTTCGATTGTAGATCCTTTTTGTCAATGGTTATTATTAATTTAGAAGAAAGCCACATTGAATCTTGAAATCAGCCTATTGCATTTGGGTAAATACTTATTAATATAACCCGTGTAATTGCTAATTTACTTCTTTATTTGCTGTGTTTTCGATGGATTTAGCGCACTATTTATTTTTTGGAAAATCCAATCAGATAAAGCACTAGTTTTGCGCCCACCATCAGTCCCTTTCTCAAGCGGTTCTGAGTGACTAAACTCCAAGTTAACTGCAATAATATAAAAAGTTTCGCAGTCGAGCAAAAATGAGCTGGTAAGATTAATAAACCATAATAAAAACATTTCAATAAACAAAACTGCATCATTAGTCGCAAGAAGGAGCGAGAAGAATGCCAACTTTTACTCCACGAAACACGTGACATTTAGGTTAGGGACGTCTAAAAAACAAACACAACAATAACACGTAAAAACAATACACAACACAAAAAAAGATAAGCTATTTCTTATCCCCTGTATTCTACGATACATACCCTGCGGCGTATTCTCCATTGCAAAACACTTATTGTATTTTCCGAAAAATATTGTTTTTTTTGCTGTAAAGTTTACCTATTTTGGCAAGAACAGGGCGATGAAACTTTGGTCGAAAAAACAGCAGTTTTTCAGGGCTGATGTAAATAACCAGGGTTGGATAAAAAATATTTGGTACTGCATATCGGAAGCTTAGTTCTATATTCTATTAAGTTATTTAAGTTTTAATCAAATATTCCAAAATTTTCTTTTTGGGGTTTCTGGCAAAATTTTGGCAATTCCGGCCATAGTGGAATTTTGCAAAAATTTCCTAAACCCATTGAGTACCCATGGAATATTTAGAATTTTTGCGAAAGTCAACTTTTTCAACTTTTTTCCTCGATTTTTCACAAAAAATATTTTGATGCAAAAAAAAATTTTCAAACATATTTTTGCTAGTATTATTTATAATATTGCGAAAATCATAAAAATGACCATTTTAACCCATTTTTCCTAATTTTCATGCAAAAAGTCCCTTTTTTGCAGTTTCCAAAAAATTATAAAAAATACTAGCAAAAATATTTTTGAAAATTTTTTTTTGCAGTTACTCTTAGAATTGTTCCAAGAATTTTTTTGCATCAAAATATTTTTTGTGAAAATTGAGGAAAAAAGTTGAAAAAGTTGACTTTTGCAAAAATTCAAAATATTCCATGGGTACTCAATGGGTTAAGGAAATTTTTGCACCATTCGAACGAAAATTAAATGACCTTTCCAAATACAGTCGAACTTCCCTAACTCGAACTTCCTTAACTCGAATTTTCTCTAACTCGAACAAAATCGAGTGGCAGTAGCGTTTACTGAGCAAATTTCATACAAATCGCCTTCCCTAACTCGAACTTCCATAAGTCGAATTTCTCCGTAACTCGAACAAAAATATTGGCCCGTGCTTCTGTAAGTCGAATTTTTCGGGAAAATCTAAAATAAAGTTTGAATTTTATTTTCGTTTCTGTTTTATGCTTTTGTTACCGGCTCGTTTGGATATGTAATATTGATGTACATTAACATATGGTGATGTAAAATGATAGAATATTGCATCAACAATTATTTAGGCTTGTGAAATTGCTATAGGAAAGATGTTCGAAATGTACTTCTTTGTCAGAGCATCAGTGTTAAGGAAATATTCTAACTTATTAGTAGTTAAGGAATTTGAAAGTAGACCAAATAAATTAAAGTTGCTGAAAAATGTGGTATGTCAGCAAAAATATTTGTCATTATATTAAAAAATGAAATATTAATTATGATGACATTTGAATCGGGAACTTCTTCTGGAAAGCAAAAGAATGAAGAAACCAAATTTTGAGAATATTAACAGGTCTTGAACAAACTGGAATCCTTTTTTGTTGAAAATAACAAGAAAAATTTGCAATTTTAAATGTATTTATGATTGAATGCATTTGTAGTTTCTTTTAATATACTAAAAAAAAAAAATTCCCTAACTCGAAGTCTCCCTAACTCGAACTTTTTTCCTGGATAATGGTGATTCGAGCTAGGGAAGTTCGACTGTATATATAATAAGCTGTTATTTTCCTATTTAAAGTCAAAATATTACATCTTTAAGGGAGTGCAAAGAATTAGTTGACAAACTGAATATTGTCGTGAAAGACTGAATATTGAAATATTAATACATCTGTATTTTAAATAAATAGATGTTGGTAGAAAAACGATACTATCGAATTTTTGTCTAGAAAACGTCGAAAATATCGAATATCTACACTATCGATGTTTTCCCAGCTCTATAAAGAAGCAATTCAAACGATACCACAGTTCGTTTGTATGCTCACCCTTGCTCCTTGCACCTTCCAGCGCGAAAACGGCTCATTTTGTGAATGAATGATGCTGGTTTTAATGATAGTTACAGCACCCCCTCTGCAGTTGCCGCTAGGATGATTAGCATGATAAATTGTCAAAAAGTATTGCCTACTTTTAGGCTTTTTTTTTTACAGGCTTGACGCTTATAATTCGCAAATGGTTCTAGCCCCGAGTTGGTGTACTTGCGTCTCGGCTTCGACATTTTCATTAAATTCTATTATGGAATTTCTAAGGCCCGTTTTTTCTATGTCTAAATAAGTTGTTTGAACTATTGAAAAGAGAATTTGATGTAAAACGTATGGAAATTAATGTCAAATTTGAAAATGTATGTTAAATAAAATTTATATGTACATTGAAAAAACGGCCCTAAGTGTATTTCTTTAATATAATTGTAAAGTACAGTTTATTGTTAAGTCTAAGTACTTGAAGCAAAAAATTAAGTGTGCCATTTTTTTTTGTTTGTTTTTTCCTAATATAATCCTGCGTGTACATTAGAGCGCATCGATTTGTATGGGCCCGAAAAAATGAAAAAATGGTAACCCATTTTCATAATCTATGCTCAATTCTAAAATGTTTTCACCAAGAAACCATAGCTCTAAAATGAATTCGTGGTCCGCGCTTATGAGTTGAAAAATTCATTTTTTCGAACATTTATATCTTGGGTGTTTATGGACCGATCCTGACAAACTTGGTGTCAATACTCTTGTTAGGACCAGGACTTTTAAAATCTCACACAAGCAAAGGACGAAATGTCCTTAAAACATAATTTTCATCCTTGGAGCGACGATTTCGCGATTCGTCGCTATCTTGAAAAATGAGTCAGAATTAAAACAATTTTTTTTCCAAGCAAATATTTTTTTTCCTTGAACCTGTGTTCTTTATTTGCAGATAAATGTACTTTGATTCAATAAATATTAATAGAATTTTAATAAAATATGTTTTACATTTTCTGTTAATTAAAAATAGAGGTTCAAAAAAAAAAATTTTTTTTTGGGCCAAAAAATTGGTTTAATTCTGACTAATTTTTGAAGATAGAGACGAATCGCAAAATCCTCGTTCCAAGGATGGAAATTATTTTTAAAGGACATTTAGTCCTTTGGTTCTATGGAATTTTAAAAGTCCTGGTCCTAACAAGAGTATTGACACCAAGTTTGTCAGGATCGGACCATAAACACCCAAGATATAAATTTTCAAAAAGAAATACATTTTTCAACTCAAAAAGCGCGGACCAGGAAATCATTTTAGAACTATGGTTTCTTGGTGAAAACATCTTAGAATTCACCATAGATTGCAAAAATGGGTAACCATTTTATGTGAAAAAAATCGATGCACTCTAGTGTACATGGTTAGCGGCTAAACTTTAAGCACTCTCATTATAAATAGTGGTAAAGGTTGCCAGAATTGTTCGTTAAAACAGGACAGATTTGAAAAAAAAAAATATTGTAATAAGAAAAGTTAAATACAAAATTTGCTGTTATTAAGCAAACTTTTAATTTAAATTCTTAATTACAATTCATATTAAATATAATATTAAAGACTGTCGTACTTACTATGGAAAAGCAAAAACTGCTTATTATACATTTTTTTTTATTTTTTTAATATACCCAGTACTATATAGAGTATTCCAAATGAATACGTAATAGTGTAAACATGAATCAATCGGAATAAGTAAGCATAAGCATTTCTATGCACTGACCGCGTTTGCAGTTAGCCGTTTAGCGCAACTGATGATTGACTCAAGTATGCACACATGCATGTACATACTCCCGGGCTCTTCCGGTGTCGTCAGCAATTGAGCCATAAACAGTATCTTATAACATTCTAGATTGCCCAGTTTTAATTAGGCCGCCCAATTGAACCTTGATTACCAAAAGCATCAGAGTTTCTAACAGGAAGTTGTATCTTGTCAGACGTAGTGTTAGAAGATTCATCATTGCTGCTGGTCTCTGGGTGGGTATTAACTGGAGAAGGCAGATGGATAGATTCTTAGTTGGAGAAGTACAAGGCAAAAGGTGATTGCAATTAGTTGCAATCGAGGTGGCCTGGAGGAGCATTGGAGGCTAGATATAGGGAGATATAGACTTAGGAGAATTATAAGATTTAAGTTCATTGTGGATTGTGGAATTTGTTGTATGGCATGGTGCGTTACTGATTGTTCTGCTATTTGTGATTGACTGGATAGGGAGCCCCAGACAGGAAGGGCATAGTGCCATAAGGGAGCGATAAGCTGCTTATAGAGTAAAGACTTGCTTTCAACGGTGAGCTTGCTTTCTTTGTTGATTAGCCAGCGAAGCTGAGATCGGCGTGATTTAAGTTTATTGATCAGGGAGTCGACATGTCTGCAAAAGTTGAGTTTTTTGTCAAGCGTAACACCCCATAAGTTTGGGTGCAAGTCTAGGAAAGCCAAGTTCGCTATCATCCTTAACCCTCTACTGCATGAACATAGATCCAATAAGGAAAACACATAATTTTATGCATATATGTGTTTATTAGGCATATTATAATATATATTTAGACAAATTTTTTTTTTTGGCTCTGTGTCGCTCTCTCGCTCATATTCGTTTCTGTGTGTGTACATGCGCACGCTTCTTAGTGTGCGTGAAATGTAAACATGCGGGCTCGATCACCCGATGGAACATACCCTGTTTTAAATACAAACCATTTTTTTTTTTTTTTTCTTTGCCTTTTTCATTATTTAATAATTTTATGCCACAAAAATATGATTTTTAATTAATAAATACTACAAATAATAATTAATAAACAATACAAAGCAAAGAGAATGAAAAAAAGTGTTTGCATTTATAACAGGGTATGTTGCTACGGGTGATCGAGCATGCCGTCGCTTGTGTGCGCTCTCTCTCAGCTGCGCTTTGCGCTCTGAAGAAAAAAGCGTTCGGCTTTTGCCGAACTCTCTGGGGTCGCACGCTATACAAAATAAATGATACCACAAAATTGCTTGTTTGACGCCTCTATGTATTGTTTGCTTAGTGCTATCAGCACTCTTAAACTCTGGCTGCTATGACACTTTGCTGCTGCTGTCCTATTCCCATTCTAAGTAAAATGTATATATTCAGTTAACAGGTAATTTCCGCATTTCCGCATCAGCTAATAGGTAATATCTTGTCCAAACGAATTTTGACAGATATGTGTTATATGTCAAAAAACGCGGAATCAAACTGCCTATAACATATAGCATATTTTTAAGTGATTTGATGTGTAGATTTTTCTTAAATCGCCAAAATGTGGAAAAAAAATACCTTTTTTCACCTGTATCTGTTTACCTTTTTACTTAAAAAAAAAACTGTTGGTATGCCTACGAGTTCTTCAAAATTAACCTTTTCAACGATATATAGATCGCATCTGTAGCTTCTATCGGCTGGTTGCTATGGGGGTTTCAATTTTAGGGGGTTTAGCGATTTCCCGCTAAACTAGAGAATTTTCGGAAAAGTCGTAGAACAAACGTTTCTAGATTTTTGAGCGGGAACAAGTCCTCATTCAAAACTTTGATTTGATTTGATTCTAAGCTATAAGAAAGATTTGATCCAAACAGACAAACGGATCCTCTTCCAATTCTAAGAAAACGTATATTTTCAGTTAACTGGTAATATCTTCCAAACCCCTTGGCTAAAAGTTATGTTTCATATATCAAAAAACGCGAAATTTTACAAGCTACAACATATTGAAAAATTCTCAAAAGCCGCCAAAATGTGGAGAAAAATACCTTATATCACCTGTGGCTGTTTACCTATTTTCTTAAAAAAAAAACTTTGAAGGTATGCAAAATAGCCCTTCGAAATACCTTTTAAATGATATATAGATTACATCTGTAGCTTCTATTTGGCGGTTTTTAGCGATTTCCCGCTAAACTAGCGATTTTTCGAAAAAGTCGTAGAACAAACGTTTCTAGATTTTTGAACAGGAACAAGTCCTCATTCAAACATTTAAGCTAAATCAACGATTTGATCCAAACAAACAAAAAAACAGACATACCCAGTGGCGGAAATTCGACTACGAAAATCGAATACAACCACCATACTTCGTGGAATGTACTCAGTTGAGTTCGTACCAAAATTTCCATTACTTTTACATTAGGTGGGCCGCTGTTAAGCTCGACCAGCTTTTAACTCATATACGTGTAATCGAGCAAGTATGCGAGTATAATTGAGTGAGCACTTTCGTCTTGCATTACCGTTCTGTATACTAGTAACAGCTGTTGCTTATGAAATTGTAATGCAGATACATTACGATCCTGTATACTGTTGCGTATAGGATCGTAATGCAGATGCTTTACTGACTGGTATACCAAGCCTATAGGATTGTAATGCAGATGCTTTACTGGCTGGTATACCATGCCTATAGGATTGTATGCATATTGTAAACCCACCCCAAAATGAAAAATTTTAATTTTTCGAAAATAAACAATTTTTTTTATTAAATTAGATAATGAAATTGAAAATAAAATTAAAAATGTAACAAAAAATAAGAAAAAAATGGAAAATAAAAATTAAAATGTAACAAAAAATAAGAAAAATTAAAACTATTCTATACATAATTAAAAACTAAAGTTTACATCGAAATTTGCGAAATCTGCTTCATTTTCCAAATAACAAAAGATAAGAAAAATTAAAACTATTCTATACATAATTAAAAACTAAAGTTTACATCGAAATTTGCGAAATCTGCTTCATTTTCCTTGTTGCCATTGTCCATGTCCGTATAGTCCTTGTCGTCATCTTTTCTTTTTAACTCCTTCGCCTTGCTATCAAATTTTCTTTTGGCGATGCGGCCTTTGTTAGCCTTAAAAGCCGCTCTTATGAGCTGAACGTAGACGCGGCTACTCATCCCCTCTTCTTTGACAGCATCTATATTGAAGAAAAAAATAATTAATTAATTCAGTCTTTCTCAACTTTAATATAAAACGCTTAGTAGTACTTACTTAACAAAGCATTATTCAGATTTGAGTATTGCTTGAATGGCATCTTTCCCAGAATGCCATCATAATTAAACTGCATAATTATTTCTGGTCCTAAGATGCCATCCAAGTTTTTCGACAAGTCTCCTTTTATTATTTAAGCTACAATTTTGTCCTGGAAAAAAACAATTAAAAATTTAATTAATTTAAAATATAAAGCTTGCGTTAAATTTTTTAACATTTTTAAAAATACTTACGTATTTGGGGACGTCTTTTGATATTTGTTTATCCTGTTTGTCCAATTCCTCCACTGTGTTGACAGGAAAATCTTCGGGGATGTCGTGGTGCGTCAATTTTTGCAGGATCGCCAGAATGTTTGATTGGTTTTTTATTATGATCTGCATATCCTTCTCCAATCGGTCCAATCTGGCGTCAGGGGTTTGCTGGAAGAGGGAATGGTTGTCCATTTCTGAAAAAGAGTTAATATGTGTGTAGTATCGGTGTAAAAACTAAATCATCCTTACAAGGCATACATACATATTTATATTCAATTGAGCTAATACTAACTATTTCTACTTCTAACATTTTATTGGCTGTTTTAACTATACCCAACGATTCTGAGTTTATAGGCTCAGTGTAAAAAGGCTTTGGATTTGCAAACCTTCTACACTGAATAAACTGTTCATGATTATCGTTCTCTATAAATTGAAGGATAATTACTGGAGTACATGGGCTTATACAACAGTAATTATCTGGGGACTTTGCCGTAAAGGTATATTGATTATGGATATATTTTAAAATGCTGCCTCTCTTATTCCTAATGAATCCTGTTTTTTCCTCTTTGGCCCTAATTTGCCTATCCCCATACCTATTATGAATTTGTTCCAATATTTTGGACGGACACCTTACCGATTTCTTAATGTCTTGCATGAAATTCTCGAATTTATAGGCTGAAATGTCATTGAGGTACCCCATTTCTTGGACAGACTCGCACAAATGAAGAATATTATGGACATTATAAGAAATGTTTTGTGCTCCATATATTTCAGCAAAATCGATTACAAAATATTCAAAGGTCTTTTGAATCTCTTCTATATTTTGTAAATAATCGGACTTGGCTAACAGAGCCCTATATCCGCAGTGCAAATAAAGAATGTTCGAATAATATCTTAACGGTATAAGATCTTTCAAAAGAACTATACAAGTGTACAAAATAAATTGCCTTAGCTCTGTGGCTTTCCACCTGCATAGTTCTTCACAGCTTCTAGGTTTCCTATTAAATTCGGAAGGAATATAATCGGCTATCGCAACAATACGGCTATTAAGTTCAATTTTATGAACGCTAGTGAATTTAAAATTAATGCTGTCGTTATTGTATATCATTCGAACAATCTTTTTTGTTATTCCTAGATCAATAAGGTGCATAGGGTCTAAGGGGAATTGGGTTATCATGCCAATCCCAAACTTTTCTAATATAGAGTCATTCTCTAGAAAATATTTGAGATGATGGTCAATATATTTTCTAGACGCATAGTCATCATCAGTGATTTTAATGCCTCGAGTGGTTGAAAAAGACATATGATTTCGTATGCGAGTAGCCTTTTGTGTGCATTTCATACAGCCATGATAGGCTGAATGGCCTTTTAATCCGCAGATCATGGCTTTCGCTGGGGAATCGCAAATGAATGCGTGGCAATTGACTTTAATGTTAGTGGATTCTAACTGAACGCCGTCCATTCTAATGCGTTTCAGTTCGTTCACAAAATCGGACAAATAAATATTAGTGTTGGTGGGTTTTTTATTTCCCAGAAATGTGCCAATTAGAAACACTTCGCTATTTTGGACATTACGAAAATGTCCCAAAATTGGCCACAAACTATTTGAAGAGCTTTTATAGAGTGGCAATCCATCTATGCCCACATCCATAGAAAGCTCCGAAACATTCTCAAAAAAGTGTTTGTTGTTCTGAATGTAGTTCTCAATGCCCAAGTGAAGATAAGTGCCAGGGGAAACTGTTCTGGTAACAGCTGTGGCACGGGAACCTATCAAGGCTTCAACAGACGCAACAACACCCATTCTGCGTCTTTCAACAGCGGCAAGCCGCCGTATGTTTCTCTTACTAAATCCCTTTTTGGGAAACATTTTCTTGTTTGAATGCGAACAGACAATAGATGAAAACTAATTGGAATAATATGCACCTGCACCCACTTTAATATGAATACAAATATGTAAAATGCGGTTTAAAATTAAATAATTAACAATAAGCTTACTCAGATTTACTTTCCTTTTAAAGTTGTCGAATTTCACTGTGTTGCAGCCACGCGGTAAAACAGAAGTGACACGCGACAAAACAAACAAACAAAACCATATGGGAATAGAAACGAACAAAATTTGCACAAACAACAACCCGTGTTTGCAACAATTGCTGCATCTAATACTTACGCATTTGCATGTGTATGAAGCAACAAAACACAAACACACACATGTTTGGTTGCAACCAAAGCAGAATAACAAAAGCCGAAAGACATTCGAGCATGTTCGATGGCAGAACAGTTGAGCCAAAACAGCGCCCCATTACCAACCTACGTTCAAACAACTGGAGAAAACATCGATTTCGAATGTTCATTCGCCGATTCATTCCGAAGCGTTCCAACAATCGGTTGTGGCTGGTTCGCGCCACTGGGTACTGACTTTTCATCTCATTTTTGGAAGGCCACCAAAAATTTCAAAATTAATTATCTTTTAAACGAGTAGTCGGATTTTAATGAATGAGGTGTTATTCGACGCGTATTTTTGATTAAAATATTAAAAAATTAAGCTCCAATAATTTAAATTTTTCCCCTCCCACTTACACCTGTTTATCTCACGAACCAGGTGAGTTTTCAAAAGTCTTAGTATGCACATTTGTAAGTTAAATTGATACCTTTCAGACAGTCAAAGCAAATTTTCCATTCTTTCTGTGTATATATGCTAGTCGCCTTCGCACCCTTCGTGCTGCTTTCGTCACTAGCGCGGACTGCCGTCCGCAGTGATTATTAAAAAATTTGTTTAACATTATTTCTTAAATATATTACCAAGAAGCGCACGGTAAAATTTGGGCAACGATCTGAATCCCTTTTTTTGCTTGACCCCATGAATATTGTACTGATCCATGATGTCAGCTGAAAGGATGCGTGGCAATCCCTTTTTAATGCCCACAGGAGCTAGAATTTTCTTCATTGCTGTCACCTGCGAAAAAAAAACGTGTATGAATATATGTATATCAATTGCATTCCAGGTGCAATTACATATTTAATACGTGTTTCTGGGCTAATTTCGTCCTTTAGCCTCAGCATATCCTCCTCTTTTTCCCGAGGAAAAATATTGGCAAACTCCTCGGAATTGCTCCTCTCTGTCAAAAGCTGCCGAATGAGCACAGTCTGATTGGCTATTTGGTCGGCCAGTAGCTTTATTTGGTGTTGCTGTTGCCATTGTTGCTCTTGTGGTTTTTTGACCAATTCTCGAAAAATACAAAACATATTAATAATGTACAAAATTTGTAAATAATTGTTTATAATTACCAATCAATACATCGATTTTTTGGTCCGTGCTCATGCCATTGGATGGAATATTTTCTTCTGTATTGAATTAATTGGAAAAAATGTTGTGAATCAAATTAGATAATTAAATGGTTTTTAATATAATTACGCAGTGGAGTTGGAGCAAAATGTTTAATGGGGCTAGGCATTTTTTCTATTGAGAATCGCATATTAATGTAAATTTTTATGAAAGCGGAGAATTAATTGTATTAAAAGCAAAATTGTTTTTATATTAAAGTGAATAACAGTGAAGAAGCGGCATAAGCAACAATCCCACCTTGTGTGGTAACCCGACATGATTCAACTTCACCTAATGAATCCTTTTTTGCTAAATAAATCCCCAAACTTAGGGAATTTATTGGGTCGCCAAAGAAAGGACTTAAATCTTTGAATCTCCGACCAATTATAAGGGCAGTTTCAGAATTATCTGAAAAGGACTCAATGCAGATAGGGATATTTTTCTTAATATAACAATAATTGTTAGGGCAATCGGAAGTCAAAACTAATTCTCTAAACATACATTTTTTGCCCTTTATTATAGGGAATTCACTTATAGTCGGGGCTATAAAGTTTTCCTGAACTATTTTTCTATGGATCTGCTCTAGAATTTTTGATGGCTTTCTGACGGAATTTTTAAGAACTTGCAAATAATTTTCGAATCCATATGCGGAACCAGAAATCGGATCTCCGATCTGTTGAACTGTTTCGCTAACATGCAATAGGCTATGTACATTATATGATACGCTGTCATCGCCGAAAATCTTTGGAAAATTCTCAACAAACAGATTTAGCATTTGCTGAGAAGTTTCCAAATTCGCATCGCGTTGCTGTGGATTACAAAGTAATCTGTAAGCACAGTGTAACAATAAAAATACATAGTACTGGTCATCATCAACTTCGTCTTGCAAAGCGACAATGCCAGTATACAACAGAAATTGGCGGAACTCAGTCGCTTTCCAATGCGGCAGTTCATTTAATGCTCGCGGTTTGCGTACAAACTCCTTCGGCACATGGCTCCGCATAAATATTAATTTACGTGAGACATTATTTTTTTGTAGATCGGACATTTTTTTCTTAACCATATTGTTCTGAAGTCGATTCAAATATTTTCTCATGACACCTAGTTCAACTAGGTGCATGCAATCTAAGGGTATCTGAGTTACCATACAAACACTAATCTTTTCTAAGGCGCACTTTTGCGATAAATATTCCTTAGTGTGATGGCCAGGGAATGTTCTGTTCGTGAAATCGGCGTCCGTCAATAAAACCCCCGACTCTGTACTGTACGTCAATGTCGAATTGATTTTTTTGGCTACCTGTGTACATTTCGCACAACCATGGCGAGACGTATGACCAGGAGTACCACTAGTGAAAGCTCTAGCGGGCGCATCACACACAATTGCTCGAAGGCTTACAGAAACATTTCTTCCGTCAACTATTACACAGTTATTCATAACTTCACCCAACTCTGTGCAGAAGTCGACAAGAAACTCATTACAATTTGCAGGTTTACTTTTCCCTAAAAAACACCGATCGGAGAAATTGGCACATTTCCAACATTATTCAAACGAATTAAAATTGGCCACAGTTGAGCCTTAGAGCTATTAAATAATGGTAATCCATCAATATTGATATCTAAGCTCAAGCTGCTTGGCAATTTTATTCCTGCGTTTATTTTAACTAATTGATTTTTTAACCCCACATCTAAAAAGGACCCCCCACTTATGTTGGATATTTTTGGTTTCGAATCAAAGGCAAACTTGTTAAAAGCGCCCACATCTAAATTTTCACCACGTAGGATATTAATTAATGCAATTGTGCAATCGCGTCTGGGTTTATATTTCAAAAACCAATTGCGCAACTTCTCTGTCAAACTAATTTTATTTTCATCTCTTCTAATGTCCAGTAAGTCAACGTCCATGCTATCTTGCATTTCATGCGCACTCTCATCGGGCAAAGCCAAATCGAGCGCACGCACTTCATGCGCGCCTGGGTGCACCACTTCATTTCCTATGCACATCAAATTTTGCAAACGCTCCCTTTCTGCTGCTTTTAAGCGCCGCATCACGAAGTGAAGCAACTCAAAAATTTTTTTCATATTTTATTCCAATAGAAAATAGTGCAAAGAGAATGACCAATAACAATCGACTTCGCTTAAGTACTGTTTTAACTAAAAGAAATTTCATTAAAAATTGAAAACCCAATATGGCTCTGTATGCGGTAGACGGTTAAGGGAATAAAGAACATGAGCTGTTTTACTGGCGTTGATTTTAATACACCATTTGTTGGTCCAGGACGTAAGAGAGTTTAATCTAGTTTCAACTTGACGGATAGCAGTAGTGGCAGACTCAGCGGTCGATAAAACAACTGTGTCATCAGCATATGTGGCTAGGAGAGCATCAGTGTCTCGAGGAGGGTTAGTGAGAATGGACTCAGGGGCTGGGAGGTCAGAAGTGTAGATAGTGTATAGGATGGGACCCAATACACTGCCTTGTGGGACACCGGCCATAATATTTTTAGGGGTGGATCTGGCACCTTTATGAGATTCAACCATGAAAAGATATCTTTCTTGACCTCCAATGTCAAGAAGTAGATTAATTGTTAAAGTTTAAGTGACGCCTTCATTACATTGTTTTCACTTTGTAGCTAAAATTTGACGCAAGTTTTATGTATTTTAATTGAAAAGAAACGAAAAGAGAGCTTTCTTGGCTTCGAAATTGATTATATGACTAAAAACCAATAATGATTCAGAAATGATAGGAAAAATAAATTTGACTACTCACAGTAGCCATTCGATCTAATTGAAAAGACTTAACTTTGTCCACTGTTTCTCGTTGTGCGATGCAATTTTGCATGCATTTCACATGCACCGGTTTAAGAACCGTTATTTTCTAAACAAAAATGTTTGGTTTTGTTTTTTGCTTGCTTTCGTAACATTTAAACATTTCTAAATTGACTTCTAAAAGCTCATTGACCTTAAAAATAATTTTTTTTTTCAATTAAGTCCCCCTAGATTGGCAAAATCTTACACTGTGCGACGGTACGGTTGGCTTGGTCAGCTTTCGTCATCGTGAACAGCTCTACCTGCTGCTGTATTTCATCAAAAGCCTTAGCTTTAAGGCTAGTGGTTGGGTGGCAAATGAGAGTGTTGGATGTAACGATTGCTTTGTTAGGTGGTGGGTTTAGGCCATTTTCGAGGTTGGGCTGCGAGGTTGCAGACTTCCTTTTGGTGAGTGTGGACATGTTGTGAGGAACAAATTTTCAAAATAGACCTATACGAAAATTCGAAATAATCAATGGGTACTTAATGAGCTAAGGAAAGTATTGCATCATTCAAAAGGAATTCAAAAGACCTTTCCATTGTTGCGAAACTTTACATGAGCTAAGTTGTATTATTACTACTACTAATACTATTTATTATCTAATACATTCTCCTTATTTACTAATTTATTTTTATTTTTTGTTTTGTTTGCGTTGTTTTTGACGCACTGCATTGCCTTTGAAAGGGCTTTTTCAGCCGGCTGTGATGTGTCCACCAGTGAAATGGCTTAATAAAATTAAATACAATACAAAGCACATTTAAAATATTTACCCAACAAAGCCGGGAAAAACGACGCATACACATTGAGCGCCTTTTTTTTGGACACACCCTCGATATTGTGGTCCAGGATTATTTCTTCTCCAAGAACATTCTTAAGCGACTTGGAAAGAGTTGCTTGGAGAAGCAATTCCTTTATGTTGGTTATCTGCAAATAAAGAAAAACTGGTTTATTATAAAAAAAAGGTATTAGTTTATTAGCCTGTACTTACATAAATCTGCCTATTTTAAAAGCCATCTTTTCAGCGAGGAACCCAATCTCGGCCTTTACCTCCTTATTAACATCGATTGCCATCTTCACACTTTCACTCAACTCCTCGACGACTTTACATGCTCCTGAGGGATTTTCCGGGTCATCGTCTAAATAAAATTATAAGCATTACTTTGTTTTATTTTTCATTTTAATTAAAATATTTACGGCTTGTCGCAAAATTCATTTTTCTGACTTTCGCTGGGGGCTGTCCATTTGATTCTGACATTCTAAAGAAATTAATGGTTAGTGGTTAGTTGTTAGCGGTTAATGGTTATTAGTAATTAAATTTTATAATATGCATAACTTTTTTAATCACTTAAAAACACTTTTTTTTTTTTTCGAACCAGGGTAGGTGAATCTTCAAAGATATCTAAAGAGCCGTCCCGTTAGACATGCCCGATTCGTCTAATACGCCTACGGACTAAACACCTCCAATTATATATTTTTTTTTTAAATTAAAATATTTAAAAGAAGCAATACCAAAAAGAAATCTTAACTGTAACTATATTAAAAATGTAAAAATGGTACTAATACCAAACCCCCCTTATATGGTATGCCTTGCGCTTTCCTGTGAAACTGAACTGAAGTTGAAACTGAACTAAATATATACCTAGGGACAAAGAGTTCAAAGGTTGATCTAAAAAAAACTTCTAATGTCTAAAAATTTTCTACCTAAAAGAAAGATTTCTTCTAAATTTTGCTCAAAAGATTCTATCTGAATTGGGGTGTTATCTATTGTAATAAAAAAACAAGGG
Organism: Drosophila suboccidentalis; assembly: GCA_037043435.1. Lineage (NCBI taxonomy): Eukaryota > Metazoa > Arthropoda > Insecta > Diptera > Drosophilidae > Drosophila > Drosophila suboccidentalis. The sequence continues at coordinate 2,274 of JBAMBK010000823.1, read as the reverse complement.
GGCTCCGCCCCTGTTCGCTTCGCTCGCCTAACCCCGACTCGCATCGCTCGCGAGGAGGTGCGGCTACAGTCGAGTTTGCTCGACTATTCCATATGCATATTGTGTCAGTTTGGTTGAGATATCTCAAACAACAAAAAAGTTGTTCATACTGAGACTTGATTTTCGACTGATCGTTCCTATGTCAGCTATAGATGTAGTGGTCCGATCCAAATTTAAAAACAAACGTGATTTGCGTCCTGTATCCAGCAACCTACATACCAAATTTGAAGTCTCTAGCTATTATAGTCTCTGAGATCGACGCGTTCAAACAGACGGACAGGCAGACGGACATGGCTCAATCAACTCGGCTGTTGATGCTGATCAAGAATATATATACTTTATGTGGTCGGAGATGCTTTCTTCTGCCTGTTACATACATCACACAAATCTAATACACCCTTTTTGACCATTTTTAATGGGCACAGTGCTAAATGTGCTAATTGCGTCCAAAACTATATTCCGAAAGTTTTCTTCCGTACATTTTTGGCTTAGTTACTCCTAAACCTTAATCAATTTCAATTTGATACATAGAATTAGCACGGTAGCCGCAATTTACTATACTTGCATCCGGTGTCAACAAGAAATATTTCTGGAATCTTTGCCTTAATTGCTGCTCAATTTTCACAACAACAGCGGACATCGGTTGCAGTTTCTCGATTTTTGATAGTTTTTGCAGCCTATTGCTCAAAGTTATCAGAGTTGGTATTAAATAACCTATATTGAATGAAATGATGGATATTATTAGAGTTTTACCATAGTTTAGGTTTTTCTCTCCTTGAAGAATATCTAGCGCCTTAGAAATTGGTTCCATCGCCACCACAAATATGCTCAGATACTAGAAATCTCCTTGAGAAAAATGCGCTAAACTCAGCTTATCGCACAGTTCATTTATCTTCTCTTTATGTCAAACAAACTTTTTAACTGCGTCGTATAGCGTATTTCCAACGCGTAACTACGGGCAAAGGCAATGATGATCCCAAGTACTCTACAATTATTTCTGAAGACTATGGCCATTTGCACTTTTTCCATATGCTGTTACATTTATCTAATGTCTAAAAAATAGACAAGAAAAAAATATTAAAATTATTTTTTAAGACATAATACAATCCCATAAAACAATTTTATGCTTATACAGTGGCTGTTCCTTTTTTGAGATTTTTGCAAAGTCAGTTGACGCCAGCAAATTTAAAGTTTAGCTGCAACACCTCTAGTGTTTGGGCAACCATTTCTCATTTTCGAAAATTGGCAGATAGCCCGTAATCCTTGAAAGCCTTTACAATGCTTGAGCTGTTGTCTGTTACTGTCATAATTATGTTGGAGATGTTTATACCGAAGGCGTTGTTAATCTCTGAAATAACCTGCTCAACTTTTTCACAGGAAAGTACTCCAAACATTCTTCTGCATGCTAGGGTTTTTGGGAACGTGTGTTCCCAGGTAACGTTGCCAGTCAGCATTCATTTTCATGCTAAAAAAGCAAAATGTGCCTTTTCCATGAGACAATTTTGTTCCCAACATGAGAAAAAGGCAACTATGTAAATTCATGAGTTTGGTAGGCTAAATGTCAGCACTTTTAAAACGTTCGTGACAGACTGCTATGCTTCGTAATTCTGGTAAGTCTCAGCTTTCGTAAACAGAAACACAACATCTGTTAACTAGCATGAAACTGCAGAAAAGCATAACAGTCACTTCTGTTATCTTTTTGTCTCTATTATTTTTGTTCCAGAGCTGACCAGCCAAGCGACTGTGTGCAAATTATTCATTTGAGAAAGCATTTATGTTAATACAATAAATTGTAACATTCTTCCAATTAAATCAAGTAAGTAAAGAGTTAATATAATATGTTGTGTTCAGTAGAAATTCAATTAATATAATTTTGCCTTTTTTTGTCGTAAAATGTTGGTGCAAGTGGTGCAGTACACACATAAAAATAATGGAAATGGGGACTCAATTGCAAGAAGGGGCTTAGCTCGTTTATGAATCTGAATGTCGCTATGGTCAATGGTAAGTACTTAAAAAAAAATTATTTCATCCGAGAAATCTTACTAACGGAATCATTTTGTTTTCACAAAAGCAACTAAAAGAGAAGAATATACATTCGAAAACTACAGAAGAGATGTACAAAGCAAACACGTGAAGAAAACAAGATTAAACGGCAGGCAACCGAAGAGGAGCACACCAAAAACAATAACTATAAAAATTAATTTAAAAGTATAATATACATAATATTAAGTATAT
>JBAMBK010000821.1:0-22637 GCA_037043435.1 Drosophila suboccidentalis | reverse complement strand
GAAATGTTTTTTTGGAAGATATAAATTTAATTCGAAATTCAGCAAAATTTACTTTCAAATTCACGCACAAATTCACGCGAGACGCTTGAACAAAACTCATAGAAACACGAAGTGAAGCAACTCAAACATTTTTTTCATATTTTATTCCAATAGAAAATAGTGCAAAGAGAATGACCAATAACAATCGACTTCGCTTAAGTACCGTTTTAACTAAAAGAAATTTCATTAAAAATTGAAAACCCAATATGGCTCTGTATGCGGTAGAGGGTTAAGGGAATAAAGAACATGAGCTGTTTTACTGGCGTTGATTTTAATACACCATTTGTTGGTCCAGGACGTAAGAGAGTTTGGAATAGTTTCAACTTGACGGATAGCAGTAGTGGCAGACTCAGCGGTCGATAAAACAACTGTGTCATCAGCATATGTGGCTAGGAGAGCATCAGTGTCTCGAGGAGGGTTAGTGAGAATGGACTCAGGGGCTGGGAGGTCAGAAGTGTAGGACACCGTGGGACACCGGCCATAATATTTTTAGGGGTGGATCTGGCACCTTTATGAGATTCAACCATGAAAAGATATCTTTCTTGACCTCCAATGTCAAGAAGTAGATTAATTGTTAAAGTTTAAGTGACGCCTTCATTACATTGTTTTCACTTTGTAGCTAAAATTTGACGCAAGTTTTATGTATTTTAATTGAAAAGAAACGAAAAGAGAGCTTTCTTGGCTTCGAAATTGATTATATGACTAGTATTTCCTTTATTTTTTTGAATTGGTTTTTTATTTGTATTTTATTTTGTTTTTGTTGTTTTTTTTTTTTATTTTATTTTTTTTGGCTTTTATTTTTTATTTTTTGTCTGTTTTTTTTCCGTTCCTTTTTTCTTTCTTTCTCCTTCATCCCCTTTGATTTCATTCTCCCTTTGTTTCTAGCTCCCTTCTTCCCTTCCTCCCCCTTTTTTTTTCTTTGTTTTTAAGTATGCTGAGAGCTATTTAAATCTGCGAATCATGCTAATTAGGATGAGGAGGTGGGGGGATGGAGGGGCCTTTGCGAATAGGTGCAGGCTGGTAGGCTTGGTTTTGTATTGGGCGCATGGCAGCTTGGTAAGCAGCAGCAGGCATCGCATTTTCGATAGGTCGACTAAATGTTGGCTCTCCAATCCATCCAAGGGCCTGGAGAGACTGTCCTGCACGTCTGGCTGGGCCATCAGGGGGAAGTTTGCTCAGCGCTGTTTTGTAGAATGTGCAACCGGGGAAGTTGGCCACGTGATCGCCTCCGCAGTTGACACAGGTGCCAGGGAGATTTCTTGACTTGACGCATTTCGTGTAGTGGTGTTCTCCAGCGCATTTTGAACAAGTTGTCTTGATTTGCTTGCACTCAAATTGTGTGTGTCCGAATTGTTGGCATTTGAAGCATTGCATGACCGGTTTAGGTTTTGAGGGTGGTACAATTGTTACTATGAATGATCCGAGCTTGGTGACTTTGATATTAGTTTGTTGGTGGAGTTTTGAGGAAGTTCAGCTCTGAATTTGATAGTTGGAGTTCCGGATTGGCTGCCAATTATGTTTTCCACATGAATCACGCTAAAACCAGGTGATGTTAGTTTCGAAGATATCCAGTCTGTAGAAACTGTGGAATGAAGTTCCTCGATGATGGCCTTGAGTTTAGGCGCGTTGCTAGAATCTGTGCAGAGATTGAGGCCTTGGAAGTATTTTGATAAAACGTCGTGGGCTTCTAGAGTGAAGGGTTGAATGATAATGCCTCCACTTGCCGTTAAATTGGCGGTAAAGGAGTTAGTTCCTGCAACACCCTCTGCATTTTCGATTAGCTCAGTTGCATTGTCTGTTTTGGGGATGAACAGCGATCTGGGCAAGATTTGCTATTGTGGGGCGGTGCGTGCAGGCTCTTTATCTACCTCATGAGTTGTGGCAGCAGTAGTATCCTGGGGGTTCTCATTAGCAATATAATCAACCAGCATGGCTTCAATCTCTTCCGTAATGCTTATGTCGGCGTTCGCTTCCTCTGAATCAGTGTTGTCGATAGTCAAGTCGACGGTACGGTTAGCTTGGTCAGCTTTCGTCATCGTGAACAGCTCTACCTGCTGCTGTATTTCATCAAAAGCTTTAGCTTTAAGGCTAGTGGTTGGGTGGCAAATGTGTTGGATGTTGGATGTAACGATTGCTTTGTTAGGTGGTGGGTTTAGGCTATTTCCGAGGTTGGGCTGCGAGGTTGCAGACTTCCTTTTGGTGAGTGTGGACATGTTGTGTGGAGCTAAAATTGAAAGGAGGCAGTATGTAGATTTATTAGCATTAGGTAGCAAAGGTGGTTCTTAAGGTAGCTTGGTTAACTGTATTATTCGAATTTTCGTATAGGTCTATTTTGAGGAAAAAATTTTCAAAATAGACCTATACGAAAATTCGAAATAATCAATGGGTACTTAATGAGTTAAGGAAAGTATTGCATCATTCAAAAGGAATTCAAAAGACCTTTCCATTGTTTCCAAACTTTACATGAGCTAAGTTTATTGTATTATTACTACTACTAATACTAATTATTATCTAATACATTCTCCTTATTTACTAATTTATTTTTATTTTTTGTTTTGTTTGCGTTGTTTTTGACGCACTGCATTGCCTTTGAAAGGGCTTTTTCGGCCGGCTGTGATGTGTCCACCAGTGAAATGGCTTAATAAAATTGAAGAAAAATTGGTTTATTATAAAAAAAAAGCTCCATCAATTCCCCTGCTGTAAATATGGGGAAGGTTGACCCCTGAGCCTCTGTCACTTGGGCCCCTCGCTGAAGAAGCTGCCTCAAATAGGCGTTTTGTGTCCCCATCATTTCAGCGAGGAACCCAATCTCGGCCTTCACCTCCTTGTTGACATCGATTGCCCTCTTTACATTCTCCGTCAACTCCTCGACGACTTTTTTCAGACCGTCGATTTCGCGACGAAGCTCTGTGGATTAAGGTTTATTTACAATATTTACAGTTGTAGCAGCGTCTGTTGTAGGGATCAACTTGTACTGCAGTGTGGATGAAACAAGGAAAAGGACAATATGTCTTGGTGTAGTTAACAAAAAAGTAAAAAAAAAGTATACATGTGGAGAGTAGATGTTAGTTGTGGCTCTTCATGTGATTAGTCTGTTAAGTAGGTCATTTGGGTGTAGTTTTTTCAATCTTCTCCGCTTCCTTCGACCTCGTAAGTTCCTCGCTAGTACATTCGGGTGGTTTCTAAGTTTTTGCTGATAATTTTTAACTTGAGCTGTTATGACATCTCCAGTTAGTGGCACGGAAAGGTCATTGCTTAGCTCCCGAGTACGTACAAACCATTCAGCGCCGCTTATATATCTCAGGATTTTAGCCTGAAGGACTCGTATCTTATGCAAGTGAGATTTTGCAGCAATGCCATACACCTGCAGTCCTTAACGCCACACAGGGGCAAGAATGCACTTATGTATGAGCACTTTGTTTTTTAGGGACAGCTTGTTTCTGCTGTTAAGAAGCCAACTCATACGCTTGCATTTGAACCGAATCGACTTCACAGTACTTTCCACATGGCTCCCGAATGTTAATCTACGGTCCAAGATAACCCCGAGGTACTTGTGAGCGTTAAGTTGTTGCACAAGCTGACCCTGCAAAAACACCCCTGGGCAAGAGCCTTTTCTTAGCGAGTGCGTCACAAGAGCGCATTTCCCAGCATTAATGCCAATGTTCCAATTGGCGGCCCATTCTTCAAACAACGCTAGGTACTCTTGGAGCATGTCAGAAGCATTATAAATGCAAGGGTTCTTTGCAAGAATAGCCGTGTCGTCAGCAAATGTGGCCACCAAGAGATCCTGTCGGCGTATTAGTGCAATATCCCTGGCCGTGGGCATGTCATGGGTGAACAGGCTGTAAAGAGTAGGGTCCAGGTCACTACCTTGAGGAACTCCTGCAAGTATGCGTTTACAGCTAGAGGAGATCCCATCCTGGGCGACTTGAAAGGTTCTATCCGAAAGGAAGCTCGCGACAATGCTATACAGCTGTGGGTTCATCAAGTTTTTGATTTTAGACAGGAGCCCCTCATGCCAACCCTGTCAAAGGCTTGCTGAATGTCCAGATAAGCAGCAACTACAAATTCCTTTGCCTCAAAGCCATCCAAAATGTGGTTAGCGACACGATGCAGTTGCTCAGGCTTACCATGTTTTAGTCTGAACCCGAACTAAAACTTAGGAATTGCACTCATCAGCTTGGGAGTATCTCTGATCCTTCTTAAAATGCATTTCTCCAGGATTTTGCCAAAAGCAGGGAGAAGGCTGATCGGCTTCTAATTTCTACAAATCTACCTAAAATAAAGATTTTTTCTAACTCTTGCTCAAAAGATTCTATCTGAATTGGGGTGTTATCTGTAATATTCAGTAAAACACATCTGTACTTTGTGACTGCTCGGGATAGCCCAGTAAAACTTTGCTCTTTCCAAAACCTACTACTTTCCACGTTCAAATTCCGAGTAGAACTAGGTGCCAAATCTGACTTCTCCATTTCGGTTTTATATAGGGGCGAGACAGGAAAAGATCTAGGTTTTTAGAAGCAACTTTGGAAGGGGCTCTGTTATTGCCCTGCTAACTAACATTTTCCTTTCCGATACTCATTTCCAAAATCTAGTGTTCAGAATGTGGAAAATAGAAGGCAAAAAGGCAGTGGCTCTGTTATTACACTGCTAACTAACATTTCTGTTTCCTATATTAATTTCCAAAATCTACTGTCCAGAATGTGGAAAAAGAAGGCAGAACGGAAGGTTCCTTTTGAAAGGTACCAGGAATGTATTCCAAAAGAAAATATTTTACAGAAATTTTAATAATCCATTGCAAATCAAATAAAATACGTTAATATATATTTACTTTATATTATGTATATTTTTCTTTTTATTACAATTTTTTTTTAATTAATTGTTATTGTTATTGCTGTGCTCCTCTTCAGTTGCCTGCCGTTTAATCTTCTTTTCTTTCCACGTTTCTTTGTAGACTCGGTTTTTGGCCTTGCCGAAGGCCGCACGAACGTCTCTTCTGTGAAAACAAAATGATTCCATTAGTAAGATATCTCGGATGAACTGATTGTTTTGATTACTTACCATAGAGATCCACATTCAGATTCATAAACGACCTAAGCCCCTTCTTGGAATATGAGCCCCCGTAATTCATTTCCATTATTTTTATGTATGTACATTTGCACCAACATTTCACGGCATATATAAAAAAAATATTTATTTGGGAGAATTTTACAAATTAATGTATTTGTCGGGTTTGCACTATTTTCCGAAATGTTTTCCATAATTTAATAAGTTTTGCTTCAGTTTTAATTCGATTTTATTCACGAGCTGTGCGCGTTGTACGAATTCCCGAGAGAAAGTGAGTGCTACCTTTCCTGCGGTCAAACTTGTTAATTCTAATTGTCAAACATAATGACCCCGCACATTCTGAGGGCACTCCTTGCCGTCTCACTCACACTCTAGGGACTACGTCCAGCAGCAGCTCGGTCCATCTCACTCATTCGGACCTTTCTGAGCAACTCTATTTACTGCACTCTTTTACCAATACTGTAGTAACTGACAAGACGTCATGACTAAGCGAAAGTAGTAGGCCAACAAAGCCTACACAAAGCCTACTGAGGTAGCTACCAATTTGACATCGCCACGAGAAATACAATAAAAAACACATAAACTAAGATATTAATATTCATTAATTCTTACATATATTTGTTTTATTTTTTAATTTAACTGGCACTTTAATAGATGTACGGAAAATTTTCGGGACAGTACTTTAAAATCCTTCTTATGCTTATTATGTTGACCATTCCGTAATTCAGTCTAAAGGGATTGGTCAAATACAGAACAAGCTTTGTGATAACACAAATTTCTGAATGATACACAAAACAACATGGTTCTATATTAAATAAATACAATTTATTTGAATGTATTTACTTAGCATTAAGCAGCGTTCAGTTTTTTTTAATATTATTTAAAGTATGTAGAATGTTACATATCTACATAATATATGATCAATACTGAATGATAAACAAGACTAATTAAGACTTTCGTTGTACATAACAATGCCTAAATTATGAAAGAATAAATCATTTTAACTATATTTTCTTCACTAATTAAGTCTAATTCTAATTAATTCTAATTAAAGTGATTCATTGTTTTATATCTCAAACATTGATATGATGCACAAATCTCACAATTAAAAAGGTGTATCTGATATTTAAGTAACAACTATAATTATGTTTTCATTAGAACATAAAAAGTGACATTTCTCAGTTTAAAGTAGTGCAAATGTAACAAATATAAAGTGACATTATTTCATTTTAACATTTAGGGTATTCAGAAACTCTAATATTTGTGTTATGTGGCAAAGTGATAACACTGTAGCTAGTGAGCGACCTTTTTAAGTTTCTGTTGTCGTATTTGTGACAAATCAGCTGACAGTTCAATTCAATTTGAAATATAAAACAAAACCATTCGACCTGAGTTTGTAATCAGAATGCCAAGAGAAGGAATAAAAAAACAATTAACTAAGCGGAAGCTTGATTTAGCTCTATGGGAATTGGAGTTGCTCGATGTTACGTATGCAGTTATTGCAAAAAACATAAATACAATTAAGGCCTTGAGCATTTTAGACAATGACCATGCTGCATATGATGAAGTAATGGACGAACTAATGGAGGATCTAAAAACAATTGCATCATGTCGCCGTGGAATTGAGTTTTCTGTTCGCAAGTCATTCGATTGGCGAACCCACGTCTTGCCAAACTTCAATGAGGATCGGTTTCTCCAAATGCTGCGAGTCACAAAGATGCAGTTCAAAACAATAATGGAAATCGTCCGCGATGATTCCGGTTTCAACTCTTCGCTATTTCGGCCTCAAATGTCCGTTGAACAACAGGTTGCGATTGTTTTGTTTCGCTTGGGATCATCCGGAGAAGCTGCCGCTATAAGGAAGATAGCAACTTTGTTTGGAGTAGGAGATGGTGGGACTATAGGTTCTATAACAGACAGGGTATTTAGTGCCATTCTCCGAAAGTTGTCTCAACTTATTTATTGGCCAAATGCAGCTGAACGCAAGAAACTTGCTCTAGAAACCATAGACGAGTTGCCATACTGCATTGGATACATTGATGGTAGCGAGATTAAGCTTGCTAGAACACCTCAACTGGACCATGAAGTATATTACTCGAGAAAGCGTATATACGCTATTAAGATGCAAGTTGTCTGCGACCACATGCCAAAGTATTTAAAAAAAGCGCTTTGTTTAGGGAGCATGATAAATACTTATCAGGCGAAGAATGGATTGCTGGAGATTCAGCCCCTGTCAAAATTTTTAATCACACCCTACCGATGCAATGCAACACCAGCTGAATCGAGCACGAAAAACATTTTTAATAAGACTCATAGCCAATATCGCGTGCGAGTCGAAAATTGTTTTGGTCTGCTGAAAGAAAAATTTGCGAGCTTGAAGGAGATGCGAATTAGCATTCGAGACCGCAAAAGCCACGCAACATTTTGCAAATGGGTCCTTGTTTGCTGCGCACTTCACAATATGCTGCTTGAAGAAAAATTGGGATCAGGTATAGATGAGGATGAAGATGTTGATGAATGGGAGGACGCCTCCAATGCAGGTCTTTTCTTTGGCGCAACACCCGAATCAAAGCGGCAAGCTATTGCCAATTCAATAATTAATAATTAAAAAATGTTGGGTTTTTTAAATTGATTTTCTTTTATTCATAATTACAGGGAAGCATTTTTATATTTAAGTTCCATTTCCAATTTCTGCATTCTTTCCTCTTTTTCCAATTGCAATTTTTTTAATAAAAAATCGTTTCGAATCTTTTCTTTCTCTATCTAAATTTTTGCTTTCTCCAGCTTAATTTTCTCCACCTCGAAGCTTAGTTTTTTTTTCTTCAAGTACTATGTAGTGCTCTTGCTTTTCCTTTTCCAAACTTAATTTTTTTTCTTCTAATTCCATGTAGCGCTCTTCCTTTTCTTGTTCGTGTTTAAGCTGTTCACGACGTAGAGCCATCCTGTCTTCTTCCAAATGATAGAGCTTCTCCACTGAACTGTTAGCTCGCCGTTTCTTTACCTTCGGTTCGGATTCCAAAGAAGTGTCATCAACCACTATCGATGCGTCAAACTGGGAAAATTCTTGAAAGGGAGCGGTACCCGTATCCGTATTCGTATTTGTGTCAAACATTTGCTCTTCCAGCTCTTCCATTGTGTCGAATTCCCTGACGGTAGCTTCCCTTGATGGGCTGAATATTTCGAACAGCGTATCGTAGTATGGACATATCTTCTTTATCTTTTCTAAAATAAATCAATTGTGTGTATTGGTGTGTATATAAAAAAACGCAGTACGACTTACCCTGTATTGTCAGATCGCCATCTTCGTCTTCAACTCCAGCGCCTGGGGATTTTAGAAAATCATTGGCCTTTACAAATAAAGCTTTTAGGTGACGCATTTTACATCTTGCCAAATTCCACTTGGTTTCTATTTTGGTCTCCTCAAGCAGCTTCAAATAATACAGCCTGGCCGTTGGTTTCTGTGATTTACTCATATAATTACATACATGTGCATACGTTTCTATGTACAGACTTACCTCAAAATTGGTATGCGATCGAACATAATCGAGCATATTTTTTACTTCAATGTCGCTCCAGCGTTTGATGCCACCTTCTCTGAGCCTAGTCTTTTTAATTGCTTCTGTTACTGTAAAAAACTCAATTTAATCAATTTAATTAAAAACTTGACAGGACAAATTACTTACTTTTGCAACTAATAACGGTTCAGTGTGACCTTTTTTCGTTACATCAAAAATCTCGAAAAAACCCGATACCTACCGATACTTTCCGATACTTTAAGCAGTCTGGCAACCTTTCTCCTTTTGAAATTTTGTCTCAATACGACGAATTTCGTATACATACCCCAGGGCATGTTTGGTGTGATATACTTTTTTCTGTGTGTTTGTTGTCATTACAACATATAGTACTTTGCCACATAACACAAATATTAGAGTTTCTGAATACCCTAATTGTTGGGCAAAGAAAATTTTTCAACTTAACAAATCCATAAATTTCTTATTCCTAAACAGAAAGTGAAAATTTTCTCAAATTGGTGGGTAAGTAAATAAAAATAAAAACTAAATCGAACGCTTCCGTGACTCAGCCTTGCGCTGATTATCAATCCATGTTTTAAGTTGCGCGGGAGTACGATTTTGCAGGCACTTGGAGCGGTAACAGTCTAGTACCGGCTCTACTCTCCAAAAAAAAAAAAAAACACCAAAAGGGGGCGATTTATCATGAATTTTGGTGAAAAAATTTTTACCGGGTCTCTGCTATTTTTTTTTTAATTGAATTTTGAAATTTTCATATTTTTAATGCAAAATGAGCTTTTGCATTGTTGTTTTCTGAAACTTGTCACTAATATGAGACGTTTACCAACACTACATTTTCTCTCACATTTTTTATGCGTTTTCCAACACTATTACGCTATAACAGAAACATGTTTAAAATGTGCATATAACAAAAAATAAAACCAAAGGAAATATTTAAATCTCTTTTTAAAAAATTTGGTGATCCTGAAAAGGACCGATTTGGTCCCAAGACATTATGAATAATGTTGGGTCAGAGCATGGTCAGGTGCAAAGGCGGAGGTTCATTATCAATGGGCGTCAAAGTCTTAAAATATTTTTAGAGAAGGTCAGTGGTCACAATCAATCATCATTGTCATCATCATCAACATCCTAAAGGGTAATGGAGATGTAAAAAGTATTAATTAAAGAAATGTACAGACTCCCAAAAATGATTGCAAGGAAATGGGTTATAAATTGTTGTATCAGGGGTGTGGAACAGGGATACGCAGGGACCAGCGCGCGATTTATTTATTTTTTTTAATTTTTTCGCCTGCGATTTGTTTTGCACATATCACTAACTACGGTTGCATGAGCATCTTAATTTATTTGGTCTTCTCTATAAGGGTCATAGAGTCGTCCAATGGCCATAAACAACTCATGAACCCTTTGCATATGGTTCTTATATGCCTTAAAGAATTGGAACTTAGCCAAGTATCCATGGTAGTGATATTTCTTCTTTCCAAAACGAGGAATGCTGTCCTTCATGTCGCGCCACAATCGCTCAATATTCTGAGTGGGAGCTTGCGTATCCGGATCTACAAAGTTTTTCGAATGATTTACCGTCTGGTGGACGAATCCCTCACTCTCCAAACAATTGTAGGCCCTCCAACAATCCGACATGATCGTGGTTCCGTCGGCTATACGCTCCTTTATGATGGCGAGCAATGTTTCCGTGCTTCGGGTTTCTACAGGCACGATGAAAAAGTCGCCACTTTCCCGATCAATGCCTCCAAACAGCCACTGGCCCTCCACCACTCGGCCGCAGTTGTACTTCCGCTTTCCAACTTTGGCCTCGCCGATCTCAACCACTCTGCCAACAACGCCAAGTTTCGGAAGGCTGTTTGAGACGCTCCAATCTATGTAGACTTCACGCAAGAAGCTCTTCCAGTCTATGACTGATTGGCGGCTCCACTTCATCTCATCATCCCATTAGTATGTCCGTCTCTCCCTTTATGCGTATGTTGTCGAAGGCAACAAACCGGCAAATTTCCTTAAATGGTGAAACGCTGTCCCAGCGCACCACATTTTCAGGGCAAATATCGTTCGAGGTCCGGATCACGTTGTGACGGCGCAGAAATTCAAACAACTCAGTTTGACTGAATTCAATGACATCTGTCACACTAACCAAACAATTTGCACACGCCATTTTGTCACAATTTATCGCGAATATAATTTTCTTACAGATTCCGTTATAAAAAGTATTGAAAAACACACAAAAAATGGGCATGTTGGAGAAAAAGTAGTGTTGGAAAACGTTCCACATTATCGAAAAGCAACCCTGAACACCCCAAAGCAACCATGAAAAACAGAAAACAACAATGCAAAAAGTGCATAAATCACCATGGATGAGACTTGGATCCATCACTGCATTCCGGAGTCCAATCGGTCATCAGCTGAGTGGCGAGAGGCCGGTGAAAGCCGTTTGAAGCGTGTGAAGGCAAGTCGATGGGCTGGTAAGGTTTTTTGCCAGCGTATTTTGGGATGGACATGGTATAATACACATCGACTATCTTAAAAAGGGTGAAAAATGCAACAAAGAATATTACTCAGCATTGCTTGATCGTGTGAATGACGAAATTAAGAAGAAACGCCCGCATTTGGCAAAGACAAAACTCCTTTTTCATCAAGACAATGCACCATCTCACAAAGCCGCTTTTACGATGGAACAAATCAAAGAATTGAGTTGGAAATTGCTTCTTCATCCTCCATATTCCCCAGATCTGGCCCCCAGTGACTACTATCTGTTTTCAAACTTGAAAATATGGCTCCAGGGAAAAAAATTTTACTCCAATGAAGAAGTTGAATGGGAAACTGAAGCCTATTTTGAGGGACTTTCTTCAGACCACTACGAAAAAGGCATCGAAATGTTGAAAGACCGTTGGACAAGGTGCATTAAGTTAGACGGAGACTATATTGAATAAATATTTTGATTAAAAAAAAAAAAATGTTTTTTTTACCGTCAGTCCGGGGACTTTTTGAACGATCTAGTATCTTCCATTGATGCCAATATGTTAATGATAAGGGAGCAAATAAGCCCCCAAATCTGGAAAAGCTTGCTGTGCCAATAAATATGCTCGCTAGAATTTTTTATGATTTTTTGAAAAAGCTAAAAAGCCACTTTTTGTGGGAAAAGTAGGAAAAAGGGGTTAAAATTGTCAATTTTAGGATTTTCAAAAAATTATAAAAAATACAAGCAAAAATATTTTTTAAAATTGAATTGAAAAGTTGAAAAATTTACTTTTTTAAAATTCAAAATTTTTATTGGGTACCTAATGGGTTAAGAAAAGTTTTGCATCATTCAAATGGAATATGAACGACCTTTCCAAATATATTTTTTTTTAATGTGAAGACTTGACTTATATATGTAGCTGTTAAAGTAAAAAAATGGGTGTACGAATAAATGTTGGTCTGAGTGTATGTGTTTGTGTTCTGCTTTCAGATATTGATATCAGCTCTGCTAATTTGTATTCATTCCAGTCGGAGAATTTCATGAGTAAGTCGTTTATTAGAATAACATTATATTGTTTTTTTTAGTTCTTTACTTTATTACGCAAATTGATAAAAAAAAAAAAAAATATTTGCTTTCCAATTTTTAGAATTAAAATAAAAATTGTTTCCAAAATTTCATGATAGAAATAAAGTAACTTCTATTTTTGTAAAATAAAATAAAATTAAAATTATTTCCTAAATTCTATAATAAAAGTTATTTATAAAATATTTTCTCTTAAAAAAAAAGAAAAACTTTTAAAATATTAAAAAAAAATACAAAAAGATTATTATTTCCTCTTGTTTTGAATACCCCCAAAAAAACCTCTTTACGCGGTAAAAGTCTAGTGACGAAAACATTTCCATGCCACAAAATTTCTGATATCCAATTTTGTGACGAAATATATTAAATTTTTTATATATGTTAATTTATTATATACTAGGGGGCTCCGCCCCCTGCTCGCTTCGCTCGCGAACCCCCGCTCGTTTATTGTATATGCCAAAAAAAATTAATATTCATACAAAGTAAAAAAAAAATTGGCATTCGGCACTTTGCGCAAAAAGCTTCAGCTTCTTTGCATCTAAAAAATAACTTTTTGCGCAGTGCCGAATGCCAATTTTTTTTTTTACTTTGTATGAATTTTAATTTTTTTTGGCATATACAATAAACGAGCGGGGGTTCGCGAGCGAAGCGAGCAGGGGGCGGAGCCCCCTAGTATATAATAAATTAACATATATAAAAAATTTAATATATTTCGTCACAAAATTGGATATCAGAAATTTTGTGGCATGGAAATGTTTTCGTCACTAGACTTTTACCGCGTAAAGAGGTTTTTTTGGGGGATATCAGAAATTTTTGCAATCGCCTCTGCTTTTGATTTATTAGAAAAGAGGAATTAAATTGCCTATATAAAAAATATTTTAAAGTGATTTAAAACGTAGATTTTTCTCAAATCGCCAAAGAAATATTTTTCCACCTGCAGCTTTTTACCTATGTACTCCAGAAAAAATATATCTTATATATATTTATAAATAGATTTCGATCTTGCTGTAATCGCAATTATAAAATACTTTATCTGCCGCAAAAATTATTCACCACTTGCAAGCAGAATATTTCCACATGCACTGCAAGCAGTGCAAGTAGTGTACATGCAGTAGTGTCAAGATAAAAGGTATATTCAGTTAACAGGTAATATCTTGCCCAAACGAATTATGACAGATATATGTTATATGTCAAAAAACGCGGAATGGAATTGTCTTCAACATATACCATATTTAAAAGTGATTTGAAACACAGATTTTTCTTAAATCGCCAAAATGTGAGAAAAAATACCTTTTTTTACCTGTAGCTTTTTACCTGTGTTCTTCAGCAAAAAAGATAACAGCTATGCTTAAAAGCCCTTCGAACTACCTTTTCAACGATTATAGATCACATCTGTAGCTTCTGTCGTTTGGATGCTATGAGGATTTAGCGGTTTTTAGCGATTTCCCGCTAAACTAGCGATTTTTCGAAAAAGTCGTAGAACAAACGTTTCTAGATTTTTGAACAGGAACAAGTCCTCATTCAAACATTTAAGCTAAATCAATGATTTGATCCAAACAAACAAACAAACAGACTGACTTTTCATCTCATTTTCGGAAGGCGACTAAAAATTTCAAAATTAATTATTTTTTGAACCAGTACTCGGATTTCGATAATCGAGGTGTCATTCGACGCGTATTTTTGATTAGAATAGTAAAAAATTTAAAAAAAATTCAAAAAGGCTCCAACGGCCCCATTAGCTCCAATAATTTAAATTTTTCCCCTCCCACTTACACCTGTTTATCTCAAGAACCAGGTGAGTTTCCAAAAGTCTTAGTATGCACAGTTAGTATGTAAGTTAAATTGATACCTTTCGATCGGTATATAACTCGACCTGATCGGACAGTCATAGCAAATTTTCCATTCTTCCTGTGTATATATGCTAGTCGCCTTCGCACCCTTCGTGCTGCTTTCGTCACTAGCGCGGATTGCCGTCCGCAGTGATCTATGCAGACCACCTCAAAAAAAAAAAAAATTTTATAAAGAGACCAATATATAAAGAATTTAGGTGAACAAATTATTTTCGGGAATCCACTAGCTTTTTTTTAAATTCATTTTGAAAATTGTATAAAAGTTTGTTTGCATTGTTTTTTAGATTATCAAGGTTGCTTTGTGTTTTACCAAATTTTTTTTGTCTTGAAGTGTTTTTGGTGTTTTCCATCAATTCATAACGGGATTGGTACGAAATTTTTAATAGTGCTAAAATGTCGTGTACAGGTTGTGCGGTGGGTACCAGCGAGTTGTTTCGATTCAGTGAGAGTAAGTTGTTCAACGGTAACGGTCCAAGCTATGCGGCACACCTCCAAAAAAAAAAAAAAAATCCAAAATTAGAGCCTGATTTATGATGAATTTAGGTGTAAACATTTTTTCCGGGTCTTTTAAAGTTTCTTTTTTAAAATTTTTTTGAAATTTTAATAAAAATGAGTTATTTTTTTGTTCTTTTTATGCAAAATGAACTATTTGAATGTTCTTTTGAGTTTTGCAGGGTTGATTTGAGCTTTGCATGGTTCTTTTTTTTCGATTTTATGTAACGTTTACCAACACTACTTTCATCCTCATGTAATTTTTGGCGTGTTTCCCAACATCGTTTTTAACGGGATCCGTACGTAATTTTTATTTGCGTTAAATTCTGCTAAAATGTCGTGCACAGGCTGTGAAGTAGGTACAAGGGAGTTCGACCAACTCAGTGAGAGTGAGTTGTTCAGCTTTCTACGACACCATAATGTCATTCGGAAGGATCGCATCTGCCCAAAGTGTGGTGCGCAGTGCTCATTTCAATCTCGCGGAGACACAATGTTTTTTTTTCGATGCCGTGCGCGCCACATGCGCCAGCAAGGAAAGCAGAAACGTGTGAGTGTTCAATGCAGCTTTCAGGAGAGTGTGCGAAAGAACACCTTCTTCGAGGGAACAAAGTTGACCATTCCGAAAATTTGTTCGTTTGTGAGTTGGGACTGCCTGCGCTTAAAGGGCGAGACGAATTGTTTGGTAAAAGAGCATGGATGGAGCCGTCAAACAGTTATTGACTTCAAAAGCTTCTTGAGAGAGGTCTACATTGACTGGAGCCTCAATAATTGTCGGCAACAAATTGGAGGTCCAGGCAAGATTGTGGAAATTGACGAGGCCAAAGTGGGGAAGAGGAAGTACAACTGCGGCCGAGTTGTTGAAGGCCAATGGGTGTTCGGAGGTATAGAGAGAGAAAGTGGCAACTTCTTCATCTTGCCTGTCGAGCACCAAGATACAGGGACATTGCTCGCAATAATTAAGGAGCGAGTAGCCGATGGGAGTACCATCATGTCCGACTGTTGGAAGGCGTATAACTGCTTGTCGGAGGAGGGATTTGTTCACCAGACGGTGAATCACTCAAAAAATTTCGTGGATCCCGAGACACGTGCTCATACCCAAAATATCGAGAGATTGTGGCGGGATATGCGGGACCACATTCCACGTTTTGGAAGAAAAACCGAGCATTACATTGGATATCTGGCCAAATTTCAATTTCAAAAGAAATTTAAGAGCCACGCAGAAAGGGTTCATGAGCTCTTTATGGCAATTGGTAGATTGTATGACCCCTATAAAGAAGCTATAATCAATGAAGATGCTCATGCAATCCTGGTTAGTAAAGTGAGATCAAAGCGCGCGCACGATTTTTTTTTTTTTAAATTTTTCGCCTGCGGCCCTTTAATATCACACTTACACTTACCCCCCTCCCCCCCCCCCTCCTAATACAACCGATAATGATATATTTTCCTTAAACATTTGTTGGGAGTCTCTACAAATTTTTATAATTATCTATCTTTATATCTTCACCACCCTTTAGGATGTTGATGATGATGATGATGAAGATGACGTTGAAGATGGCGTTGAAGATGAAGATAAGATTTGATTATGACCACATGAATTGATTTTCTGACCTTGCCCTTGCCATGCTTTACGATTTTGACGAATGATGATTGATTGATGATGACCCCATGCCATTTCACCTGACCTTGCGCTTGACCAACATTATTGATGATGCCTTGGCATCAAATCGGTCCTTTCCAGGACCACCAAATTTGTATCCAAAGAGATTTGCTTATTTTCAATAAGTTACATTTTTTTTATTCAAATCTTTGACATGATTCCGTTGTACAGTGTTGGAAATCACGTTAAAAATGAATATGAAAAAAGTAGTGTTGGTAAACGTTCAAAACGTGCACAGGTGAACAAAAAATGGTTCAATTTTTATTAAAATTTCAAAAAAATTTTAGAAAAAAACTATAAGAGACCCCTATAGACCCGGAAAAAATGTTTACACCTAAATTCATCATAAATCAGGCTCTAATTTTGGATTTTTTTTTTTTTTGGAGGTGTGCCGCATAGCTTGGACCATTACCTTTCATCTAGTGATGAAACAATCAGGCCTGTTCCGAATTTCACTTTCGATATGATTTGTCGGAATTGAATTTTTTTAACCTGCTCTAATACCATTTCGGCTATATTCAACGGATTGATATCATTTTGAGTTGATGAGTTTAGGTCCGATAATGCAAAAATCAATCATTCTTAAACACTTAGTTTAATCAAAGTGAATAAATCCATTTTACTAAATGCTAAAAAGTAAAAAGTGAAAACCGGAACAGGCCTGAATGCCAGCGAGAAAATGCCGTTTGTACGAAAAAAAAAAAAAAAAGAGGCCGATTTATGATAAATTTAGGGAAAATAATTTTTTGGTGGTCTTCGCTGGTCTTTTTCTAAAAGAATTTTAAAGTTTCGATGCAAAATGCAATTTTGCAAGGCTAACTTGATCACTTTTTTATAAATTTTAAACGTTTTCCAACACTACTTTCTGTCTGGTATGTACATTTGCCGTATACAAACACTACTTGTAACACGATACGTCAAAAAAGTAACTGTAACTGTGCTAAATTTTGTGAAAATGTCGTGTTCAGGATGTTCTTTTTCTTCGACGGAGTTTCATCAACTCATGAGCAGGGAGAATGATTTGTTCGACTTTCTCAGACAACACAACATCATTCTTTCGGAGAAGAAATGTCCAAGGTGCGGTGCCATGTGTAAGCTCAATTCTAGGGACGTCACAAGATTCTCTTTCCGTTGCTACGCAACTCATTCCCAGCAGCATGGAAAAAAGAAACGGGTCAAGGTTCAATGCAATTTTCAGGAGAGCGTGCGAGTAAACACGTTCTTCGCAGGATCAAAATTTACAATTCAGGAAATTTCAAATTTCGTTATGCTCGACTGCATCCGCCTGAAGGGAGAAACGAATTTCCTACTGAGCGAACTGGGATGGTCTCGCCAGTCTATTACGGACTGGAAAAGCTTCCTAAGAGAAGTTTACATTGACTGGAGCATATCACATAGCCGTGACAAAATTGGAGGGCCTGGAAAAGTTGTAGAAATAGACGAGGCTAAAGTCGGGAAAAGGAAATACAACTGTGGACGAGTGGTCGAAGGTCAATGGGTCTTTGGAGGAATTGAGAGGGAAAGTGGCGACTTTTTCATTCTTCCAGTGGAAAAACGGGATAAAGTGACATTGCTAAATATTATAAGGGAGCGCATTGCGGATGGGACGACAATAATGTCGGACTGCTGGAAAGCGTACGACTGTTTGCATGAAGAAGGCTTCCAGCACCAAACAGTCAACCACTCAAAGCACTTTGTGGATCCCGAGACGCGTGCGCACACACAAAACATAGAAAGACTGTGGCGCGACATGCGAGGCGATATTCCACACTTTGGACGAAAAAAGGCTCATTATATTGGCTATTTGGCGAGGTTCCAATTTTTAAAGAAATTTCCCGGACCGGGTGAGGATTCATGAGGTTTTCATGGCCATTTTAAGGCTTTGTGATCCCCAGAAGGAATCCGAAATAAACGAAGATGTGCATGTCCCTGAGGTTTGTAATTTAAAGAGTCCGCGCCGAAGGCGAAAATTTTTTTTAAAAATAAAATCGAGCGCGCGGTAAACGTCTAGTAGCGGCTCTTAAAAATAAAAAAAATAAATAAAAATTGATCATTTCACAAAATTTCAAAAATTTTCAGAAGGTAGATTTTGAAGTTTAGATAAGAAGTGCATTGTCGTTACATTTCAAATTAAGCAACAAAGGGCAAGAAGGAGTCACAATTTTTTTTAAGCTAAAAAGTATGCCATAAAAAACTTTACAATCATTAAAAGTATGCAATAAAAAAACGTTAAAATCATTAACCAATTCTATCACTATAAAGCGTATTACTCCGCGATTTATCCATAGATTCTCAAAAGCAATAACCTATTTTCTTCGTAACAGTGTCGGCTATACGTTTAACTCTTAAAATTACCTTAATTTTACCTTGGCGATATCTATTTTTTCTAGGGCAATTTGTGAGCTGTCGAGACCCAAAATTCACAATTTTGGAACTTTTAAAAGTCGCTAGCTTCTGAACTACGAAGCCGATCTCAAAGCTATATGAGAGAAAGTTGTTAAGAGATTAGTTACCTTTAATTTGGTAGCATCGGTAAGTAAGATCTCGTGGTATACTCTAAAATGTGAGAGCAACTTAAAAAATTTGGAAAAACATGAATATTTCGAAAACGCTTAAATAAAAAAATTTGTAAGAGCGATTTTCGTGTTTATTTTGCCAAAATCCATAAGAAAAGTGCACTCAGACATGAGAAGCAAAATGGCTGTAAATTAGTGTAATGAACAGTTTATTCAGTGTAGAAGGTTTGCAGATCCAAAGCCTTTTTACACTGAGCCTATAAACTCAGAATCGTTGGGTATAGTTAAAACAGCCAATAAAATGTTAGAAGTAGAAATAGTTCCGATTAGCTTAATAAAATATAAATATGTATGTATGCCTTGTAAGGATGATTTAGTTTTTACACCGATACTACACACATATTAACTCTTTTTCAGAAATGGACAACAATTCACTCATCCAGCAAATCCAATCCCTTGACGCCAGAATGGATCGAATGGAGAAGGATATGGAATGCGTATTGAAAAACCAATCGCAAATTCTGGCGATCCTTCAAAAATTGACCCACCACGACATCCCCGATTCAGACGATTTCCCAGTTAAAACAGTGGAGGAATTGGAAAAAATTGATAGACAAATATCAAAAGAAGTCCCCAAATACGTAAGTATTTTTAAAAATGTTTAAAAATTTAACGCAAGCTTTTTATTTCAAATTAATTAAATTTTTAATTGTTTTTTTCCAGGACAAAATTGTAGCTAAAATAATAAAAGGAGACTTGTCGAAAAACTTGGATGGCATCTTAGGACCAGAAATAATTATGCAGTTTAATTATGATGGCATTCTGGGAAAGATGCCATTCAAGCAATACTCAAATCTGAATAATGCTTTGTTAAGTAAGTACTACTAAGCGTTTTATATTAAAGTTGAGAAAGACTGAATTAATTTATTATTTTTTCCTTCAATATAGATGCTGTCAAAGAAGAGGGGATGAGTAGCCGCGTCTACATTCAACTAATTAGAGCGGTTTTTAAGGCAAACAAAGGCCGCATCGCCAAAAAAAAGTTTGACAGCAAGGCGAAGGAGCTGAAAATAAAAGATGAGCACAAGAACAAGGACAACGACAACAAGGAAAAGGAAAATCAAGCAGACATGGCAAATTTAGATGTAGTGTATATATAAGTAAAGTTTAGTTTTTAATTATGTACAGAATAGTTTTAAATTTATTTTTTTTCTTATTTTTTGTTACATTTTAATTTTTATTTTCCATTTGATTAATTTTTTTCTAATTTTGTGTTAAATTTTAATTTTTATTTTCCATTTGATTCATTTCTTTCAAATTTTGTGTTACATTTTTAATTTTTTTTTTTATTTTCAATTTTATTCCTTTATTTTCTAATTTTGTATTAAATTTTTATTTTAATTTATTTTTATTTTCAATTAAATTTTTTAATTTAATAAAAAATATTGTTTTTGTTTTCGAAAAATTAAAATCTTTCATTTTGGGGTGGGTTTACAACTTAACGAGGTAAAAGTCTAGTGACGAAAACATTTTCATGCCCCAAAATTTCTGATATCCAATTTTGTGACGAATAAAATTAAGTTTTACATATAAACAATTTAAAAAAAAAATTTTGGCACTCGGCACTTTGCGCTAAAATGTCTCCAGTTCTTCATACCAAATAAAACTCACTGTTTTGCGCAGTGCCGAATGCGAGCACTAGGGTTGATGGATGAGCTATAGGCTCAGAAGGGGGCACAATAGATCCAAAGGGTCGCAGTGCAGTTTTCCTCATTACAATAATAATAATAAAGGTGGCAAACGAAGATTTGGATTCCAAGGTAAATCCCGGAGTGCAAAGAGCAAAAACTGTTTCTGTACAGACACAATCCTATCCAGGAAAAGTTTATGCTGAGGATTCCAAACGCAAGAGCAATATTCAAGAATGGGTCGAACTAAAGATGTGTATAGTAACTTGGTAATATAGGGGTCATTAAATTCTTTAGACCAACGCTTAATTGAGTAAGTTGCCAAGTAAGGAGAAACCCTGTTAAAAGTCATGAACAGGCATTTAGAAAAATTTAAATTCAGTTGAGTAGTTACACAAAAAAGATTCATTGCATTTAAGTCATCTTGTAAAAGCTTATGGCAATCGGCTTCCTTATATGAAAATACAAGTTTCACATCGTCAGCATACATACAGTTTGTCAAGAAACACTTGCACACCGAAAATAAATTTAATTTTTTACTTAAGATATAAAAATAATAGATTTTTATTCAAGTTAATCCATTTTTTTAATGCATAACAATTTAATGCTTAGTATTAAGTTAATATGTGAAAAAAAAACAAAAATATATGTAGGTAACATAAAAAACAACAAAAACTAACATTACTCATTTTTGACACTGTCAAGAAACTCTTTACACTTTTCGTTTTCGAGTTACGTTTTGCTCTCATTCTAAGAAAAAACGGTGCTTTACCGTTAACTATGCTTTTTGCGTTGCTTTATGCTGCGCTATTTTTGCATTGCTTTTAATTTGGTTACGAAATTTTGCTCAGAGCGCATCTAAAAGGAATTTACTTAAATTTTCAAAATGCCTGGGAAAAGATTAACCTTTGAGGAAATCCAATTGATTTACTACTAATCACCAGTTGGGCAAATCGGTTGCGGAACTAACCACGATGTTTTCTGTGAACAAAGAAAACCATTTACAATGTTCTGAGTCGCGCGAAAAACGAAGGAACTCTTGAAACAAAGAGTGGAGGTGGCCGGAAAAGAAAGATTGGCAAACGGGAAGACCGCTTAATGATGCGAAAGATTGACCAAAATCCACAAATTTCGGTCAGAGCTCTTGCCAAGGAGCTTGAGGAAGAATGTGACTTGGTCGTATCACACGAAACAGTACGCCAAGCCATTCTACGGCATAAGTACTCTTCAAGAGTTGCACGAAAGAAACCGCTGCTTTCGTCGGTCAATGTGGAGAAGCGTCTCACTTTCGCAGTGAGCATGATCAATCAGCCGATTGAATACTGGGATGACGTCATATTTTGCGACGAAACAAAAATGATGTCTGTACTACAATGATGGTCCACCCAGAGTCTGGGAGACAGCCGTTAACTGCGCTGGAAAAGCGAAACATCATTCCGACAGTAAAATTTGGAAAACTGTCGGTTATGATTTGGGGGTGTATCTCTAGCCGAGGGGTCGGAGATCTGGCATTTATAGAGAATACAATGAATGCACAACAGTATCTCCAAATTTTAAAAACCCATTTGAAGACCAGCGCGGAAAATTTTGGTCTTATTACGGACAATAGGCCAAAATTCAAATTTTATCAAGATAATGATCCCAAGCATAAAGAGCTAAATGTGCGAACATGGCTGCTGTATAACTGTGGAAAGGTCATTGATACACCACCCCAGAGTCCCGATCTTAACCCTATCGAAAATTTGTGGGCCCATTTGAAGAAAAAAGTGGCAAAAAGGCAGCCCAAAAACCGAATTCAGCTAAAAGCTATTATTCTGGAAGAGTGGCAGAAGATCCCCCTTGAATATGACCTTCCAAAATTGATCCATTCAATGAAAAAACGGCTCCAGCATGTAATTAATGCTAAGGGAGGGCATACTAAATATTAAAATTAGCTTCAAATATTTTATACCCGCAAAAAATTTTGAATTTATGTTAATGAAAACAAAAAGTGTAAAGAGTTTCTTGACAGTGTCAAAAATGAGTAATGTTAGTTTTTGTTGTTTTTTATGTTACCTACATATATTTTTGTTTTTTTTTTACATATTAACTTAATACTAAGCATTAAATTGTTATGCATTAAAAAAAATGGATTAACTTGAATAAAAATCTATTATTTTCATATCTTAAGTCAAAAAATTTAATTTTATTTTCTGTGTGTAAAGTGTTTCTTGACAAACTGTAAGTATGTGACAGTAAGCTAAAGCAGTCG